>CM049849.1:23603888-24006388 GCA_027422415.1 Schizothorax lantsangensis | reverse complement strand
TCCAAAGGGAAGAGAAGAAAAGAACTGTCTTCGAAAAACCACTGACGGCAGGAAACCCGTCTTCAAACATGCTGGAACCAGGAAAAGAATTTGGAAATGAGATGTACGGCATCAAAAAGCACCACAATTACAATATAGTGATGTGATACGAATTATTTTGTTATAATCCATAACCTATATTGTGGCTGATATTACAGCGGTTTAATATTAAACTAATCTGTCTACCCACAAAATAGGAGTTTAAATCACACAAATGCATCACACAGCATGCAGTACATACAGTGTACATGATGACAAAGCAGATCTGTGAACGTATCATCTGCACATGATGAATAAGAGGAAAGGGTTTTCTTTCAGCACAGATATTACAAAATAGACAGCACAAAAATGTATGTCATTTACAAAACTTTACCATGGTAAGCACATTTTCCACCAAAATACCACATAAGTTACCATATTTATTAATTAATTCATAAATAAATGAGATAGAGATCTGTCAGAGATATGGCCTAGTAGTTAGTGCATTTTTATACATTTATAAGAGAAAGTGAACATTTTAGATTCATTATACAGTATTATATTATATTATATATTATTCTTGAATATATAATATAATATAATAATTACAAATACACACAAATATTCAAGAATTAGAAAAATTAATAATTTCTGAAAGTTACTATTATAATGTTACTTATTATTCCTATATAATATAATGAACCTATTATAATAGATATAATTAATATAATTAACCTATAATTTATACTATTATTTGTTTATACTATATATTATTCATATTCCATATTAATTATAATATAATTATTGTATAATTACAAATACATAAAATATTCAATTAGAAAAATGTCTGAAATTCACAGTTATCATTAATAATATAATAATTTCTAATAATATATTGTATATTTAAAAACACAAAAAAATTATTTAAGAATTAAAAAAATATTTGATATCCATTCTTGTCATTACAATTATATAAATTATAAAATTCATATAAGATCTCATTCCGAAGCTTTTTTATGCTTAATTTCATATTCTGATGACAGAAGTGGCTAACATCAGATTAGTTTTTTGTACAAACAATAACTCTACTAACTGTTACTTTGGGGTAAATGTAACAAAGGGGGTTATTCCCTTTAAACTAGCACATACAAGCTTCAGTGCACACCAGCTGCATTAACGCACAATCATCAAGTTGTTGTCCTCCTCATTATATGAGAGAGAGAGAGAGAGAGAGAGAGAGAGAGAGCAGGAGCTGACCTTCATGGAGGATCCTCTGGGACTGACACACGTAAAGGGCTTCCTGGCCTCTCCGTCCTCCGAATCCTCCACTTTCTGCCTCTTCTCGGCCGCCTCTGCTCTTCTCTTCTCGATCTCCTCCTTCATCCTCCTCTTTTCCTCCAAAATCAAAATGGCTTGAAATTGAGACTGTTTAGGTTTTTGGGGGATAAAATAAACATTGTAGGGTGGTTGTGTCACATACTCAAGACACATTTATATGCAAATGAAGATATTTTGCATCCAATGTCTCCTTTAAAATTAAATTATTATAATCTTAATTCAAGATTAAGATTTCAAAAGTCTGACAGTTATCAGGTTGAATACACAAGGTTAACGCTGCCTGCTTTAATGTTTGAAAATGATTAACAGTTGAAAACATTAGAAATTTAGAAAAGTAATCAAAAAGTAATCAAATGTAATCAGTTACAGAGTAACTTGGGATTTTTGCAATAAACGGGGATGATAACGAGACAAATGAACAACAGAATCCAGACGGTCTCTCTGCGGAAGCGTAACGTGAACTGGCAGCCGCCCGCATTCCACAGCAGCTGGGAAATCATAAAGAAGCCTTTTTATTTACACCACGGTTTTTGGCACGGCCCGCTAGCATCAGCACGGGGCCCTCTAATCTCTAATTAGTCCTTTTTCATTTACTGCCTCTGTTCATTAGGAACAAGGAACATATTTGCATGACAATGCTAGGAGCAGGCCTCCACGAGGAGGGACGGCTGTGTTTCTCGCCCGCCGGAGTCTGAAGCTCATGTGCAGTCATGTAGAACTCACACTGGGTGCGATCGCACTAATGTTAATGTAAGTGATGTGAAATTCGTTTAAATTATGACTGGGTTCAATACTGATACTGTGAGCACAAGAGTTTCGTAGATAATTGACACCACAGACACAGGTTGACTAATATCAAATTACTGTTAAAGCTACGATAACAATATGACACTCTAAGCACACAGTACTCACTAATACTGGGTAAAATAGCCATTTTTTTGTATTAGACTAAACCATTTTTTAGATATATATATATATTTTTTTTAGTAATGAGTGAAATGTATAGTATAAACACTACCGTTCAAACGTTTGGGGTTGGTAAGATTTTTTTAATGTTTCTTAAAGTATCTTACGCTCACCAAGTCTTCATTCATTGAATCAAATACACAGTAAAAACAGCAATATTGTGAAATATTATTACAATTTAAAGTAACTGTTTTCTTATTTAGTATATTTTAAAATGTAATTTATTCCTGTGATGCAAAGCTGAATTTTTAGCATCATTACTCCAGTCTTCAGAGTCACATGATCCTTCAGAAATCATTCTAATATGCTGATTTAGTGTTCAAGTAACATTTATTATTATTATTATCAATGTTGAAAACAGTTGTGCTGCTTATTATTTTGTGGAAAACATACATTTTTTCAGGATTATTTGATGAACAGAAAGTTCAAAAGAACAGCATTTATTTGAAATATGTGTCTTTACTGTCACATTTGATCAATTTAATCCATCCTGACTCAATAAAACATTATTTTTATTAATTCTCTTTTGAACTGTAGTGTATATTTCTCTTAATTGAATTTCTGTCACCAAACTTGTCACAATGCACTATGGGATTTGTGTGTGTGAAGGATTCATAAGATGCTGCCTTCAAATTTGTTGCACAAAAAATATGGAATAATCTACCCAATATTTCATTTTTATACTTATTAAAATAGCATGTTGTTAGTTTAGAAACATATTAACGTCAAACAATTGGAAATAATTGCCAGTTTTGAGATTGCAGCTTTAGAAGCTACTGTTGAAAGACATCCAATATTAATTAAAAACCTACACTAATAACAATAACTGTGGTAAATATTGCTATTATTTTTTTTTTTTTGTGTGTGTGAAATAAAGATTCTAATTACTGTTTTTAAGTTTTAAACTCTCAAAGGGCATCCATAAAACATCCAAGTACAGTTATATGCTATTCAAAACGCAGTGTTTACAGAAGTGACCTAATTTTGCTGACTGCACCCTCATCAAGATTTTCACTCACAGAAAAGCGAATCGAAGCAAATTCCACCACGCCTGTGAAACTGCTACCTGAGCAGGAAATGAATCATTGACGTTAAGCAAACACACCTCCTCTCTGGCTTTCCTCTCGGCCTCCTCCTGCTTCCTCTGCCGCTCCTCCTCCTCCAGCACCTTCCTCCTCTCCTCCCTCTTCCTCTTCAGCTCCTCCACCTCCACCACGGCCTCCTGCTGTTTCTGCCTCATCCTCTCGAACTCCTCGCTCTCCATCTCATCTCTTCTCCTCTTCAGTTCCTCCAGCTTTCTCTCGGCCTCCAAGCGAGCATCCTCGCTGTCTGCCTCGTCTGCCTCCGGCGCCTCAGGAGAGCGCAAGCTGCCTCGGCTGTCACACAAACAAACAAGCAGCGCGCCGTTGGTTACTTACGCAGGTTAAATGGCCTGTCAACAGCTTTACGTGTCCATGTTCTTTATGTGTAAAGAAAACCCAACCTATTCACACAGACTTAGTGAATCAGCACAGCCCTGTCTAAGGTAACACAGTCTCCAGTTACAGCTGAGAACAGCCTCAGGACAGGGCAGATCAGGTGACTAGAGTCAAATACTCCAGCACGCAAAGCGAATAGAGCTAAACACATATAAATAACCCACTTTATCTCAACAAGGTCAAAACAAACAAACAAGACAAGAAAAGTGGAATGTAATTATTTTGTCTGTATGTTCATTTTAATGTCCTGTTCACAATGTCAACGGTGTTTTATGTGCTTTTAACAACTTCCTGCCATTAGATTACAACATTAGATAAATATTTAGATGTGACCACAGATTTATTTAATGAAAAAAAAAAACTTTTCTGTTAATCTAAAGATTTATATATATATATATATATATATATATATAGTAGTGCTGTCAAACGATTAATCGGGATTAATCGCATCCAAAATAAAAGTTTTTGTTTGCATAATATGTGTGTTTATTTATTATGTATATATAAACACACACACACACACACACACACACACACACACACACACACACACAGTATATATTTTGAAAATATTTACATGTATTTACATGTCTATATTTATATTCATATAATTAATATTATAAATAAATATATTTAATATATAAACATGACATATTTTTCTTAAATATATACTGTACATGCATGTGTGTGTATTTATATATACATAATAAATATACACAGCACACATACATATATTATTTAAACAAAAACTTTTATTTTGAATGTGATTAATCGCGATTAATCGTTTGACAGCACTAATATATATAAATGTGATTATTGGTTATTGTTGCAAGGAAAATGGTTAAATGCAAATTGGGTTTTGCAAGCGCTGAATATTTCTTTAAAGAAAAAAAATCAATAAAAAAAACATGGAATATAGTTTCTATATTACACAGAGAACTATGTTACATATGTAAATATGTATTATGTTTTAAATATTAATTTGCTATTTTCTGCAAAGACCTGATGCTAATGTGAAGAAAAAGAGAAATGAGGAAAATGTGGAGAAAATTTAATATGATTTATGTGTTCAATCTGCTACAACAAAAATAAATAGTCAAATAAATAATAAAATAAAATAAAATAAAAAATAAATGAAATGAAGCACTTTTTTTCATGTTGTGATTTACAGATCACAGGCTGCCAAATGTGGAATTCTGGGAACTCTAAATTGTTTGGAAAAAGAAAGCCTGGACCATCCTAACACAATCATTAATTGTTTATATGAGCACTGACCTGAAAGTCCTCTCAGCTTTCTTGTGTTTGGGAGTGCTGTCCTCACACACTCCTCCATTGGGCTGTTTATTCTTCCTCATCACATCTTCATCTTCCATCTGCACACACAATCAGAACTGAGTGATGTGTGTATGTGACATGCACATGTGTGTGTGAGAGAGAAGAGTGTGCACTGGAAGAGTTTTGGAAGAAAAAAATGTGGGTGCTGTTGGTTCACTCACTTCCCATCAGTTCCCAAAAGACATGCAGCAAGCAGTGAACACACGGTGTGCAACCGCTGACCTTAGATTACACTGAGCAGGTTTTAAACCTGCATTGTTTTCATGTGAAATGCACTCTGGTGCAAACACTACACACTGTGCTCAAATCAGTGCCTGGAGAGATTTAGGATTTTGGGGAGGAACATTTTAAAATGCTAAGTCATGAAATGACGTGTGTATCCAAAACTGTTAAGACCTCATGAAATGGCTTGATGAATGCAGTTTTCTTTTTTGTGTTTGGCATATTTCCAACTGAAACAGGAAGTTGAAGGGTTTGCCTTTTTATATTAAATAGCCAATTATCTTTCATTTAAGATTATGATTTGCTATTTGCTACTGGAGGTAGGCTGCATTAGGTATTATTTTTATTGGCCAAAAACATCCATGCCTGTGAGAGCAAAATCAAATGATCAATATTGTCTGTAAATAGAAATTCTGCATTCCATTCAACTTGGAAAGTTCTAAAATACCCATTGCAAAAAAATAAAATAAAAGGCACTGGTCTTTCAACTTGGAAACTGAGGCGGAAATCTTTGAACCTGACCTTTATGATGTCATGAGAACATGGTGGGCACTCAGATGCACACAGTCAATGATAAAAAAGCTAGTGTTGTATATGCTAAAAGTTTATCAAGTGCACTGAACTGAAAGAATAAAGGATTCATCAAAGTGTTTTTTTGCAGTGATGCCATAGAAGAAACTTTTGTGTTCCCAAAAGAACCTTTCAATGAACAGTTCTTAAAAGAACACCTGTAAAGAACATTTTAATAATCTAAAGAACCTTTTTCCACTATAAAGAACCTTTTGTGCAATGGAAAGTTTCCACACTCTTAAATAAAGGTTTATTATTTGCATTGATGGTTTCCATGAAGAACCTTGAACATCCATGGAACCTTTCCACTCCACAAAAGTTTATTTATAATGAAAAATGTTTATTTATTTTTTAGATTTTTAAAATGTTCTTCACACTGAGAAAAAAAAATGGTTCTATTATGGCATCACAGTGAAAACCCCAGATTCAGAACCCTTATTTTTATGAGTGCATGAACGTTAAAGGTTCTTCGTGGAACCAAAAATTCCAAAAAAGAACCCTTATTTATAAAGAGTGTAGCATTAGAAGGCTTAAAGTACAGGCACATGGACTAAAAGTCACAAAACTCAACTTTTGATTTCATGAGGTCTTTGCGAATGATCATTTCTGTTCATTTCTCACCCAAAATCTAAACCATCCATCCTTCTGCAGTCCTTCAAACGCAACTCAACTCTTACCAAAGACTCGTCATTTTCTGAAACCTCATTTTTCTCAAAGTTTTCTGCCTCTCTCATCTCATCCACTCCATTCTCTGTCAATCCCTCTATCTCACTCTTTTCCTCCTGTACACCCGCAGCGAGCTCTGTGGTGCCATTTTCCACCTCCAAAACAACTGCAGAATCATCTACGTCTTCATTTACAAGCACCTCATGTACTTCAGAAGAAGGCACAGCATCTCGCTCATTATTGTCCTATGAATGGAACTGCAGTCACATGCTTTGTTGTGTTAAATGAGAGAGAAAAAATGAAAAACACTCATCATCATACCTCCTCAGGTATTTTAGATATTTCCTCAACGGATTCCTACAGGTGAATAAAGTTGAAATGCCATAAACAAAGCATGTTCTTGAGGTCTAACAAACCATAAAATGGAAAGAAATACACACCTGTTCTCTGAAATAAGCCCTCCGAGGCTTTTCCTCCACCAGCACCTCATCTCTAGTGACGACTTCCTCCTCCTCTTCTTCCATCTGTTTCACCTCCTCCTTTGCTGTTGATCTCCTCCTCTGGCTCGTAGCTCCGGCCGCGGCGCAGGCCTCCGCTGCTCTCCTCCAGGCTGTGGCGGGAGGGTTGGCTGCTCTCCTGCTCCTCCTGTCTGTCCAGCGCCTCCATCATCCTCCTCTGCCTGCGCTCCTCTCTCTTGGCCAGGCGATCCAGCAGGGCCTGCTCCTCATCGTCCCCCTCGCCCATCCCGCTGGAGCTCACCACTGAGGTGGATACACTCTCTGTCACCGTCACGCTATGAAGAAGTAGCATTAGAAGAAAAGATGACAAAATCATCACAAATTATATTGTTGCATATATGACCAGTGCTCAACTGATATTAGCTGGCCAATTGCAATATCTAGAGCAGGGATCCTCAAATCTGGCCCACGAGATCCACTTTCCTGCAGAGTTTCGCTCTAACCCTAATCAAACACACCTGAGCATGCTAATCAGTGTCTTCAGAATCATTAGAAAATCACAGGTAGGTGAGTTTGATCAGGGTTGGAGCTAAACTCTGCAGCGCATTGGCCCTCCAGGGCAAGATTTGAGGAACCCTGATCTAGAGAGATGGTGGCTAATATAATGCCTAAATATAAAAAAACACCATTTGGACACATCTGACAAATATGTAAATAAATGTAAATATATTTAAATAATGTAAATATATATATATATATATATATATATATGATTATACTTAAATGGTTGAAATTAATCTTATGCTGATGCTAATAATCTTGGCCACTTATATTAATTTTATACAGTATTTTTTTATATAGTTTATCTTTTGATGAAAATGTTCATTTTGTTATGTTTATTAAGTTTAGTCAATTTTAAATTAAAATTGCACATATTAGTCACCCATTAGACACATATTAGAAAAACTAACACACATATTAGAAAACTAACATTGTCAACATTTTTATTTGATGATAATGTGCAAAATGACTAAAAACATTGTTTTACTGCAGCAGGCCAATACACTATCATTCAAATATTTGAGGTTGGAAATGATTATTTGTATTCAGCAAGGATGCATTAAATTGATCAATAGTAACAGTAAATACTTTTGCATTCATACAACAGATTTCTATTTTAAATTAATGAATTAATGCAATTAAAAAAAAAGGTATCATGGATTTCCACAAAAATATTAAGCAGCATAACTGTTTTCAACATTTATAATAATAATAAGTGTTTCTTGAGCAGCAAATCAGCATATTAGACTGATTTCTGAAGGATCATGTGACACTGAAGACTGGAGTAAAGATGCTGAAAATTCAGCTTTGCATCACAGGAATAAATTACACTTTAAAATATATTCAAATATAAAACAGTTATTTTAAATCATAATAATTTCAATTTTTTTTACTGTATTTTTGATCAAATAAATGCAGCCTTAGGGAGCATAAGACTACTTATTTTAAAGACATACAAAATCTTAACTTCAAAGTTTTTCAACAGTGGTGTATAAAATATAACATGCAAAAATTGCATATAACCAATCTTAAGTAGCTATAACATTAACACCAGGGCCAAATAATCAACTAATATTTGGTCATTACACAACATCACAACTCTAAAGAACGTAAATTCCTCTCTTATCCAAAGTATCATCAAACATAACTTCAGCAAACCTGAACATGTGAAATGATAGTGAGGAATTATGATTTAAAGTGGATGTGCACTCATATCTTCTGTCAAGAGCTGCATGAGCAGCGTGGACTGCCATATGCCTGCCACTGTAGGTTAATGTAGTCTGAGCGCACCGCTTGGCAAACGTTTACCCTGCGTCAGCACTACGGACAATAGACGGAGCTATGTCTGCTCACACATCGAGAACAATTCTGGTCTTGTCTGACCGTCTTCTGTGTCCATTCACTGCACAGAGCCTCAGTGTCTGAACATGTCACTGCTTCCGCAATGCTGACCTGTTACAGGAAGTTATTTATCAGTGCTGCCCACTAAAGCACCAGAGAAAACGTCAGTTAGCCTACATATCAAAGTACCACAGTATTCCTGTCACGGAATACTCCAGAAGTGTCTGTTTTATACCTGTGGCTGTTGTTGAGCTCCGGGGTCTCGGGTTGGTAGGCCACATCCTCGCTGTCCTTACTGCGCATTCTCTCCTGTCGTGCTCTTCGTCTGCGCTCACGAGCGGCCTCCTCCTCATCCTCCTCATTCTGTCGATACGCCATCCTACACAGAGACAGTTAGATGTTATACTGGCAAGAGAGGATAAGAGTTAGGCCTCGTGTCACCTTGGCACACAGTCACAGCTGCTGCTGTTGTTGCTGTTGAGGATGAACTTTCACTGGCTGTCAGCTGTGTGTGTGTGTGTGTGTCTGCTTTGGCAGCTGATGAGAGGATCCTGACAGCAGTGTGGCGTTCAGCCCACACCACAGCCAGGGGACTTTCGTGTAACCTAAATAAAGTTTTCACATTTCTCTGACAAGCTTTCTTCACTTCCCTCTCGTGTCTCCTGCTGATGTTTTATCTCAAATTTTCAACCAGTTCAGATTTTGTACTTCTCTTAAGGTTTTTTTTATACTACAGTTCAAACGCTTGGGGTTGGAAAGAATTTGAAATGCCTTTGATTTAAGTCTCTTATGCTGAACCAAGGCTGCATTTATTTGATCAAAAATACAGTAAAAAACATAATAATGAGAAATATTATTACCATTTTAAATAACTTTTCTGTTTTAATATATTTTAACATATAATTTATTCCTATGATGCAAAGCTGAATTTTCAGCATCATTACTCTAGTCTTCAGTGTCACATGATCCTTCAGAAATCATTCTAATATACTGATTTGCTGCTCAAGAAATATTTCTTATTATTAATTTCATTGCTGTGCTGCTTAATGCCTTAGTAAAAAAAATCCTATTTTTTCTCACTTAAAACTCACTTAATTTTGACACGTTTTTTTCTGAAAACAAGACACTAATTTTTACTTATCTAGAAAATCCTTCTTGATTTAAGAATTTCTAGATATTTTGGCAGGAAACAAGACAAAAAATCTAAGTAAGAAAAGCATTTTTTTGCAGTGTATTTGGAGTCTTTATTGCAAAATACACATTTCTTAGTATTATGCCTAAATTTTTTTTTTATATCACTATTAATATTGTTTGATCTCTGTAAAATGAGTCTTTAAATGCAAGATATTTAAAGTGTACCTGAAGTATACTTGCAATAGTTCCTGCAACAGGACCTCAGCACTACTTCCGTACAATTAAAGTGCACAAAATGTGTTGTTTCTTTAAGTATACCAGTTTAGTAAAAGTATAATTGCAGGGTATTTGTATTAAGCACATAAATATGTAAATGTATTTGTAGTATACTTAGCACAAAATAAATGTTTTTCAAATACATTTTAGTATTTTTTTTTTACTAGGGTATGTAACAGTGCTACATTTCCCCCTGAATTCTTTCAAGAACAAAAGAACAGTGTTTATAAAAAAATATTTTGTGACATTATAAATGCATTTACTATAACATTAGATCAAGTCCTTACTGAATAAGTGTATTATTTTCTTTAAGCAAAATATATATATATTTTTTCCCTTTTGATTTTGGAGTGAAAGACTTAATCTGAATGAAAAGCTCTTCCTCAGTGTGTGCTGTGATCAGGAATGTGATGCTCTGCTAACGCCCATGGAAACCTTGGGGAGAGTGAAATCATATAGAGAGACGGATTCCTGCTGATTCTGTTGTTCTTTCTTTCTGTCTTTCTTGTTCTTGTCCTCTCTCCCTTTGTCCTTGTGTTAACAAACCAATCAGCCAAACTCAAGTACATTTATACTGAAGTATAAACCATATCAAAATGTTCACTTTGTTCCTGTGAGGTCTACTTAAAACAGCTTCTCATGATCATTTTCACTTCAATGCCATCATATGTATTGAATAATAGCAGTTTATTGCTCTCTGACAAGGGAAATCCAAGGATTTTTGGACGAACTAAGAAACTAAGTCTTTTTGGACCAAGTTTTAGATCAAGGTTACAGTATGTTTTTACAACACGTCAAACTTTTATTTCAGCAGATTAAGAAAAAAGTGATTTCTCTCAATCTAAAAATGAATAAAATCCAGAGGGAGCGTTCAAAGCAGCATAGAATGCCTTCAAATCCGCTTTAACATTCCAGCCCATCGAGTCCGGACTCTCTCTGATCTGATATCCCTCCGGGGAACACCGCCTATCTTGCACTGACTGCATAAAGCTTCCCTGTTCCATAACCACAAAAATAAATCAGAAAAAAACATGCTGCAATAACATTCGGTAGGGTCTCTGCAGTGTTTTGAGGGCACTGCTGTAATGTTCTGGCATGTCTCTGGTACCTGTAGCGATATGGGATGTAAACCAAGACATCAGGCGAACATGTTTTCCATATGAACCACATCTTTCAGCCATGTAGCATTAATTATTTTATGGCGCATGCGGTGAGAGCTACACAGAGTGTGACATGTTTTATTGGATTCATATAAAGTCTATAAAGGAAGCAGTGTGGGAAATGAAATTGATATGCAGTTAATTTTGCAGCTAATTTGCTCTCACAACATGCAGAGCAGAGCACAATCAGGCGACGGATGTATCCAGCTGACAAGTATTTTCTTGTGTTCCAAACATCTCAGAAATGTCAGTGCAAACATTGTGCACAGGGCAAAGGCTCTGGAGAGCAATCACAGACACTCCACAAGGGTTGGGAGAGAGAAATATATGGACCCTGCCAAATAACTGTTCTATTCCCACGCTCAGCCTTCTCTCTTCCTCCACCTACTGACCCCACACTCGTCTCCAACGCCACGGATCCGTCCATTCCTTATTTGACCACAGCAGAGGATCACCTGCTCTCATTTCTGCCCTGTAACCTCGTAGCTTTCTATAACAGCATCCCTCGAACACATGTATACCCTCAAGCGGGCCTTTCCTCTACCAGCCGGAGAGAGTGTGTTTGGAATGGGCCATTCGTTGAGGATGGGTGTTATTTCCTGAGCTCTTCCTGGCCTCTCATGGGAACAGCACAGATGTGTGGCGCCAAGATGGCCTCCGTTCCACAGAAAAAACTGCACAGAAGCAGCTAAAATTGCTAAAAAAAGAACAAGTTTTCTATTTTAATATACTCTAAAATTTTACATTTATTCCTGTGATGCAAAGCTGAATTTTCATTACTCCAATTTTCATTACTATAATTTTCATTACATCATTACTCCAGTCTTTAGTGTCACATGATCCTTCAGAAATCATTCTAATATGCTGATTTGCTGCTCAAGAAACATTTATTACTATTATAAATGTTGAAAACTGCTACTTAATATTTTGTGGAAACCACAATCTAGGTTTTTCAGGATTCCTTCATGAATATAAAGTTTAAAAGAACAGCATTTATTTGAAATAGAAATCTTTTGCAACATTATACATGTCTTTACTGTCACTTTTGATTAATTTAATGCATCATTTCTTTAAAAAAATAAATCTTACTGACATGAAAATTTACAAGGTATATTTATTAATTTATGTTTTTTTTTATTATTATTATTTTATTTTTAATTTTGGCTTTTCCGGACAGCAAGTCAAAATTTGCATAAAAGAAAAAACTAAAAGAAAAAATATACAAAATAAAACATTCTGGATGGAAACATCAAGATGTACATACAGTATAGTGGGCTTTGCCCATATTTTACAGTATAGTGGGCTTTGCCCATATTTTAAATTATGCCTTGTTTTAGGGTTAACAGAAACTTCTGTACACTAAATGGATAGCCTAATGATATAGCCCAAAAAAAAACTTTTCAAAAACAAATTTTTCTATGAATTATTTTCTTACAGTGTTGCTTTAGGTGGATATATATATTTTTTTTTGGGGGGGGGGGGAACTATGATGGAAACAAGTCATGTGACTGAATAATCTCAGATGATTGGCTACTATTACCTCCCAGATCTGTCTGACACGCTCGATCTCAGACATAAAGCATCAGCCAGCGATCACTGGCATTTCCATTTCTCAGGCAATTTCTCCAGAAGTGACAAATTTGTACTTTAAAACAATGCAGCTGGAAACGCTACTTCAGTAACAGATTGCTTAAAATGCAATATTCCGATTTTTCCAGCATAAATTAAATTCTCAGCATGGATGGAAACATGAATTTATTTTGCAGCTGATGCTAAAATAGAATCCGTGGTCTGGACAGGAATGGCAGGTTTTGGTAATCATTAGTCAGAACATTCCGTCAGCATGGTGAACGGGGACACTGAGCCAGCCGTCAAAACATTCCTGTGTGTGTATGCGGAGTATCAGGACCCGACTGGAGCTGGAACACATCAACCTGTCTCAGGAAAGGCCACTGCAGTCACACAGAAGTGTGTGTGTGTGTGTGTGTGTGTGTACATAGTGCTTTAAAAACAGCACGAACCCTCTGACCCTTCAACAGTGCCAGTCATCTCAGAAGCGGCTCTGACCAGCTATTCACTAAATACAAAGCAGACCTGATCTATGATCTAGTCGTTATAGTCTCAAAGAGCCAGATGTTTGACTATCGGCAAAGTCTCATTCACTTTGCAGCTTATTCCAGCCGTGAGCCGCCCACTTAAACAGGAAGGGCTCGTTTGACCTTCATGTAAAATGAATAACCGCATTTCATTCTTTATGGATGATGTTTTAGGCCAGATAAATTGGAAATGGGTGATACCACAATACACCAGCATTCAGCAAAAAGCCTCTTAATTCAAATAGTGGGATAGCAGTCTTTGCAAAACAGACAACATCAAAGAAATCAGCAGAAATTTGGGGTGTGCAGAATTTATGTCCATTCAATCATAGTTATAACAAAGCAGAATTCATAGTTGAGGATATCTTGCTACTAAATGATTGAATGTTTCACTGCAACCTTTGCCTTATATGGTCAAATGGCTCACAAATGTGCCAATCCTTTGATGTTTAACATTCAGGCTACAAAAACATTAATAAGGTGATTATTTGTTTTCACCAGAGGGTTCTTTATCTCTTTAGACTAACAAAATGGTATGGAGCTTATTGGGTTAAAAAATGTTGGAAATACATCAACATACATTTATGAATTTGCTAACTTTTCAAAATATAGTGACTATTTGGTCCTCTGAAATGCTCTTTTTTTGCAGTAACTTTTAAACATGTTTCCAAACAGCATGTTTTGTCTATAGGAATGATATGGAAGCCTGTTTCTGCAAAGGGATATAAAAAAAAAAAAGTTAACTGACTTTTTTTCTCACAATTCTGAGTCTATATCTTACAATTCTGACATTTTTTTCTGGCAATTGCGAGATATACATTCAGAATTGTAGAATATAAACCTGCAACTGTGAGAATGTCAGAATTGTGAGATAAAAGGTCACAGTTTTATTAGAATTGTGATAGAAACTTAGAATTCTGAGACAAACTTCTGAGAATTCTGACAAAAAAACTAATAACAGATATAAACTCAGAATTGTGAGATATAAACTTAGAATTCTTCTAAAAATGTCAGAATTGTGAGAGATAAACTCATAATTGTGAGAAAAAAGTAAGAATTCTGACTTTACATCTCACAGTTATGACTTTTTTCTCCAGAATTGTGAGAAAAAGCAAGAATTAAGATTTTTTTTTAAAATTCTGTGTTGAAAATGGGCTTCCATACAATGCTGTGGTCAGTAGTAAAGTTTTTTGAGACTTAGCATTATATCTACACTCTTAAAAATAAAGATTCTTTATTGGCATCAATGGTTCTATGAAGAACCTTAAACATCCATGGAACCTTTCAAATGCAGAAAAGGTTCTTTATAGTCAAAAAAGGTTTTTGAGATTTTAAAAATGTTCTTCAAAATGGTTCTTTTAGGAACTGTTCACTGAAAGGTTCTTTTGGGAACCAAAAATGGTTCTTCTATGGCATCACTGCAAAAACAACCTTTTGGAACCTTTATTTTTAAGAGTGTAAAGTAAAAGAGCAGCACATTTTAGATTGTCAGCAAGTTACAGTAACACATACAGACAAAAGTCAGAGCACACAGCCTCCCTAACTCGCACGTTTTCCCCTCTCCTGTCATTTTCAGCAGTTGAAACGTTGGCAAGTCTTCCAGATGAAAAGGAATGGCACACATCAAGCCATCATCGCCTGATGGAAATGCAGCTGGACTCGGATGCCAAGCTGCTCCTGCGTGTATGAACGTTATCGGACTCTCGTTGTTTTTCCGCGTCAGTGCCGAGCCAACATCTGCCTGCCCGCTGTCCTGCGGCTTGCACAGAGGACCGTCTAGAGATGGAGAGCTTCGCAAATCTCTTCCAGTAAACACTTCTAATGCAGAGCCATTTGGCAAAGTGACAGCGCTTATCATATGTACTCCGAAAACTGACTTTTGTGTCCGCCGTGCATTGCGATGACAGCCAAAATGAACGGGGCCAACAAGACAACACATGGCTTTGACTAGTTCAATTACCGGCGAAGAGTAAATATTGATTGTTACAGCATCTTTGCATAATTCCAGCAATTTAATAGAGTGATTTAATCTTTTATCACTAACTCGAGCAGGTGAAGAAGAGCGGGCCAAATTGAAATGACTCCACAAGAACATAAACACAAGATCACATCGTGTCGCACAGCTGAACGGGCCGCATCGGTAGCTTTCTGCCAAATGTGATACTTGGCATAGAAAACACAATTCCAGCCTTTCAGAGGTTTATAACATATAGCCAAAAAAAGCATTCGTTTTATGCTATGCTGTAAAATATAATGGCCCCTAATCTGTGCGTCATCGGCTTTGAGCTTCCGCCCTACGATTAGGTGAAAATATCCCATATATCTTAAATCATGAAAAAGAAAAGCATTCATGGTAACATTCTTGGAGGAAACAGGAAGGTCGCTGCAGATGGGAAGCTGACACTCAAAACGAACTGTACTCCATGTAACTCTGGTCTAAGATCCTAGCCAATGATAATAGAAATAATTGTTGCTGAAAGACATCGATTTAGAGCTGATTCATTCCATCCTACTCTCTGCTGGAATTATAATAAGCTCGATTTGCATGTTCATTAGCCATTACCCATAATTCTTTTTGACAGTGGCATAAATGTCCAAGAAACAGCTGTTGTCTGTGTTTGCAGAAATGCACAGTGCTCTGAGATAATCTAGCGCTGATGCAAAATGGCTATTTGAGTCAGTGCCTCCAGTGTTTATGGGAGTGTCGCTTTGCCTTAAATGGGCACGAATGTGCCAATCCACTGATGTTTAACATTTGTTGCGTTAACACCAGTTTTCTGCTTTAATAGCAGACTCCATCATCACAGAAAAAGAAAAACGAGCTGGAAGTACATGCTTCAGACCACAAAAACATTAAAACAGTAATTTCTTTGTTTTCACCTCTGGCTCAAAAATCAGCAGGCAATTTTGTCTTCTTATTTCCCCACAATGAGAAACATTCATTATCTCTTTAGATGGGTCGGAAGCTAATTGGACAAAAGTTAAAAAGTTAGGAGTTAAGAATACTGGAAATACATCATATTTATGAATCTTAAATTACTGTAAATATGTTCAAATTTGCATTGCATGCAGCGTCTCTCACACACTGAGAAGTTTAGCTGTCCAGGATGCGCTGTTTTGCACAAATGAAAATTAATTGGGACAAATGCTGTCAAAAATGACAAAAAAGCATCATAAAAGTGCTATTGAAATAATTCTTAATATGATAACTTTGTGTGAGGAAGAACTTAAAGTTTGGTTGTTATACACAGTGTTGGGGGTAACACATTACAAGTAAAGCGAGTTACACAATCAGATTCCTTTTTTCAAGTAACTAGTAAATTAATTAAGAGTTACTTTTTCAAATAAGTACCACAAGTTACTTTGTTTTCTCATATATTCACTGACACCTCTCCCGTCCCGAGTTGAGAGAAATCAGGAGTGAGGTGCTGAGGTACTTTCTTCATGCTGAGGCTTATTAATTTCACTTTTGGTGTAAAAGGGCCTTTACAGTTGCCAAAAATATAACTTTTGGGTTTTTTGTTATTAAAGAACAAATAAGCAAGCCCAGCTCAGTAATGCAAAAGTAAAATAATGCATTACTTTCCATAAGTAACTAAGTAACACAATACTGTAATACATTATTTTTAAAAGTAACTTTCCCCAACACTGGTTATACGCTGAAAATTTCCTTTCCACCATAATTCTCATATTGCATTCAGATATTTAAACCTAATCTGATCCCACGATTCCAACACTGATATCAAACTGAAGAACTGCAGAAGATGCAAAGATAATCCATGCAAAACAACTTCAAATTCTCACAGTTATGGACACTGAACATAGTGAATATAACTAAACTGACCACTTTTATTGTCCTTTATATTGTTTTTTTTTTCTCTTTGTCACGGTTTGCTTGCAGTCCATGGAAAAAAAAGTCAACATCCTTGTTATTTTGTTTAAGAAAATCATATAGGAATGAATTGAGGGTTAGTATACGATGATAAACTTTCTTTCCCCTTTCACAACTGCCTTCTTTAATAATATCTGAAGTCCAAAAAAAAAAGATTTTTTTTTTTTTTAAATGTTGAGTAGAGTAGAAATGTTGAAAACACATCAACAAGCATTTTTAAATCTTGCACGATTGCACAAAGACTCATTTGGCCACACAGTAACGGACAATTTGCAAGCTGTCATGTTTTTGCAAGGTGAACAATGACTCTGATGATCTCACCCCATTAACAGCCCTCGGTTTACGGTGTAAAACGGCTGAAGAGTTTGCAAGAAAGACGCCCACGTTACCTCTCGGCTTCCAGACGCATCTCCTCCCGCTTCTGTCTCCTGAGCTCCCTGCGCCGCTCGAAATCATCATCCATGCTTCAATCCTGAGAGCGTGACCCTGGAAAACAACAGAACACGTGTGTTCTTTAGTCTCACGCATGAACCTTACAGAAACTCACAGAATCCCCTCCGTTACTGAATATGGTCTGGATTCCACAGCTGCTGCGAGTATTTGGTTAACCTTTACACAAAAATCACGCATTCCCATATGCAAGACATTTACAGTCGATCTTTTCTCAGCCCGACATCAAACAGATCACAAGTTTGTTTTCATAATACCACTTAAAATGGAAATTGTGGGGGAGCGAGGGAGAAGAATGAAGAAAAAAGAGAGAGGGAGACAGAATGGGTGAGGAAAGGATGTTAGCACAGGATGTCCACTCAGTCAAGCAGAAAGACTCTGACTAAATATACTGCGGGGTACATGGCGGAGGAACCGAGCCCACCCAGGAGATACAGAGCTGTTGTCATTAATCTCAGCGCTGCGACGCTTCAGACGGGCCGTTTCCAGACCGGCCTACCTTCACTTCAGTGATGATAACCTCTGGAACGTTTTAGCTTTCAAAACTCGTCTCGATAGCGCTCCAACACAAAGAGTATTTCAGGCTCTTTCTTTCTCTCGCTGCAGCTGGAGCTACCAGAAAGGGCCAAAGCCGGCCTCTTCCTTTCCCATTTTTTCACCCTCCCTACTTTCCTCCGTTTTTCTCCCTCCCATTATGGTGCAAACTCTCAATCATGGCCGACGGGTCTGCCTCCTCCCTCTCTCCCCCTTTTCCTTTCTCTCTCTCTCTCTCCTGTTCTGACACTGTCTCTCTCTCTTTCCCTTCCCGACTCCCAATTATTGCCCATTCCATTCCATTCCTCTTTTTTTTTGCTCGTTCCCTCCCTCTCTTTTGTGATCATGGAGCTGTTGCTGGTTAGTTAGAATTCGCTTGCAGAAAGCGTGTTCAAAAAATGCAAACTTTCGCAGACTTCTTTCTTGATACTTGTTTGAAAGTATAGGTTTTAAAAAATTAAGTTAGCTACACTACAAGTGTCTAACAAAGGTATCTTTAAAGCTAAGTAAACGGGCAAGTATTACAGAAAATAAGTACACTCTTAGAAATATAGGTTCCAAAAAGAGGTTTTTCGCAGTGATGCCATAGAAAAACCATGTTTGATTCCACAAAGAGCCTTTCAGTGAACAGTTCTAAAAAGAACTCTTTTTTTATTAGTGTGAAGAACATTTTCAACTCTAAAGAACCCTATTTCACTATAAAAAAGCTTTTTGTGCGATGGAAAGGTTTCATGGGTGTTAAAGGTTCTTAATGGAACCAGCAATGTCAATTAAGAACCTTCAATTAATTAAGTGGGGTTGGGTTTGGACATCCTGGCATTATAAAGAAGTAATGAATACCCAAAACACACTAGCAGAACTGACATATTCTTCTAATTACTGTGTAATATGAATATGAATATAAATCATTAGACTTAAAAATCACTACAACAGAAAATCAACAAGCAAAAGCGAGAGAGAAAAAATAAATATATATTTTATTTTAATTAAGCTCAAAACAAAAAATATGAAATAAATAAAAATAATAAATCATATTAACAAAACTATAATAGATAAATGGAATTTGATTTTTTATTCTCATCAAAATGCTATAATTAGTCTGGCACAAAATAAAATAAAATTAAATAACAATTGAAAAAATAAAACAAATCAATCAATCAAATCAATCAATCAGGAATATTAGAATATCAAACTATTCAAACTAGAATATTAGAATATCAAACTATTCAAACTAGAATATTAGAATATCAAACTATTCAAACTAGAATATCAAACTACAACAGATAAATTTACACTAAATGCAAACACACACACACACACACATATATATATATATATATGTATAATATCACTTCATTTACATGAATGGAACAGCTGAAATGCTACTTGAACAACACAATTACATTGCCTCAGCTCACTTGGTTGCACTATGTGACAAAACCAACAATTTTGCACTTTTCTTGTGGGAAAAAGTGGCTTATGGTTGGGAAAACCAACACACAGCTTAGCTACTGTCCTGCTACTGAAAAAGTTAGCAACGTCACTTTTTCTTGGTTCCCTAACACGCTTAACACACAAATATACACACAAAATGTGCAAGAACGGAGAGAGAAAGAGGGTCTCAGACACAAGAGAACAGGAAACACTTCTCCTTCTAAACCCCTCCTCCATATTCACATAACTCTGAGAGACAGAGAGAGAAACGGACAAAACAAAAACAGCAGCGGGAGAGGGGAAGCAAGGAATGTGAGCAAGAAACAGCGAGTGCGAGATCGAGCCGATCTTCCTTATCAGGCAGAACCGCTGCACCCGCATTCACAAACCATAGGAATGTGGTCTATCTTTAGCTGGATCTTCTGTTTGCAGGAGCATGGCTGCTCTTCATATCTGAGCCCTTGAGCAAACAGCACTGACTCAGCTCAATAAAACTGTCACAACTATGTACGATCAACTCAAATTGAATCAGCGCTGACCTCACATGCTAAATTTATGATTGAAATTCCGGTTGTGTTTGTGTTTTGGTGTGTGCGAGCTGATAAAATATAGAAACTGTAACTTGAATGCAATGTAAGTCGCTTTGGATAAAAGCGTCTGCTAAATGCATAAATGTATGCGAGAGCCGCACGCTGAAGGGGTAACTGACAATAAGGCCTTGTCTTCTGAGAAAGAATGTAGAAATGGATTTGTCTCTTCCTCTCGTGGACCACCCGTGTGCCTAGATTCACATCGCTGCACTTTTTCCCTCTCCAATGTTTCATAACGGGGGTCTGGCTTGCCCCGGTGAGCAGGGAGACGCCTCCTTTCTAGAGAGCACGCGCTGTAATGGCTGTAATAACACATTTACCTGGTAAATTACTATGTTCCTCGTAAGTACGGTGCTTAACCCTTCATCAAAGCTCATCACTGCAATGACCCATGGGAATGCAGTCTTAGAGCCTCCGTCTGTGATGTTCTCTAGGTCGCGAATGTACACACAGACGCCTGTGCCAAACCACACGAACGGTTCAGAGCTGGCTCACTTTAAACTCTGTAGGGAACAGCAGATGAAGAAAACTAAAAATTATGACAGATGGAAAATTGTCCTTACGGTAGTTTACGTGGGATTTTTGCTCAAATGGCTCATGAAATTTAAGATGGCAACATGACATGCATGCATGTAACCCATTTTACTTCTGTTTTTCTGAATAAAAAGGGATATAAAAAGGATTTATTGCAGATTTATTCTTTGGATTTGTGTTTATCCCTTATTGACTGGATTGGGAAAGGAGTGAGGTTAAAATAAAGTAAAATGAAATGAAATAAAACGAGTTGATCATACCAGATGTTTTACAAGAAATGTGAAACTATTTTTGTTAAAAATGCATAAAAAAAAAATTATATATATATATATATATATATATATATGTATGTATGTATGTATGTATGTATGTATATATATATATATATATATATATATGTGTGTATGTATGTATGTATGTATGTATGTATATATATATATATATATATATATATATATATATAAAATAGAAGGGCTTGATGTTGTCAGCCAAAAATAAATAAATAAAAATTTAAAATAGTATATATATATATATATATATATATAGAGAGAGAGAGAGAGAGAGAGAGAGAGTACAGACAAAAATATATAAAAATACAATTCTTTTTTAAATGTAATGTGTGGTGATGAATAATTAATGTTATAAATGTTATTATTTATGTAATATACTGTATAATACTAAACTAAAAATTAAAATGTATGAGCTGATTATACCTGATGTTTTACAGAAATGTGAAACTATTTTTGTTAAAGCACATACTTTCACTTGAGTTCTCATGATTTTTTTTATTTTTTATTATTTATATAATTGGTGATGTCAGCTAAAAAAATTAAATAAAATATATAAATACAAACATTTAATTTTTTTTATAATAATTTGTACTGATGAATCATTAATGTTATAAATATTATTATTTATAGAATATACAACACTAAACCAAACTATACTAAAATAAAATAAATGGAATAATGTGTGCTGATGAATCATTAATGTTTTGCGTATCATAGCAGTTTTCACAGTCTGAAACATAACCTGCCTCTGACCGCAGGCAATTCCTCGCACCCACTTTGCAATAAAAAATAATTACAAACTCATTAACGTCAACACACTTAACCTGAACAATCTACCATTAGCGAGATGCTCGTAGTTCGCCGAGATAAATGTTGAGGTAAAGAGCGTTCTTTATAACCAGAGCCAAAGCTGATGTGATCCACAACCCCGAGCCAAAAGGATTAAATAACTAAATGTTTGGATCTACCACCCACCGTCTTTTGGACCCCAGCCACTCTGGACAACTTGAGAGAGACTAAATTTACTGCTCAAGAAGAGAGAGGAGCGTTGCCAACATAAACCATCACCCTTATTTGCATGTCTGTCAATATAGGTCCATTAACATAGACTGGCTTCGCTATCAGAGTTTATGCTAACACACTCTCCGCGGCCGCAGCGGGAGTCTGGCGTAGGAGGACAATTCAGACCATCTTCTCTGGCCAAGATTTTAACAAATGGAGGAGCTGCGCAGACATGTTGCATTAAAAAGCGTTTTACTGTAATGTGGTGTATATTTCACCATGAATCAACGTGGTATTAAGTACCAAATAAAATGGCCTTTTCCCTACAGGAAGAAGTAAAGTAAATCTATGTGTAACCATCAAAATGTCATGAAGTGCACTTCTACTGACTGCACTATTAGTTCACAATAGGAAGATGTTTATGCCTTGCAGCCAAAGTAAACAAACAAATGGGACAATTCCAAATTCATTTCAACGTCAACATGGCTTTCATGACTCATTCTGTAATGTAATGTATTTCCAAGTGAAATGTGTGAGAAAATAACATTTTTGGATTCTGATGCAAAGAAAAACTTAACATGCCGTAACATGAATTATGATTCAACATTCGAATTGCATCAACATTTCAAGCAAAAGTCAACGTTAAGGCAGAAGAAATCACTGGAAATGTTCTCAGGTTTGATAAAAAGTGGGAAAAGTTTTTGAGGTTGTGCTACTGCAGCCAGGTGCAGAAAGGAATCCCAGAAATCTGCAGCGTCAGCGGCCAATCAGAGCCTCAGACACACACACCTCACTCACCTGCCACCTCATTAAAGACGCTGCAGGTATGCCAGATATGCGCAGCCAGCCTTTCCATCTGGATTCACTGACAGCTGCTCTACAATATCAATGAAAACCCAAACCTTTAGTTCTATACTAAAAAAACGCTACACACTAGAGTAATTTATTGATCCGATTGTGTGGATTACATTAGTTTTAACTGATGATCATTTGAAGTGTATATACCATTTGATGTATCACTAGATCTGTAAAGTCTAGACATGTCAAGATGATTGTGATAGTCAGATGATAGTTCAGGGCTCGCAAAATTTCAAAATCCCTGGTAGCCCTTCGGGCACCATTTCAGCATTTCAGAATGAATTCTGAAGGATCATGTGATACTGAAGACTGGAGTAATGATGCTGAAAATTCAGCTTTGCTTCACAGGAATAAATTATATTTTAAAGTATAGGTATTAAAATAGGAAACCAATATTAGAAATTGCAATATACTGTTGTTTCAGTATTTTTTAAATAAATACAGCCTTGATGAGCAAGAGATTCCATTAAAAAACAAGGTCAATTATTTATTAGGTTTATAATATAGGCCTAACATAATATAATATATCAAAACAAACTATTTAAACTGATAGAATAGAATTGAATAGAAAACAAACTGAAGCAAAACTTAAGCTGAGATCTGTAAGTTAAATAAAATAAAAAAACGTGAACATATTAATTCTTCTATAGCTGTCTAAACATCCCTATGAAGTACAGTTTGCACAATACAACTGTGTGTGACTGTATATGTCTCAGAGTTTTGTTACCGTTCTGTACTCATCCTCCGCTGTTTCCAGCACTTAATCAAGCCACTCTTCTTTAATACATGAGGACGTTTATTTCACATGTCATGTCATTTGCGTTGGTTCTCATGTTGAGCACACCGCAAACATTGAAGTATTCGGTTTCTACAGCGACTCGTTTTTGGCGCACATCATTCTCTTTCTATGAAACCTGTAAACCGCATTCACAGGTTCTAAATCTATAGCGACATCAACTCTATAGCGGTTTGCCTGAGTATTGCGATTCTTTCGCTTTTACTGGCATTCAATCAAATGACTTTCCCAACTAATTATTGCGTGCGAGCGGCACATTATTTCTTCTGCGTGGTGCGGTTGTAGAAGTGTGTGGCTCTGTATTTAAGGTAGCCCGTCGGGCAGGGCGGTGATACATTTTGGTAGCCCGACTGGAAAACACAATAGCCCCGGGACGTCGGGCTAGCGATTTTGCAAGCCCTGTAGTTAATTTAAGATCTTTTTAAAGGGGTCATCGGATGCCCATTTTCCGCAAGTTGATATGATTCTTTAGGGTCTTAATGAAAACTCTATAACATACTTTGGTTAAAATTTCTCAATGGTAGTGTAAAAAACATTTTTTTTTTACCTTGTCAAAATCAGCTCTGTTTTCAGTAAGCCATTCTAGTTCATGTTGCTTTAAATGCTAATGAGCTCTGCTGACCCCGCCCCTCTCTTCCATGGGGTGACGAGCAGACTGTAAACTTCAGCCGCAAAACTGGCTAACTAGCACGTTATTAGGAAAGGCGATTTGCAAAGATTCATAAAAAACCCTTATACTCACTTCTTCTGTAGATGAAGCTGGATCACGAATGATTCGCACAAACAAACGCATTTAGGCAGATCGGGATCGGCGCATTCCCATCAAAATGAAAGTAACGCTAATCCTTCAGCGGCTCAGATGTCGGGAGTTAATGACGACTGCTATATTCATTATTACATCCATCAACAAAACACCTCAATCGCTTAATTGGAGACGTTCTTGTCTTCCCCTGCACCGGAGTCGACACAATGGTGGACAGCTCTCAGATCACTCAGGGCGGGTCTAAGGTAAGACGTCCTTGTCAATCAGCTATCATTGGAGGGGCCTGTGCAGAACTACGTCATTCTGACAGGAATCTCAGAACAGACTGATTTGAGAAAGAGGATTTTAAAATAGGGATTTAAAAAAAAACACTGGGTGGATTTTTATCATTATAGGATGGATGTGTACACACACTTCCAACACATTTATGTTCAAACAACTTGTAAAGTGAATTTTGCATCCGATGACCAAATAAGACCAAATAAAGAAAATTGAAGGAATACATCAAAGGGAACACAATATGTCAATATGGTTTCCAAATGTGAATGTCAAGAGAGCAGAAAGAGTTGCATTAGCCACAGTTTAAAAATACAACTTCCAACAGATTTCCATTACTTTTTAATTTGTGCAACAAAAATACTTAGCTATAATATAGAAATTACTTTAACTGTACTTTCTGATCACACTGCAAAAAAAAATGAAGTTTCTTTATCAACAGTATTTTTGTCTTGTTTTCCAGTGCAAATGTCTAAATATTCAAAATACATTTACTTGAGATACAAAATGACAAAATATATGAAGTCAATCAAAATGAAGCGAGGGCTCAAAAATCGAATTAATTTAAAAGGAAAAACATTTTAATTTCCCATTGACAATATTTGTTCTTGTTTTAAGCATAAACTCACTTAATTTTGTTCAGTTTCTCAGAAAACAAGACTTGATATCTTCATTTTGCATCTCCAGTAAACACCTTGATTTAAGGATGTTTAGATATCTGTTGAAAAACAAGACAAAAAATACTAAGAAAGATGCAACATTTAATGCCACAGCTTTATGAATTTTAGACTTTTTGGTTTAATTTAAGACCTTTTTAAGGCCTTCATTTGTGGAAGGGTGAATAAAGACTTTTTAAGACTCACAGAAACCCTGCTGCCTGTGGTATTTACTGCATTGGGGACTTTAAGTTGAATTTAACCCCAATATTCCTTCATGCCCTTAAAAATCAAATAAATACACATCTTTAGAAATTCAAACATCCCAGTCACTGAACGGGAGCTGACAGGAATAAATCTAGAGAATCTAATTCCCTTTCTATCCTCCGTGTTCACTCAACAAACCAGGATAAATAAAGAGATCAAGGAGGGTGAGCTGGGAAAGCAGGTCTCGAACCCGAGCCAGGAGAATGAAATCCACACTGCTGCACAGTCAGTGCACCTCTGTCTGTCTGCATCGGTGATGACAAACCTACAGACCCACTGCTGAATTATGGGAGCGTGCGCTCAGCGAGATGCGCAGGAAATTGAGAGCACCAATAAAAGTGACTGGAGGCCAGCCGGAGTTGTCCCATAAAGCCAGCTGATTGATTGGGCGGCACACGACCGCAGATCTCAGGACAGTGTCAGCACAGCAATGGCAGGAGTCCAGCACCAGGTCTGGTTCATGTACAATATTACAACACTATGTGACGGGCCAGCAATCCCCATTAACACAGTTGTGTTTATGTGCTGAAGGTCAGACGACATGCTGTGCTTCAGAGATTTTAGAGGGAAAAAAGATGGTCTGGTGCAGTTTCTAGACTTTTTGTTTTCATGTCACCAACAGCAAACCAAAAAAGCTTTTTCTTTTACTATTATACTGAATATCATTAAGCATTATCATTAATATGTGATACATACGTTTGTTTGCCTTTAACTGTTGACAGTTCATAGAGAAACCTTTTTGAAATAATGGTAAATTTATTTATAAATCAAATCCAGATTGGACATAGAGAGCAAATTATGTGGGATTTAAGAGGTACTAATTAAAGCTAGACAAAAGAAGTCAGGTTGAGGGGCTCTTATAAGTACATATAATTTTTTTATATATATATATATATATATATATATTCAAAAGCATTTTCAAACAACAATTAACCACAAAACTTAGATTACAAGTTAGTCACAATACAAAATGTCCCTTAAATACATGCTTACAAATGTAAGTCTTAACTAGTGGCAAATTTCAGTACACAATACATTTTTGTATTTGCCAATTTTTAAACAATTTTGGTTGAGCAAAACCAACCTCAAAATGCTGCACTGAAATTATGATTTTAAATGAAAAATCAACCACAAGCACATATATTTTTCAAAATCATTCTGGAATGTACCCCTAGTTGTAAGCAAGGACTCTAGTCCTGCAATATCAACAATATCAATAGTTATCTTAATAGAAAATGAGCTGTATTATGCACAAATGCTGGTTTGATTTCTTTGGCGATGTTTGGCTTATTGAAGGTCAGTTCCACGTAACCAAAAGCTCGGATTGGACTCTCCGATGCATCAGCACATTTATGACTATAGGGCCTTAAAGAAGAAACAGAAGGAATGAGAGCATAAGTAAGAGAGACAGAGACGGAGAGAGAAAAAGAGCAGGATGTGCCGCTATAAATCCAGTAGAGATGTTGGCAGGAAGAGCAGCAACAGCTTTTCATGGCTGTCACTGGGAAAAGAGGAGAGAGAAGAAAAGTTGTTGGTACACTACCTACCTAACCTAGGCTTGGACACTGAATTTGTTGCTCATGATGAATCTCTCAGAATATTTCTACACTGGCATCGATAATGCAAAAGCTTTGCCTTTGCTTAATGCTGCAAGCATGCGTGTCCACTGCACTCAAACATTGGCAATGTCATGGGTTCGATTGCCAAGAAAAGGCATGAGCTTGATAAAAAAATGTCTATTTACCTTCAATGAAAAGTACATTGCTTTGGATAAAGCGTCTGGTAAAATATTGTACATGCGATACGCAGGATAAACGTACAGTCAGCGAGTTATTATTGCAAAATAAACCCTTTCAGGGTGATGCCAAGGCACCTTGGTTTTGTGTCTGGAACCTGATCACCACATCAGGGTTTATTTTGCGATAATGACTCGCTGACTGTACATTATCTCTTAGGTTTTAAAAATGGGAAGGAGGGGATCAAAAATTCAAGCATGGGCAAAAGTAGGCCTCAGTCATTGAATTTCCACTTGAGGTTGGAAAAGGAGATTCCTGCATTCCCAGACAATGGATCGCATTCCCCGACACGTCTGCATGTCCTGTGAATCACTCTCGGCCTGTTGGCCTACAGTTACCTGCGCAAACACCAAATACATCTTAAACCGCTCAATTACCCACAATGCCACGCAATTACAGGCTCTGGGATACAGAGTAAATGTCAAAAGCTGTAATAAGTAAACAACATACTCTTTGATGTATGATCTTTAAAACAATACCTAAAAATTCAGCTATGAAATCATAGGAATAAATTACATTTTAAAATATATTCGGTAACACTTTAGAATAGGGAACACATTCACTATTAACTACGACTTTTCCCTCAATAAATTCCTAATTTGTTGCTTATTAATAGTTAGTAAGGTAGTTGTTAAGTTTAGTTATTGGGTAGGATTAGGGATGTAGAATAAGGTTATGCAGAATAAGGCATCATTAATATGTGCTTAATTAGTACTAATAAATGGCTAATATTCTAGTAATATGCATGCTAATAAGCGGCTAGTTAAGAAACCCTAAAATAAAGTGTTACCATATATTCAAATAGAAAGCGGTTATTTTAAATGTTAAAAATATTTCAAAATTTTATAGTTTTTTATTTGCTGTACTTTTGATCAAATAAATGCAGGCTTGGTGAGCAGAAGACACTTCTTTAAAAAACATTAAAAATCTTACTGTTCAAAAACTTTTGACTGGTAGTGTATACCAGCTGGGTAAGCAACATATTTACAAATATATATGGCACTTCCTCTTTTAAAATGACCCTAGTAATGATTAATAATAATAATAATAATAATAATATATTATATACATTTCTTACTTCTATAAATAACAAAAAAATAAAGAAATCATCTTTTAAAATTCACCTAATAATAATAATTATTTATATATATATTATTTATACAGTATTATTATTATTTATAATATAACTTATTATAAAAAAATAACTTTTAAAATTCTTCTAAAATTCTTATATTGTTTAAAATAATATTTTTTTCTACTTATTATAGTGTTTTATTTATTATTGAAATAATGTATTATTATACATGTATATTTACATATTTAATATATACAAATAATGCATTATTATATATAAAAAAATATATATATATTTACATATGTAAAATAATTTAGTTTGCCAAATCATTCACCTTTAAATGTTCACTTTCTCTTTCCAGCACAAAGAACTGAACACGAGAAACGCGAGCACATGGGTTCAGGATGTTGGAAAAATGTTTTTGTTTCCGCTTTTGAATGGGCAATTTTCATAGGCATTAACTCATTAAACCCAGGGCCATTTATTTCTGCACAACAGCAGCTGTGCTTCTGGAAATGCATTTCAGGTGCAGAGACGCTTTCATGTTATGCATATTAAAATGCTGATTTTAAATGGTCCTCTCATGCACGTCCAAAGATCGCACCACTATCAGCCAGTGTCGGCATGCAAGAAAAAAGAGCAAGAGGGAAAAGGCCAAATTGAGATGCTTGTACGGCATCAAACGTCTGCTGCCTATTGGCTGGGCTCCACATGACCAAATATGGTAGGAAAAAAGCTCTCTTTCCCGTAAGCAACACGCACAAAAAAAGAAAAACCCAAGGGTTTCACATGCTGTGTAGACAGATAGAGCCTCGTACTCAAACTCGCTAACCACAGAGAGAGAGTGAAGGGACTTCTATCTGCACTCCGAAGAATAGCGCTACGTGACGTCTGAGTAGCATCACACAACAAAACATACCTAGCATACTAACGTTAGCTGTCTCAAACCACATTCAATCCCTCTTCTACACTATCCTCAGCTCGCTGAGGAAAAAAACTGAAAAAAGCTTTTCCCTCCCAGCATTTTTGTCCAAGACTGAGCAGTTTTAGCTTTGAGCTACGTCTCTTCTTACATAACTGCGAGAGACCAGAGTGGAAAAAAGATTCTTGTCCAAATATCCAGCCATGGAGATGGCCGTGACAGAAAACGCCTCGAAGCAGAACGTATCTCAGCGAGCTTTTGATGAGTGCTTCACGGTCTACGCTGCGTGTGATGCAGAAGAAATGAAGCCAAATGCATTTAGCATCCTTATCATGACACGTAACGTTTTTCACGACCTGTTCAGATCACCAAAGCATGCGAGAAGACGCCTGCCAGCGCTTAAGTGTTTAAGCGTTCATTCATCCGGGTTTGGATCTGATGAGCTCAGTGTGATGTCATGCGAGATACCGTTCTATAAAAGCGATCGTGTACATCATATGCTGACAACTGATAAATTGTTGCAAGGAAAATGATCTCATCCTCATATCATTCAAAATCCTTTTTACTTTCTTCCCTGGAACACAAAAGGAGAATTTCTGAAGAAACTGGCTGCTCTTTTACATGTAAGTGAAATGGGGTCTGGATCTGTCAAGCTAAAACTGCAAAAAAAAAAAAAACTAAAAATAGCAATAATAAAAGCAGTTCATACAACCTGTGCATTGCATTGCAAGTCTTATGATAACTTTGTTGCATGAACAAGCCCAAATTTAATTTGTTATTTATTGATAATCTTGCCCTCAACAGAAGCTATAAACTATTAAAGTTGTATAAACAGCAAAGTCCCATTTTGGTGTTCTTTTAAAGTCATTTTATATACATAGAATGGATATTAAATGCAAGTAAAGTGTCTATTTTAATATTTTAAATACCTTATGTGAAAATAAAATGTTAACTTTTTAAAATATATATAAAAAAAGAAAAAAGTGATCATAAATAAATTTTATTACATTTATGATATGATTAAAAACTTGCTGACAAATGGGTAAAACCTAGTGGTTTGAAGGATAGTGGTAAAGATTTAAAATTACAATTAATTAGCTAGTTTTTGGGGCTTTAATGTCATCTAATGATTCTTGTTCTAAATATGACAAGATATTTTGGTATAGCCTATGAACTATTGTTAAACTAAATGACATTTTAGTGGTTGTCTCCTGTAAATCAATGTGTGTACATATATATATATATATATATATATATATATATATAAATATAAAATGTTATACTATTATATTATTTTATTTAGAACATTTTATAATTCTATAATAATAAATAAAATACATTTCAACAGTACACATTCTAATGTATGAAATAAAAATGTAGGCTAACACAGTGTCCTAACTACACGCGACGCCGCGACACACAATAAAAGGTATCTTTTTCCATGTTAATCAGAGTTTTTGTCCTAACTGGCTTGTATGAACAACAACATACAAACTAATGACAGTGATAATCTCAGGAACAGATTATGTGCTTTATTCAATGTTAAAAGTGTCTAATGTGAGTTTGATTATCATATTGCGTGGCATTTATAGCCATACTTAAAGCAACAACAGACAGTTTACCTCAGATCTGGAAAATAAATTAAAGCAAAGATGTACGTTAAAACTGCGAACCAACGGGCGTATTCCATAACAAAGATGCTATCAGTCACTCAGTATGTACATTTAATAATGTTAAAAAGGTTTAATATTTATGAATTAGATTATAAACGTATCCATTTCATTGCAAGTGCAGAGCGCTTTCAGAGAGAGCCCGCCCACACACGCTTCTGATTGGCTGTGATATCTGATTGATTCTGTCGCTGGAATCTTGTCGCGTCTAGTTAGGACATGGATAGGGTATTAAACTTCATTATTTAATTATTGTTATTGCATTATTGTTTTGATGCTTGAAAACCTTAATTCATCTTTAACCCCAATGCATCCATTTTAATTTGAGAGCTACAGACGAGGGGAACCTGTTCTGGTCAAATCGTCACATTAAGCTATTGCATGATAACACACAAGTCCTTCAGACTACTTTTGTGGTTTTAAATGTGCTTTTTTGACAGATCCAGTTAGCTTTCATTTCTATAGATCAGCACATAATTACATTTTTGGGTGTAATTATCCTTTACAGCTTGTTTCTGCATATAGGCCATCTACTGAACACCCATCCGAGGTACTGAAAACATCAGGCTTTGCTAAATATCAATTACATACTACATTTGACCTAACATGAGGGCTTCATTTAGGAGGACGAGGCTGCATTTAGCTGCTAACTTTTTCTCTCGCAATTAACATAACCCAGCACTCTCCTGTATACATTACAGCTGGAACATTTAATGGAACATAAAAATATATTTCTCATAAAGCTAAGAAGTTCCTGATGTGTCTTGTAAAGTGTGTCTATGGAACCCTGCGCACAAGAACGACAACAAGACTGAAAGAAAAAATATGGGTAAAACCACCAGAGTGATTTAAGGCTCTGCTCAACATCAATATGCACGAAATATCTTCCCGTTGTGCCCTACATGGTAGCAATACAAGCCAAAAGCATGAAGCGTACACTCAATGCGTGTGTGGAACATGTTCCCCTTGTCCTCCATCCTCAGAAACCAGCTTCTGTCATGTTATTTGTTTATGCCTCATAAGTCTCTGAACTGTGCGAAAACATTCATTCCCCGAGGAGTTATCGGCACGGATAGTGACATTTTTCCATCCAGTTTTCCTTTCCATCAGTATTAATCTTCCTCAATGTGACTGTTTTATAGGCCAGAACTCAGACAATGGAATGTGCTTTTCTTCAGTGCACGAGATTTTAAGAGTATTAATTGACGAGAAATTTCTGAAGAATGAAGGGTGTTGCATTCCTCAGGAGAGATAGCAGAAATAAGATTATAATAACTCGCGCTGGATGACCTCACTGGCAGGCATTACTCAAGGATGCATCATTCGGGAGGTGAAGAGAAGGAACTGTATTTCGTGAGCAAACATGCAGAACACAAGCTCTGATGTTTTAACAAATGGTCACCCAGAGCGTATGTCAATGTACGTCAAGATTTGGGGAGGGAGTAATTACTAAAAGCTCTCTGACAGAGATAACATGCTTGAATCACTGCCATCAGAGTATAATACATATATATATACTTTATATTTTATTTTTTTCTAAAATAATAATAATAGTATTGAAATTTATTCATGAAATTTATTCATATTTATTTATAATTATTGTTTTTTATTTTAATTATATATATATATATATATATATATATATATATATATATATATATGCATACACACACACACACACATAATTAAAGGACGATGATATATAATGATATACAATATACAGTATATCATAAGTATACAAAAGATGCATGTTCACGGCAGAATCCATTTGAGAGCTTGAGACTCCTTAGATGACACATTCCTCCCTGACACAGAACCCTTTCCCGTGCCCCTCTCCTCTCTCTTCCAGCTACGCTACCAGATCTCCCCTCTTCTGTGCATAGTTCTGCTGGCTGTTATTATTAGCATGGCTCCAGGCCAGCGTTGTCAGGGGCCGAGCGCTGTGTGGCCCCCACGGACGGCAGCTTGACCTGTAAAGATGCAGGTATATCACACACGCACACCGAGTGTCACTCACACCGGCCACGTCGCCGTGTATAAGACATTGTCTGGCAAATTCACCGTGGCTATGTTTAGTGTCACAGGGCTGTGCAGCTCGTTCAGGAAAACCTCAAAAAAAAGCTTTCTTTCACTGCGGCTGCAACTGCCAGGTCCAAGAAAAATCTCTCTTTCTCGAGCAAGCACGCAGTCACTTATATTTACCCAGCTTTGGACGATTTTGCGAGCTTTATGATAAATTCCTCTATTTTAGTCGAGTGAAATATTACCGCAGTTAAGCCTAGAAATGTTTGAGTGCAAGTGCTCCGTCATGCAGCTCAACTCGATGTACCCTTCCACTCCGCAAAGCCTTTTAAGGGAAAAAAGTGCATAAATCATTACCTCAGAGTTCAACATAAAGGACTCCTGCTGCATAATCTTTACATTTACAAGAAAAACACAAATCTCGGGCAAGCATGAAATTGTAAATAATTGAATATTGGAGCTATGGGGCGGTTTCAGGTTCCCGGGTTGAGGGCTAATGGCCGAACTGGAAATGAGATTAATCCACAAACCCAAGCGCCACTGGATCCACTCCAAAACAACATTGGCCCTTGCTTTTACACACCTGTGCCACACACAAGCACCCATTCAGGGTGCTGACATTGGTTGTGTTGACACAGATCCTGAGTGACTCGCTATTGCGTTTCAGAAGCGCCCGACTCAATTCCTGATCATTAAGTCTAACCTGAACTAATGGAGGGCCGTTATTATCCGTGGTGGTCTCGCAGACGCCTGTCACAGACTTGAGTGGCGCTGCAGCCGCACACACACACACACACACACACACACACACACACACACACACACAGCAGACAGATTGCAACAAGTGCCCATTGTTCTTGTTACTGAGGCCGTGTTCATTAAAGCAAACCTTAACGAGGTCTGCAGGCTTTCCATAGACACACACACACAAGACCTCCATCACATTCATCAAAACCTCAAAGAGATTTCATCACTCAAAGAGGCACGCACAACTGCTTTTACCCATTTTTAAAGACATGTTTGAATGCTGTGTGCGTCAGTGATTAACAATAACGAGTCTGTAATTACAGCCGACTCCCTATCAATTAGCATCCCCCATTTTGTTTGCATCAGGCCAGGAAGAAATAAACAAAGGGCCTGTTTGCTGCTGCTATTGTTTTGGCCTCTGCGTCACCAAATGCTAATTTCCCGCAATTTGGTTGTTGACCCTGTTCCAAAACATGCCTTGCTGTAGACTGTCTATATAGGTACTTGCTTTTAAGGCAGCATAGTAACTGAAACTGAACCTCATAAGCGACTAATTGCATTTTATATTAGCATGGTGCTAAGCTAACAGCACACAAGATCTATTTTTGTGTCAACAATTTTTGATGTTAAATGAAATGCTTCATCATGCCATCTTAGAGGTTTTCTTTTTACAGCAATGACAATAAAGAACCATTTTTGGTTCGCCAAAGAACCTTTTATTGAACAGTTCTTAAAAGAACCATTATTTTCAAATAAAGGGCCTTTATTAGCATCGACAGTTTCATGAAGAACCTTATTCATTGCACAAAAGGTTCTTTATAGTGGAAAAAGGTTCACACTATGAAAAATTGTTATTTTAAGAAAAATATTTTGTATATTCTGTCACCATAAACTGGCCTGTCAATCATTTCGCTACAGTAACCCCCTGATATACAGGTGCATCTCAATAAATTAGAATGTCGTGGAAAAGTTCATTTATTTCAGTAATTCAACTCAAATTGTGAAACTCGTGTATTAAATAAATTCAATGCACACAGACTGAAGTAGTTTAAGTCTTTGGTTCTTTTAATTGTGATGATTTAGGCTCACATTTAACAAACACCCACCAATTCACTATCTCAACAAATTAGAATACTTCATAAGACCAATAAAAAACATTTTTTGTGAATTGTTGGCCTTCTGGAAAGTATGTTAATTTACTGTATATGTACTCAATACTTGATAGGGGCTCCTTTTGCTTTAATTACTGCCTCAATTCGGCAGATTCTCTATGGGGTTCAGGTCTGGTGAGTTTGCTGGCCAGTCAAGCACACCAACACCATGGTCATTTAACCAACTTTTGGTGCTTTTGGTAGAGGTCTTCACGGGCTTTAAACTGAAGCCCGAACCCGGCCCGTACCCGAGATCGTCTGACCCGACCCGACCCGAGCGGCACAGTTAAATTTAGAGCCCGAACCCGACGTTTTTTTTTTTTACAACGAATAGCCAATTTGAAAATAAATAAATAAATAAGATGCTGTATTTCATGATTGCATGCAAGGGCAGTAAACAAATACATGTAAAGAAACAGATTCATCAAGGCTCGGCCAGTTCACAAGGCAAAAGAAAAAACACTTACCAGTTATGAAAGTTTATGAACATCAGGTGCAGCGGTCACATAAATTCTGCCGAGTTTTTGAATGGTTGTATACGACAAGATGATAATTCTTCCATCGTGCAAATTATGGTAATTTTCATCAGTTAAGGCTCGTTAGCATTCGGCCTGCTTTAAATCAGACACAGAGATGTAGTGCGGTAAGATTGCATTTATTTGAATTAGCAAGAGAGAGAGAGAGGGATGAAAGTTGCGTGTGTGAACCTACGTCTGCGCGTCTCTCTCTACAAGCAATGAGGTTTAGTTACTTCAAAAACAACGATTTTACCCCCTCATTGCAGAGAAATATAACGTTGCGAGTCAGTAGCCTATCGAAGCTATTTTACTAATAAAAGTTTCCGTGCTGTGTGTTCGCTGCGCAATCTCTCTGATATCTGTGTGTAATAATGTGTGTGTGTGCGTCTATGAAAGCAGCGTAGCCTACATATAGCAACAAGCCTGAGCCCGACCCGAGCCCGAGGCTATTCATTAAACATTAACCCGAACCCGACCCAAAACCCGAAAGTAAGCTCGGGTCGGGTAGCAGACCTCTAGCTTTTGGCAGTGTGGGCAGGTGCCAAATCCTGCTGGAAAATGAAATCAGCATCTTTAAAAAGCTGGTCAACAGAAGGAAGCATGAAGTGCTCCAAAATTTCTTGGTAAACGGGTGCAGTGACGTTGGTTTTCAAAAAAACACAATGGACCAACACCAGCAGATGACATTGCACCCCAAATCATCACAGACGGTGGAAACTTCACACTGGACTTCATGCAACTTGGGCTATGAGCTTCTCCACCCTTCCTCCAGACTATAGGACCTTGGTTTCCAAATGAAATACAAAACTTGCTCTCATCTGAAAAGAGGACTTTGGACCACTGGGCAACAGTCCAGTTCTTCTTCTCCTTAGCCCAGGTAAGACGCCTCTGACGTTGTCTGTGGTTCAGGAGTGGCTTAACAAGAGGAATACGACAACTGTAGCCAAATTCTTTGACACATCTGTGTGTGGTGGCTCTTGATGCCTTGACCCCAGCCTCAGTCCATTCCTTGTGAAGTTCACCCAAATTCTTGAATCGATTTTGCTTGACAATCCTCATAAGGCTGTGGCTGTGTATGTGACAAATAAACAAGAACCTTGAACCTTGAACCCTTGAACCCTTGGTTCTCTCGGTTGGTTGTGCATCTTTTTCTTCCACACTTTTTCCTTCCACTCAACTTTCTGTTAACATGCTTGGATACAGCACTCTGTGAACAGCCAGTTTCTTTGGCAATGAATGTTTGTGGCTTACCCTCCTTGTGAAGGGTGTCAATGATTGTCTTCTGGACAACTGTCAGATCAGCAGTCTTCCCCATGATTGTGTAGCCTAGTGAACCAAACTGAGAGACCATTTTGAAGGCTCAGGAAACCTTTGCAGTTGTTTTGAGTTGATTAGCTGATTGGCATGTCACCATATTCTAATTTGTTGAAATAGTGAATTGGTGGGTTTTTGTTAAATGTGAGCCTAAATCATCAATTAAAAGAACCAAAGACTTAAACTACTTCAGTCTGTGTGCATTGAATTTATTTAATACACAAGTTTCAAAATTTGAGTTGAATTACTGAAATAAATGAACTTTTCCACAACATTCTAATTTATTGAGATGCACCTGCACATACTTCACATTTCAGTTCATTTAATTTGCGCTACTTAACAATTCTTCCTACCGTACTGGAGAGAAAAGAAGAAGCACGATGATCTGCCAGTCATTGGTCTTTCATGCAGAGGACTTGTCTAATGCTTTTGCATAATGATGCGCTTAAAAGTTGAACGTATGGTCAAATGTATCTGTGAACATTTAAGGTTGGTGTAAGGTTGTCGAGCCAGGATTCGAAATTGGGATTCCCATAGCGCAACGGCGCTGTATGTCATGTTTGTAGTTCTGAACTGAATCCTTCAGTAAAGCGCAATGGGTTGTGGGCAAACTTCCAAATATCCACCAGAAATAGTAGATTGTCCAGGTACCTTGGGATACTCATTTCAACATAATACGATTTGGGACACTCTAATTCTAATTTCAAATTCTATTCAGGACAGATAGTATGTTGAACTGGGACACAGCAGATTCCAATAGAGTTTGATGGTAGCATGCTGCAAAACTAACAAGATGCTCTAATAAATAAATCTGCATAAAAATCCATTGCCCACACACATTTGGGTAAAGATTCAGTAATTTATCTTATTAACTGAAAATGTATTTGTTCACAAAGCTAGTCACAATGCAGATTTGGATTGTCTTCCTTATAAAGGATATGTGCAATGCTGCCTTTGAATTTGGTCAAAATGTGGCATCTTAACAACATTACAAACCTTTTGGAACAGCCTTTGATGCCTTAAGATCTAGGTAGGTAGTTTACTAGGTCTTGGAACAGAGCTACTATTACACAACCAATGCAAATGACTTACTATAAATACAATGTATATTTTTTTGATTACCGCCTCTGAATCACATTAGGTCCATTCTGAATACATTTACTGACTATTGGGACGTGTATCAAATAAATTCCCTGCCTTTTCTGCTCACTTAGAATCACTAGCCCTGCAAAGTACAGCAGGCAAGCATCTCCGCTAGCGTGGACTCCAACTGAAGGGTAATAAAATCCGCTTTAAAAAAGCCAGACCTGAGATGTTTATTAATAGCATGAGGAGCGATTGTAATGGGGAATCATTAATAACACATTTCTTATGAGGTAAGAGCCTCTCGAATGCCAGTTTGTCTCCGCAAAGAGCGTTGCTGATTAAAAACTCTCACCATGAGAGTGCGTTTCTGCGTCTGACTCACTGCCAGCTGTCTGCAGATGAAGAAATTAACTCATTCCACAGTGCTTCTCAACTTACAAACACAAACCGAGCTGCAATACCGCAAAGTGATGTATAGTTCCGCTTATGTAAAGCAGTCAGGATGCATTTCATTTACCGCGCGCAGGTAAATATACATTCGAAAAAGGAATCCTGAGTGACAGCCACGCCGGCGGCTTTGATCTCAGGCTTTAATCAGCTTTAATTGGCTCTCTCAGATGAATGCAATGACATGTGAAGTGGAAAGAAAAAGGAGGCGAGTGTGCGCGCATGACGCTGCCTCGCATTCCTGAGGATCCCTCTGAGGCGAGTGTGCTAGTACGTAAATATGCTTCTGATTAGAAGGAAAGAGTTCACTCCATAAAGGCACTCTTAAACAATTACCGCTGCTACCATTACCAGACGCACACATAATGACTGAGGTCTATTAAAGAATTAACAGACAGAGAAAGTCGAATCATACCACTGAGGTATTGAGGGGATTTTGCTCTGGGGTTTAAAATAAAAAAATGATTTCAACATCATCAGTCTGCTTTTGTCTTTGGCAGCCCGTGTAGGTCATCTGTTACTCAATACCGCTCAAATTCATCATGCTAGCAGTAACATCACCTCTCAAGATTGGCTTTTTCTTTGACCCAGCTTGGCTCGTGATGAGGATGCATGTACGATCTGACCATGTAAGGCTGAAAGAGCACAAAGCGAGCCGGCAAAGAGAAGCGTGCTTGCTTTCTTAGGTCAGGAGGTCAGGAGAGTTTGACTAGCAGCTCGCTAAAGCGCTCCTTACCTCGGCATTCGTCAAATCAAAGCTCGCTGGCTCTCCCTCAACACCTTTATGGGAGCTCTGGCGCGCATTCGCGCTCACAACACGGGCCTCTGCTAAGCACCTACATCAACATGACCTCATGCTAGAGTCAACGTCAATTTTCATGCGTTCTTTCGCTTCTGCATTATGGCCGACCCTAAATATGTCCCCTAATTCTTCATTTTCCTCTCACGGAGTGATTTCTGATGGAATGTGCTGGACATCTCTTGATTAGTTTTGTTTGTTTAGTGGTCGGCCGAGGCAGAGGACAGGGAAAATGGGCTCGCCGAGACATTTCCTGTCCATGTTTTTGCAGATGAGAATCAGCTCACTGCAAAAAATAAAAACTCAGATTGGCTACACGTTACTATTATGGTCATTTTGAAAACTTGACATCACATGGTTTTTGAAGAATGGCATATATTCAGGGATGTAAGAATGATATGAAAAGTGGAAGAGCACTCAGCACTGGTTATGAATATTGAATTAATTGATTGCCACTTACCACTTGCATGTTCATTCAGACCAATGAATGAACATTCCTGTAGCTCAAAGAGATGCCAAGGTCATGGGTTCGATTCCCAGGAAATGCATGAACTAATAACGTGCACAACTTTAATGCAATGTAAACGACTTTGGATAAAATAATAAGCCAAATGCATAACCAGAATTACCCATTGATGATGCTACCAGTTAGCAGGCTCTTCTCCGTCTTAAATGGAAAGTTCACCTAAAAATTTGAATTCTATCACCATTTCACTCACCCTCTTTCTAAACCTGCATGACTTTTCTTTCTTCTGAATTTTGAAAAATGTCTTAATTTTTCTTGGCCATACAATGAAAGTCAATGTTGTTGGGACCCCACTGACTTACACATAAGAAAGTAAGTTATAGAGGTTTGGAACAACATGAAGATGAGCAAAGGATGGCAAAATTTGAATTTCTTTGTTGAAGTAGTCCTTTAAAGTCACAGCTTTATATGGCCAGGCTACAATTTTCTTTGCACTGCAGTCAAGCAAAAATAACGATTGTAAATCTCTAAAATTGTAAATGTTCCCTTATTCTAAAATTGGCCATATTTAGACAGTTAATCAATACTGCAGCTTCTTAGTTGTCATCTTTATTCCCAACTGAAGCGTTATACCATAAGTCCAATTCTGTCCATGCAGAAGAGTGGAGAAGCAAAAACATCCATTAGCCTTCATCACCCCTGAAAAATCCTGACAAACCAGCGGTCTGAGCGCAAGCCTAGTGCACTTAAGATCTCCTCAAAATCCAAGGCCAGGCACCATTAGACTTTTCCACTGAAACCTGCCGTCTCAATAAAGGACAACAAACAGACCACAAAGTCAAATTACAGCAAAAGAAATCTGGAATCCTGCTGCAGAGGGACTTAATGTAAAAGGCGGGAGGAATTTCAGATTTATATATTACTAACAAAACATCTGGGGCACTTATTGCATATTTGCAGGGACCTAAATAAACACAAGCTAAAGTTTCAGACGGCTCTGACTTCACAATCGAGGAATGCCCCCGTTTCGCCGCGTTTCCCGATCGTCACCGTTGGTTTGGAGCTCAGCGGTTCTGAAAACGCTCAGAAACGCTGCAGCGTTACACAACTGCGGTTCCTGGATACAGTGCTTTAAAATTACAGGCTATCAGATTCAAAGCAGCAGAGGAATAGCTGAACATATGAAGGGGGAAGGGTTAGAGAGCTGCATCTCCTGAGGTTTCTGCAGCACGTCAATCATGCTAACAAAAAGTTACTTGAACACCTCACAAGAGTCATCTAAAATAATCATTATTGCAGCTTTGCTTTACACAATGACTTTGAGGATGCTTTGTATTTCCAAAGCGTAAGAACGAACGAGCAATAAAAATAGAAAGAGAATGAGAATGCATGACGCTTGTGCATAAATCTTTTTGTGGATAACCAAAAGTGATTTCAGCATGGGAGTTTCATATCAAGAAAATTGTTTTGCACATTTAATGAGAGCCTCTATAATGCAAACTTGCAAATTAAATTGTCAGCTCAACTCAATATAATTACATGTTTTGATGCATTTGAGGGATCCAAATAGAGTTTTGGCAAATGTTCTGCTCTTGATAAAACAAGGCCATGAATGTAGACTAAACCAGATAAGAAGCAGAAGGACATCAATCTAGAGCAGGGGTCTCCAACCATATTTCATTCGGGAGCTACTTTTCAAAAATGAAAGCGGCTGAGAGCTACCAATGTTATACAGTACTTAAATCTCTTAAATAATGTATCAATCCAAACTGTTATACACAGCGTTGTTAAAATGTGCTAGAAATATTAAAAAAGAACTGATACACTCGGCACACGCTGAAATAATTTTACCAAGTTTTATGACAAAAGCCAACAAATAAAATTAGCAGCACTATGCACTTTTTGTTTGCATAAACAGTGAAATAAAACATTAAAAAATCATGGCCAGATTTTAAACTAACAAAAAATACTCATAACATGTTATCTACTGACATGTACTACATGTTCAAATAAAGTTTTGACCATTTTTAAAAATAAAATTATAACATATCAGCCTTTAAATCTTTTTTTTAATAAAAGGATGAGTCAGAATGCTAAATTAAATTTTATCTGCTTCATAAACAGTTCTACATAAGCTAATGTGCATTCTAAAAATCTCAACACTTCTGATAACAAGGTAGGCTATTTTCCATCGACTGGTTAAGATTTACAACAAAAAAATGGTCTGATTTTCGCATTGCTCTGAACAAAAATATGGCAGACAGACTGAATTAATTTGTAAATCCACAGTTTGACAGCAGATGGCGCTATGAACTGCAGAACAGAGCTGTTTCCACGGTAACCTCTGTAAACAAAGCTGCGCTTCTAAACATACTTCTTAACAAGCTTTATTACGCATTACACGGAGGGAAGATGGAAAGCAAATGCCATCGATACTTTTCTGAAGACAGTCGGTTTGCTATTATGCATTCACACAAATAATGAAATCATATATTCGTTCATATAATTTCCCTCAGCAGTCTGCCTTCAGTCATGTTTTCACACAAAACGAAACTACTCTACGTGTTGCGCCTGCGTGAGACTCTTAATAACTTTGATTAAAGCTGAACTGTATTTACTGTGAGTTTTTCAAATCGCGATAATCAAATACGGGTTTAATGATAATTAAAATACGTAACGGATCATTAAAATAACATCACGGCCGATATGTCAATATATCTTGGCGAGCTACCTCCAATCAGGCCACGAGCTACTGGTAGCTCGCGAGCGACGTGTTGGAGACCCCTGATCTAGAGTGTCCGAATGCCCAAATTCTGACAGCAGAAATGTGTCTGCAGATTCTGCTAAACTTTTTATACCTGCAGTCTGACACCAAACAGAAAACTATAATCTACTCTGCATGTTGTTTTACAGACAGGTGCCTCCAGCGTACAGCTCCATTGATTATAGTGGGAGCGATTTAGTTTTGACGTGACATGCCACTCACGTCCGGTGAAGACACTCTGTAACTGTAGGTGGGGGGGGGATTTGGATGAAAGAATGGATGTAACTAACGCATTTGTCCGTGTTTCATTCCGTCTCGAATCACGCTCGAGAAACAGTATCTCTTCCGCGGCTCGGTACTCTTTCAACTCGCTTTTTTAGTCTCGAGCAAGAGACTGTAAGACATTCACATTACATGATTTCACTGATTTTTACGTAGAGAGCGTGACAGCGCACCGCATTAAAAGAAATGATCATTCATGTTTTCATAACCGCTGGCCAAACTCAAAAACAAAACTAAAATTAAAACATCTTTGAGAGCAAGGGGGCCCCCTGGTGTTTCGGGGGCCCTACGCAGCTTGCGTATTCTGCGTATAGTGAGGATCGGCTCTGTTTATAAGCGTTACGGTATGAAGCAATACCGTTAATATCGATATACAGTAGTTTGATACGAGCGCATCTGTAAAAATATCTAGGGAGGACACAGACTGAACTGCTGCGGAGAAAGTGCATAATACAATTTCTTCTAAACATGTGACAAGCTTTATATGAAGGGCTTTAAAAAACTCATAAGATATAGTAGCCTATAGTTTATAGTTTGAGTTTAAAGCGGCTCTGACAGAAAGGCTGTGTGTGCCGCTGACAGAGATGCTACTCGCGCTGTTTAATGTGTTTGAGATGTGCTGTTTTCCTTAATGCATAACTTACATTTCACAGGTATATTCTCCATCTGTAAATGTTAGAAAGCCATGGAAATATTTCCATTTTGCTGTCAGAAGTGCATGAGCTTTTGCTTTGCAATTCTCCGCTAAACTTCACAGACTTCATTTAGAACGAGCGCCGCCACGTGCATGCGCGCCAAACAGACAGCGCAATAACTCTAAAATATACATTTTGCTGAAATATTTGTAGTTGGACAATAAATGTAACATATGTAGAATTTTAAACCTACAAGTAAGTGTATGTGTATGATAGCACTAACTGTAAAGTGTAATGGGGTAATCAAAATAGCTTTTTTACTCAATTAGTCTGTGCTTTTTCATTTTTTCATATTTTCATTTAGTAAATTTAACTTCTGCTTTAAAAGGATTATTTTTGTTTTACAGTGTTAGAATGTAATGTGATTTTAATCCTTTTTTGTACATAAAATATATGCCTACATGCTTACATTCACTTGTTTATTTAATCCAAATACAAAATACCAAAATATAGGCCTATACCGTATACCACAAATCAGCCAAAAAATACCGAGCTATGAATTTTTGCTCATATCGCCCAGTCCTAATTTATACTACTGTTTTAGTCTTAAGTGTTAAACTCTATTATATAAATGTTAAGCAGCTGTTTCAGAGGTAAGGCTAGACTTATTCATTTGTTATGAATGATCTTAGAATTTGCTTATAAATATATCAAAAGTTTGGGATCAGTAAGATATTTTATGTTTTTTAAAGAAGTCTCAAGGCTGCATATTTTAAATCAAAAATACAGAAAAAAAATTATGTAATATGAAATATTATTACAATTTAAAATAACAGTTTTCTATTATAATATACTTTAAAATATAATTTATTCCTGTGATACAAAGCTGAATTTTCATCAGCCATTACTCCAGTGTCACATGATCCTTCAGAAATCATTCTAATATTATGATTTATTATCAGTGTTGGAACTTTGAAACACTTGTGCTGCTTAAGTTTTTTTTTTTTTTTTTTTTCAGGATCCTTTGAATAAAAAGTTAAAAAGAACAGGATTTATTCAAGTCTTTACTATCAAATTTAACACATCCTAGCTTAATAAAAGTATTATTATTTTTTCTATAAAAATGAAAAAAGAAACTTTTGAATGGTAGTATATACTGTTACAAAAGCTTTCTATTGGCATTACATTACTGTGTAATACCCAAAATCATTGTTTTTTCTCAGTAAAATAACTATAGACATGATAGATACTGTTACCATCATACATATAACTACTCATATACCCATTAGCGGGGAAATTTTTTTGAGAAAGAAAATATTAAAATAATCATGGAGAATTAAGTCTCACTTGTCATAAACACAGCAATCATCTACTGCCAAAAAAAACCCGCCACCATATTTCAAGAAGACAGTATTTTTGACATTATATGACAACAGTTGCTTAATGTATCTAAGTGACAAAGACTATCTCAAACATTAGGCCAGTAGTCAAATGGTGTCTATAAACAAAAGGAATTTTTTTGGCCTTTATTGTATCCCATTATAAACGTTTACATGGTTTAATGTGCCTTAAAACACCACATTTCATTTGCACCTCCCGTTTGTCATCTTTTCCCCATTGAGAAACAACCAAAGTCCTTGGGTTTCTAAATGGAGGAAAACACTACAGTCTTTCTCCTTGGATTACGCCGCTGTCATCCTTTTGGCAGTAGATAGTGTTTATGACAAGGGAAGAATTTCAGTTCTCTCAGGTCATTGTGACTTTATTCATCATGATTTACATGAGTGGCTCTGGACGGGTCTGTTTCAAGACGGACCCTCTAGACCCCTACAGGCAGCCTGTTCCCATAACCCAACAAAGAGGGAGCCAAAACAGAGAAAAAGTGCAAAATGGGGGAAAACAGTGCTGTTTTGCATTCCAGAGACTATTCCAATCATCTCTCACCACGTTCAGTCTGTTCCTTTTAAGGCAAGGGCATTCCCCACATATTTTCCAAACACCACACTGTTATCAGATCTCATTTCATGGCCAATTACTGGCCCACAGTGTTGTGAGCACCACGCTTCACTGTCCATGCTGCTATTCTGACAGCACATCACTCCATCATTCTGCGTTCAGATCTTCCTTCAAGCTCTAACTCGTACATCTAAAGGTCAGAGCAATAAAACGAGGTCCAGAGTCACAATCTGACAGATTCTGTATTAAGCTGCATGCACATTATAAGCTGAATCAGCCGAATACGCAGCTGCCCTACAGTAGGCATAGAAGCCTGGCATGTGCGGTTGTGTTAATAAACGGGGCCATAAAATTAATTTAATAGTTTGCAATAAGTACAGAGCTTGCATTCTTTGTCGGTTGGGATTTACGGGTTCGCTGCCAAAACGCAAAAAGCAACAATCAAGATGCTTCATAAATGCATCGTTTTAGTTAAACAAGCATTCAATGGTTCCCAGAAGAGAAATTTCCCAAAGCATCCAGTCTAAAACCCCCACCTCCTCAGCTCCGTCCCAAATCCCACAACAGACATGAATTAAACAATATAAGAATGTTCATGGCCGGTGATTCCATGCCACAAATATTTTGAGAAGAGAGTGTGCTGATGCAGGCAGCCAGAGAAAACTCCAAATCAGTTTTGGACGATACCAATGAGAATCTTAATGGGCTACAGAATCCCTAAATCTAAGCATGGGACAGTAGCTTCCTATTTATATAGACTACAGGATAATTAAAAGACAATAGAGAGGTTACTTACACAGGATGCCTCAAAAAGATGCAAAAAAGCTGAAGATCCCTAAAAGAGTTCAATGCAATAAAAGGTTTATTGCGGCAAAGCACACTTATAACCAATCCAATCAGATCAACAGAGTATCAAAATGCCTTTTTTTAGACAGTTTTGGCAGCTGTCAATTAACCCAGGCCTTTTTCTAGATATTTTGGCTTGTGTAGGCTATAGGAAAGAAATCCAAGCTGATTCGTAAATAAGATAAAGTAAGTAGTATGCAAAACGGTGGGTGTGGAAAGAAAGGGGACAAGAAATAGGATTAACAGACTTGAATAAACATTCAATTTAACTCTCAAACACTCAAATAACAACATACATCAATGCACAAGTATATTTATATGTATCCCAAAGCTGAATCACAGATTTAGAGCTAGAACTTTCTAAAAGTGCAACATATATCCTAATATTCACATACTATAAAATACATGCAATATAAGCCACGCTTTTCAGCAAAAGACTTCAGTGAGACTGACGCCAAATGGTTAATGTTTTATCAAGCAAGGAGGAAGTAAAGTAAGTAAACTCGCATCTAAACATCTGGCAGTGAAGGTAAAACTCACCTGCTCGGTGATGCGAACGAAGTGTGTGTCCTTTAGATGTGCGAAGAAACCTGCAAAGAGAAAATGACTTGAGCTGTTCCTTCACTCCCAAATCTCCAGCGTTCAGTAACAGGACTCAGAGTTTGTGAAGCTCCTCCCTTTAGAAGCCCTTCACTCCATCCGACCTCCGCCTTCTTCACCCGCCGAGTACAGTAGCAGATCCAGACTCGTTTAAAGCACTGGTAACACGATTTAATAACAAATAACAAACGAACACTACTGCATTATAGTATTCTTATCAATTCATTATTTAATGTAGAAAGTTAAATCATAAATATATAATGCATGTTTCTAACTTTCAAACTGAACATATTTCCGTTTTATTATGTATGCCTGCAGCTGAAATGGGAAAATAGATAACTAGGCCTACTTGACAGCAACCTTGACCAAACAATGGTCACGTCGTCCTGAAGGGGTTTATTTTGCGATAAAGACAGATTACTGTATATTATCCCGCTTATTAAATGGATACTCACTAAATAAATAAATGAATTTAAATGATTTACCTGTAGCTTACCTTAACGCTTCCGCGAAGAAAAATAGTCCATTACAGTGAACACAACAGTCGGTTTTAGCAACAAGAGGAAAACTCCAAGAATATTATTTACAGTATTATATTAATACTAAAGTTATCTGAGGTAGTTTCAGTCAATATGTCACCAGTATATGATACGAGAGACATGAAAGTAACACCAGTTTCAGTTACCTGATGAAAATAGTAGTTACATTACACTTATAACATTTGATAAGTTTTAGATTACTTTTGACCTAACTCGTTTATTAGCCTACATTAATTTGAATAGAATAATTGTGTGGCCTGCCATTTTAACTCTTCAATAATCCAAATAATAATTCAATAATCATGTAGCCTAATCAATAAAAAAAGTAACTGTAAAGTGTTTCTTTTTATTTATTTGATGAGGTTTTGATTTATTAATTACCTCAATAAATAAATGGGATAACCAAAATAAAATGCTGAGGTACATTCAAGGATGTTTTGACCAAAACTGTGTGTGTAAGTGTAATGTGTGAGAATCAGACCACAGTATTAGACCTGAGGTCGGTGTGTGTGTGTGTGTGTGTGTGTGTCTTGGCAGCATTAAAAAGAATGGCTGACAATTGCATTCTTGAACTCTGGCAAATAAATCAAGCAAACGCCATTGAAGGAAAACGAGGATTTATTTGTTCTACATATATGATTCAAACAGAAGTGCTTCACCTCAAAGTATGAGCAAAATATCTCCTTGTATTTTCCCACGAACTGGAAACCGAGAGCAGTCAAATGTCGATCGCTTTGCCTGTAATTTGGTTACACAGGACAAGCTGCCAGACATTTTTGGTCTTTTGATCTTAGGGCCTGCACTATACCTGCACTATATTTGCCTGAAGATCTCAGATGTTTACTTTTATAATGTGCTTTGGTTTATAACATCAGGGAAAGACCTCAGATGACCTCAGATATTAATACGAGTTCCTGAAAATGTTAGCCGCTTGCCTCAACTTGCTCTAAGAAAGGGAATATCTGAAGATTGTCTCTCTCTATGGGAGTACATGAACTTGATTTAACCAGGACATCTGAAGCATGGAGAGTTTAACATCACACAGAATTGTAGGTGAACCCCAGGGTGCTAATATCTGCTCTGCTTTATATCTTTCAGGACATGATTTCACATGACTGTTCATCTCCAATGGCCTCGTGATTGTGGATACTGAAGATTTAAACTGCAATAACTTACCAAGTGAGACATTTTTACATTTTCTGCTATAAATAATAAACTGTACAAGGTATGACCTGTTGATTTCAATATACAGAAGATGAAGTATGCAGCATCTCGGTTATCAACTCTGTGAACTGAGGACGTTACAGAACAATCTGATAATTCTCCTTGATCTCTGAACTTCTCACATTGATCCTAAACCTTCCTGGCATTAAAACGAGTGCGGCAGGATACAATGAACCTTTGGAAGTGTTTTCCAGGGAGGAAGAACAATGTGTGTCTAACATTGCCAAAGAGACGGCATCTGTATCCAATCTAAACCAAATCCATCTGCTAATCATAAAAATGAGAAACCTGCATTAATAGGATAGTAAAAAGATACTGCATGCTTTAAGATTATGCACAAAGGTTTCAAAAAACTTTGATCCACTTGAAAAACATTTAGATGGTGCTTTTTTCTTTTTTATGTGTCCGGACAAATAGAAAACTTGCAGCATATGGGTACTTGCCACACAACATATCTATACACATCAAAAAATTAATTAGGTTCAAATATAAATGAATGTAAAAGAGAAAGTGCAAACCTATTAATTTTTTTCTCATTATTATTTCTATATTTTTTTAAATTATTTGACAAATAAAAAATAAACTTTAAAATATTTTTTTTGAATTTGTAAAAAAGAAAATAAAAATAAAAATAAATAATTATTAAAGTGCATTTTACAAGAAAATGCTATTACAGTACTTTTACCTTAATTTCATGTTTAATTCAGTGTTACATGCCATTTCTTCATAATTATTTGTGAAATTTTCTAGCAGTTTTTGAGCGAATACTTGATACAAAGCAAAAATTCAGTGTGGAAATATTCCATTTAGCCTGTCAAATTAATGTGAGGTCATAAAATTAGTTATAAAATAAATAATTATTTTAAAAATGTTTAATTTAGTTCTATGTGAAGTAATACTTCATGTTAACTAATCATATCCACATATACAAAACATACACATATCCTAAAGCTCAAATCCACAGGTATTGATTCACTGGACTAGTTCAGCTGAATTCACAGATTTACTTTCCTCTGCTGATTTAAAGAGTCTGTTATGACCTTAAAGCTTTTTCTGTGCTGACTCAGGTCTCGATGACTGATGGCATATCTGTGCCGGCTTGCCATCTGTGTGGTAATAGAGGATACAGTGCCACCCAAATTCCTTCCCTTCACCTCCCTGTACTTCCTTCTCTAAACACCACTACATCTGTCCACGCACAAATTGTATCTTGTATCTTTTTATACAATGGTATTCTTGTGAATGTATGGCTGATGTAAGGCTCCATTCGAGGCCTGCTGAGAAATCTGTGACTTTGTCGCCCCCTGGTGTTGATTTAATGCAAGTTCAGTCGATGTAGTATTAATGCAGAGCGCCATCTGCAGGTCAACACCTAAAACTGCTTTAAACTGGGTATTCGTCATGCAGTTCCTGTGGCATTGACATTACAGCATGTTTTAATCAAATATTTGATCTTTTAATGAAGGACTCCAACGTCCCAATTCACTCAATAAACTTGTATTAAAAATTAAACTATTTTCTGTTTGTAAACTTCAAACAGGTAATAAAATAATCAAGCTCTTCACCCGAGGGTAAACCGTAGCTTTATTGGTTTCAATCAACACTGAATACGAAGCAAATATTTACACAGTTGATATGATATGATGTGAATATGAGGTTGTTCTATTATCGAATCCCTCTCTACGGACAGCACGGCGCTCGCACATTTTAATCGCAGCAAATCACAATTTAATATCGCATGCAAGCCACAGCTGGCTGACAAAATAAATGAATAATTTACCATAAATAATGTTCATTTATTTGATTCAAATTCAAATAAACAACATGAGCTTTGTATCAAGATGCCCCGTTATCATTTTAAAATAGATTCAAATAGAAAACAGTTATTTTAAATTGTAATGTTTCACAATATGGCTGTTTTTACTGTATTTTTGATCAAATAAATGCAGCTGTAGTGAGCATAAGAGACTTCTTTTCAAAACAATTAAAAAAATTGTACCAACCCCAAATTATTGAATGGCAAATCGCTGTTTATATGAATAGCGCACCCAAAAATAAAAATAGCTAAAAATGTACTCACTCTCAGGTACTCTAAGATATAGATGAGTTTGTTTCTTTATTGGAACAGATTTGGAGAAATTCAAATTCGATCACTTGCTCACCAATGGATCCTCTGCAGTGAATGGGTGCCGTCAGAATGAGAGTCTAAACAGCTGATAAAAACATCACAATAATCCACTAGAAATTCACACCACTCCAGTTCATTATTTCATTATCTTAACAGATTGTGAAGTAAAAACTGTGCATTTGTAAGAATCAAATCCATAATTAAGAGATTTTTAACTTCAAACTGTTGCTTCCGGCTAAAATATGAGTCCTCATAATATTGCTTTCTCCAATGAAAAAGTAATTTCATCTGAATCAAGAGAGAAATATGCACAGATCAAGCACTGTTTACAAATGCAACCAGTCCAAATCAGTTCTAAACAAATATGTTAGTGGATTTTGATGAGAGGAGAACAGAAGATGGATTTTTTTCACTGTAGGAAAAGCATTATTGTGGATAATGCACTCATATTTTGCCATAAGTGATGGTTTAAAGTTAAAACAACTTGGAGTGGTGTCAGTTACTTGTGGATTATTGTGATGTTTTTATCAGCTGTTTGGACTCTCATTCTGACGGCACCCATTCACTGCAGAGGATCCATTGGTGAACAAGTGATGGAATGCTACATTCTCCAAATCTGTTCTGCTAAAGAAACACTACATCTTGGAGTAAATTTTCAAAATATTTTGGCTGAACTATTCCTTTAATGTTGCATGGAAACCATAGCTGGTTGACAGAATAAATGAATAATTTACCATAAAATGCTGAAGGTGATTAAAATTCAAACAAACAACATGAGCTTTGTATCCCAATGCCCCTTTATCATTTGCAACCTCTTTTCTCGCCAGCGTCTACGGTCCGGCGTTGAAAAGCTTCTTCCTGCCCTCCATGCCTGACATCGCCTCCACGTTTTTCCTCCAGTCTGTGACCTCTTCCTTCTGATGGAGAGAAAATGCTTCAGTGAGACAGAAAGACAGAGATGAGAGCAACTCAAATGGTTGCACGGCCGCGGCGGACCGTGGCAACACGCATCAGACAGACAGACGGGGCGGTTTAAATGCCAACATTTCATCACCACCGGGCCTTTAAAGAAATCACTTGATTTCTAAAATAACTCGTCTCTTCAGACACAGCACATCTGAGCAAATGAGCTGAAAGCACGGCCTGTACTAGCAGCCAGACGGGCTCCTGGTGTCTCGAGTACACTTGTTATAGCGTGAGATGGGGTGTTACCTTTTCTTCTTCCTTTTTAACTGTTTTGAGGTTGGCTTTGAAGTCAGCTTTCATGGCTCTGGTGTCTGAGAGCGATCCCAGCATGGCATCCGCCGACTTCTTCACCCTTCTCAAGTTTGGCCGCTTCATTTTTCCTTTCAGTTCATAGATCTTCTGGGTTAATGAGAGAATCTGGTAACGAACAAATATAGCAGGCTTTAGTTAATAAATCTTTGAAGTGGCTGTATCAAGAAAAGTACTTAAAAATATTTTATATTTTCTGAGGAATATAGTACTTTTCAAAGGTTTGGGAAAATATTTTTTTGAAAGAAATTAATACTTTTATTCAGCAAGGACACATTAAATTGACCAAAAGTCACAGTAAAGACATTTATAAAGTTACAAAAGATTTCTATTTCAAATAAATGCTATTCTTTTGAGCTTTATATTCATCAAAGAATTGTGAAAGAAATCATGTTTTTCACAAAATCATAAATGTTTTCAGAATTGATAATAAGAAAAGTTTCTTGAGCAGCAAATCAGCATATTAGAATGATTTCTGAAGGCTGAAAATTCAGCTTTGATCACCGGAATAAATTAAATTTTATAATTTTATAAAAAAACAGTTATTTTTGTAATAATATTTCACAATATTGCTGTTTTTTATTTTTGATGAAATAAATGCAGCCTTGGTGACAGACTTCTTTCTAAAACATAGCAAAAATCGTACCAACCAACCAACAAACAAACAAATTAATTAAAACATGAATAAATTAATAAATTAATGAAAGAATAAATAAAAGGCAATACTTCAGAAATGTGTATTGATATTATTTATGAGTTTGAGAAAGACTAAAAAGTCTAAAATTAGACAGATTTCAAATCTGTTAAAAGAAAAAGAAAACCCCCTTTCCAACCCTATACTTTTGAAATGGTATATCATTTTTCATACCTCATTTTTCATTTACATACCTCTGCATCATTTCTGGCGACCTTTATATTGAGGTCATACCGCACATCATCCACAATGTCAATCTTGTGGTGCAAATCTCTACAAAGCTCCTGCAAAGACCGATGATGATACATCAACTCAAATCACTAATGCAAACACCACGAACACGAGTGCTTATGATATGTTGAGAGATGTTTTGGGATGCAGCCATCTGGCCGCAGTAACAGCTCTCAATGTAAATATCTGCCACAGTAAAGTGTTGCACCTGCAGTTCTTGGACCGACAGGCCTGAGAGATTGAGGGGCGGCGCTCTCTCCCTCAGGGTGTTTTCTCTCTCCACTTCTTTCTGCTCTTTTTCTTTCACCAGCAAGCTTTCTGCCTTTTTCAGCAGTTTGCTCTGAGGGTCAGCCGAGGAAAAGGTGAGAGAAGGTGTCAGGTAAGTACAAAATACATCATTCTTCACTTGTGTCCACTGACAGCGCTGAACATGTGCACACGATTTCAGTGTTACTTTAGCACCTGATTCACTAATGCAAATTACTAATGCAAATCAGGTGAAGGCACAAAAACACACATACAACCAGTTCTGAGTACAATTTTTAAGTCACAGTTGTCCATCCAAGTAATAGGTTGTAGAGGACACGCGCACGCACGCACACACGCACACAGTAAATGTTCAGCTTTGTTTCTGACCCACCTTCAGCAGAAGTCTGCGTGTTGCTGAGAACTTGGATTTGGGCTTTTTCTGCAAGAAGAGTGAGAGTTAAGCCGGGCTCATTATAGTCTGTGGTTCTGTTAAGACAGTCCTGCGCGTGGGTCTAATCTACACGGGCCGTGGTGCATGCATTAACTGCCTGACCTGATTACTGTTAGAATCTCCAAATTGAGGGCTCAGTAGCTCAGTGTAGTTTAAAGCGGAGCAGAGCAAACGTACAGTGCAGATTAGTTTTTAACATGCTGTTCCGTGTCCTTACAGAATTACTGAGCAACTAAAATCCATTTAGAGCTGGATTAGGGTCATCCATTCAAGCGTTCACTGGACTTTAATATATAGAGACGCCACCACGTGCACTGCTACTTTCAATTGTTGCTAATCAGCATGGAAACTATTAAAAGGGAAACAATTAGGAGCACAGTGAGACAAAACTCTCATGACAAGTGTGGTGAGAATACACTTACCGGTCTGTAAAGACGTCATTGCATGTAAAAAACAAACAAACAAACAAAAGAACATTGTATATATTTTACAGGAAATTTAAATATTGCTTAAGATTAATTCTAGATGTTGCCAGGGCTATATTATGTAGTTGCTATGGTGTTCTATATGTTCAGCAGCTATATAGTATTATTTTGAAAGAACCAACTAATAATTAATCATAATTTGGTGAATTATTAGTTATTATTTTATAGATATTATATGATTTATTATTCTTATTATTTTTTAGGAAATTACATAAGCAACAAATAGTACTTCATAGTAAGTAAATAATAAATAAGTTTGCAATATTTCAGAAATGTGTATTATTGATATTATTTAAGAAAGACTAGAAAGTCTATAACTGGAAAGACTTCAAATCTGGGAAAAGAAAATAACCCACATGGTTATTCCATTCGAAACTTCCATTTGAATTTTTATTAATATTTTGCTTCAGTTAACATATTTATTTTTATGTTTTATATTTTCCATTTGAATTTTAGTTAAAATTGTGTAATTTTTGTTGTGTTGTGTCAGTTATTTTCTATGTGTCTATGCAGTTATAATTTTTTTAAAATTTCAGTTTTAGTTTGAGTTATTTTAGTACATCCTGTTAAACTAAATTAAAATGAGAAATGTTGCATAAATAAGTTACAAGTACGATTTTTTTGTGGTTTTATTTTTTCAGTTTTCCATTTGGTTTTAGTTAACTATAATAACCCTGACTCACAGTTTATAATCATACCCTGGTGTAAATAAGCCGTTGTGGATGAGTATGACATTGACAGGGTCAGCAGTCTAACAAAGATAACACTCACCCTTCAGACATGACTGCAATACACTATGTGACCTGAAAGAGAGCCAAAATAATTGTGGTCACTATTCAGCACTTCATCATTCATATCTGAACACGTCAGGCATCACAAGTCAAATGCCAAACAACTGTCACGGATTAAGAGTGACGCCACGGCCAAGAGTTGCTCCTAAAAAAGTGCGTTTAAATGCATTAAAGTAACCCGCTGTCCTTTGACATCAAAAGCTACAGATCCACTAATGCAATTCCAGTATGCAGACGGTTCACGGCACTGTACCGGACATTGGGTTTGGCTTTAATACCGGTCATCACCGCGACTCAAACACGGAAGAACCGTGACCTTTACTCCGCCAATATAACAAACCATCTCTCTGTGTGCATCAGCCGTTTTTCTCAGCGTCTTCAAAGATACATTCATTACGGCTTGCGGTTCAAAGAGATCGGGGTCTCGACATTTTGGCCCCGTGGAGAAAACAGTGACCTTGACGGTCTCACTGAACGCTGTGAGCAGGGGTTAATGGGGTTCCTCTGGGAAAATGGTGCTGAGAGATGAATTTAGATGCAGAAAGCATGTGGATAGGAAGTGTAGACTGTGTTTTAGTGTGAATTCAACCCTGTGATGAGAAATACTGATGCCACAATGTCTTGAAAACTGTCATCTACTGAGGATAAATCTGGTGCAACTTACAAAGTGCATGGAATGAATCAGATGCAAAACAACGAAGAAGCATCCAGCGAATCTGGATTTCACTATCAAAGTGAAATATGTCATCTAAAATATATAATCTGAGGGGAATATTGGTTGTAAATGACAAACACTCAACAGCTTGTTGGCTTTGGTCCTGCTAATGTTAACGTCCTTGATATAACTGGCATGACTTTGGCAAGAAACAGTCGAGCCATTGGCCTGACATTCATGTCTGACATTCTTCAGGACTTATGTATGACAATACACAGGAGTGAACAGCACTTTAGTGTTGCATTTCCAAAGGGGGGGAAAAAAAAGTCATTTTTACTCCTTAGAATTTCATTTTGAACTAAAAATTGGAAATTTTGCCAATCAATATTGGAAATCAATATATATTTTTTACTTTATTTATTTAATGACCACTCATTTAAGTAAATAAGTGTAATTTTCACCACTATTTTTTATATTATATTTTATATTAATATTTTTTTTACCATTTTTTTATTTTTTTAATAATTAAAGTATCATTTAATTTAGAATTCATAATAAGTCATAATTAACTAGTTTAACTTTTTATATAGGCACCCTTGACAATATATGCATTAAAATAAATTAGATCCATTTTTAAATAAATAAATTTGAGGTACATTAAATAAATAAATTTTCAAGTACATAAATAAATAAACACATTTAATAAATGATTTATTAAATAAATTGAATAATACCATCATTTTTTATTTATACATCTCTGACAATGTATTTTGCATTAAAATAAATTAATTGGGGGAAAAATACATTTTTATATAAATAAATGCATAAATAAATTTACATTTTGCCTAACAATAAATAAGCATGTTTGTGATGGTGTAAAGCCACAACACCTGGTCATCTCTGACAGACAGATGGGACGATACACTGGCAGCATCTCACACAATATACAGTTACAACCAACCAAGTCCATCCAGAATGTGGTTCCAGTCATGCCCTGTCATTCACCTCACGATATCCCACACTATTAGTCTGCATGTCCTAGTGTCATTAATCAAGCTGAAAACATGCGAAAGTAAACAAAAACTCAAGAAAAGGAAGTGAACAACCCTTCCATTTGCTCAAATCAAAAGACTCTTCAACCGCTTTCTGCTCTCTAACATAAAAGACCTCTGAAGTGGACCTTTGATTTCCACGGCAGACTGTTAGACATGATAAAAAAAGCATCGATACAAGGCTTACCTTTGAAGAGCAGACCAGGAGCGTGAAAGAGGAGTGATGGTACAGAGAGAGATGGCGTAGTGTGATTTTCAAAGATTGATCTGTGCCTCACCTCTCACATGTGAATGGCCAACCAAAATAACTCTGAGCACAGCGCCTCCCATGAATGCCAGCTTTTGGCACACCATTGTTCTGGATTTGGACAAACACCACATTAATGGCTGATCTAGCACAGAAAACGCTATAGACAAATTCCCACGCATTAGAATTCATTTATTCAGGTGATTAAGATTCCCACAGCCACCCCAAAGACAACAAAGGCTCCGGTTGTCCTACGGTCAGATATAAATGCACATAATTGTTTAATTGAGCATTTTATGGTCTCACGCTATAATTCACCAATGCTCGGAGGCCTGAATTTCAAACGAGAGTCCTAGTATTCAGTCGAGCGTGGCATTAATTACAGGTGAATATCACCTCGAGACTGCTGGGAAGAATGTGAAAATGGATCACAGCATTTAAGTCATAAAAACAGGGAGAAAGAGAGAGAACATTTATCTCCATATCGGGGCCAAGAGGGCAACTTTTGGTCTAAAAGCCTCAGATCGATAAACACATGACCCCGTAATGCATTGAAAAGGGTTTTATGGTTCAGCAACAGACTACGTGGCAAACCTGGTTTGGCTTTTGCGTACATAAAGAGGGGACGGTGCAAGGACATACACCTTTGGTGGAATCTGGAGTATGAGAGCGGCAGCTGTCGACAGGCACTGAGAGATGGAGTGAACACAAGCGTCCCATGACGCATCGCTCCTGTGCTTTTGTCTGCGCTGTGGTGTAGTGAATACATGTGCGCCGCAGCACGCGCCTCTGATGGCGTTTATTTTTAGGAGGACTGGTTTTCACTCAGCGCTATCACTCTGTTCACTGTCATCGCTGATAACACGACCCCAGCCCTCAAACTCTCGAGGATAAAGTTGCCAGGTTAATGACCTAAGCTGGTAACTGAAAGATTGAGGGTTCAAACAATGCAAGAATCAAGCTCATAATCCAGAAAACAAGACCGTGTCAAGACAAAGTTTGAATGTTGGCTTGCCAAACCTTGGGTGGACATTCAAGGTTAGTTTGGCCTGATGTAGTTTGAGGTGTTCTGAGGCCTTGTTTACACCTGGTTTTAACTCTTTCCCGGCCAGTGTTTTTTTTTTTTTTTTTTTTTTTTAAGTTGCCAGCCACTGTCAGCATTTTTGATCATTTTCACTATATTTTCATGGCCCCAAGAATATTTTGTTGTATGAATATCTGAACATGCAATATGTCAAATGAAAGAACAGAGAGTCTCTATATTTAAACAACAACAAAACATTATCAACACAAAAAAACATATTTATCAACACTGGAATGTGGGTAAGTTTCATAAAAAAAGCAGCATTTTGAACAAAAATCTGAGAAAATTACATCTACATCTGGATCAGATTCAGAACATTGATGAAACATAGATGGAGTCGATCACATCCATCAACACCTCCAAAGCTCGCAAAAATGACCGCGTTATTTCGTGCTTATTTCTGCTTCTTCTTTGCCATGTTTTAATCCAGGGATTCAACACTTTTTCAGAAGATCTGTGATAGCGCCTCCTACCATATAACAGTGAAAACACAGAAAGCTGGACAATTCTGTGGAAAGAGTTTTGGTCGATTGGATCACAAGTATTCAATTTTCATTTCAAACCAAAATTACGTCAAAATTTAAATCCCGTCTGGCTAGCGCGCTTCAACAACAGGTGGTCTTTAGTGGCTGTTCAAACGCATTCAACCAAATGAGAGTCTAAAACAATCCAGTAAAATGCGTTTTCAACTACCTCTGGAAGTGGTTGAATGTGGGCAAAAACATTTTAGATCCCGTTTACACCTGTATTTAGAGTCATCCACTCGTGATCAGATCAACAAAAACACATTTTAAAACCAGGTGTAAACAGGACCTTAGTGGTTGCTACAGAATTGCTAGACAGGTAGTTAAGTTGTAGTTGTACAGTAGCAGCTGGGTGGTTGTTATAGTGGTCTGGATGGTCTATGATCTTCTGGGTGTTTGCTATGGAATTTCGAGGCGGTATTCTGTTCTGAGTTCCTGCTAGAAATTTACAGTTACTTGCTCATCAGTTCTATTGTTTTATATCGGATGATCTTCTATCTGAACAAACCCAGAGGAAAACTGTATGACTCAGAGGTTGTTAACATAATTTTTGAATTAAGATTTGCAAAATTAGCTTGGTTGCCAAACAGATACTGTAGGATTCTGTGTTACGATGTTTCTGTAATACAGCCCCAAAAGACCTATATTGAGTTCTCATATGTGTTTCACATACATGACCATTTCGGGTCAGTAAGATTTTTTATTTTTTTAAATAAATTAATGCTTTTATACAGCAGGGATGCATTAAATTGATCAAAAGTGACAATAAATACATTAACAAACTGTTATAAATAATTTCAATTTCAAAGAAATTCTGTTCTTTAACTAGTTTGAACTATTCAAGAATCCTGAATAAAATGCATCATGGTTTCCACAAAAATATACTGAAGATTCAACTTTGCATCACAGCAATAAACTGCATTTTAAAATATATTAAAATAGAAAACAGCTATTTTTAAATTGCAATAATATTTCACAATATCGCTGTTTTACTGCATTTTTTTTAATCAAATAAATGCAGCCTTGGTGAGCATTTGATACTTCTGTCATAAATATGCAAATCCAGCAAACATCATTAAGATCTCGTCTGGAACTTTAGAGGAGACAAATGCAAAATAACTAACTTTCCTCAAGAAAACAAAAGCATTGGACTTGAACGAAAGTACATTTGCTCTCCATCTCACTGCTGTCAAGAAGAAACAATTAGATGATCTCATTTGTGATGTTTCTTTCCTATGAGAATATACAAACCCGAGATCTGTTTACATTAATCTATCAGCTCTTATATGCATGTTCCTGGATGAACACAAAAGCCATCGTGTTTTTCATTTACAAACAACAGAAAACCTCAGCAAGGAACGGATTTGCAGCAGAAACAATATTGTGCTCCGAGAAATGTTATTACGGTGCATTAAAGTGATTTCTTACTCTTGGTTTGGGTAATAATGTCAATACAAGCCCACTCTGGGATTGCCCCCCTCATTATGATAATTTTGTGCGGCTTCTTAACCAACAGCATAATAACCCATCCAAACTATCATTAATGCATGAAATAATTCCCTTTTAAGTGACTCCAAAATAAGGGCCCTTTCGCTGCCAAGTATATTTCACGAATAATGTTCAGCTTGAACGTCCTGGAATTGTTATGGCCCTTTTTTACCCCACCAACACATTATCAGACATGAACCTAAAATAATCAGCTGCTCATTCCGGCTACTGCTAATTTGCCTGCTTAATGATGTAAATTAACACCCACGAAACACACACACACACACACACACTAGGTTCTGAGTCATGTGGTTCCCGTTTTAATTACATTGGATTTGCATAACGATTTCCCATTAAGCGATTCCCCAGCGACCCTACGCAGATCAGGAAAATTGCTCTCAAATGCCCACCCCATTAGCAACGAGGCTGACGTCACTCCCCGTCCATCACCGCCGGCTCCACTTGCCCAAAACAGGCCTATCCAGAGTGACGGAGTGGCTCATGGGTAATGAAGTCGCTAATCACTTGTAAGCGAGCGGGTTTAGACGTGGATGGGACGGGAGGGTTTTCATGCTCCAAAATGTCAGTATGCAGGAGGTCTAGATAAATCCACTTCTAACGCGTGTGCCGTTACAAATCACTTGCAAAATCCTGAACAGGCTGTAAATCATAGCGGGTGAAACACCCGAACAGCAGCAGCGAGTCCATGCTTGCATATTAAACACCCGAGTTTGGTCTTCAGCCAAGGAAATGCCACCCAGCAGTATCTGTACAGTATAAAAAGATTTCTTTTTCAAAGTTGCAAGTAAAACAAAGATTACTGGAGTGCATTTTAGAGGAAAATAATATTTCACATTTAACTCACCGAAACTGTGAAAACGGTTGACTACTATTACTTAGCATATAACTAAAACCATAAAAAATCATTACTTGAAATAATAAAAAAAAAAGTTATTTCAGCTATTTTCTGAGGCAATATTTCTCATTTTCCATTTAGTCTGTGAAATACTAAAAATACTAAAACTAAAACTGAAAATTAATAAAAACTAAATGGACATTTTTAAAACATGACAAAAACGCACACCATACTGTAATTACAAACCTAAAACCAAAATAAAAATAAAAATTACACAATAATAAAAAATCCAAACAAATATTAATAAAAATGATAATAGTATCTCAATGATACTAAAACAACACTGGTATTGATATAAAATCTTAACTTATTTTATTTCAGTTGGTTGCCAAACATTTCTCATTTTCACTTAGTTTAACTTGATATACTGAAACGAAAATAAAAATGAACTAAAAATGACTAAAACAAAAATAAAACTCAACAAAATCTATATAGAAATATAAAAAAATAGCAAAAAAAAACAAAAAAAAAACTTTAAATTTAAAATGAAAACAAAATCTAACAATAAAAACTAATTCAAAATATCAATAAAAACTATAATAGTATCTGAAAGGTTAAAAAAATCAGTTCTAAAAATGACAAACCAAAATGAAAATTAATTAAACTATATAAAAATATTTTAAAAATGACAAAAACACAACAACATTTCTACAGCATTAAATTTAAAATAAAAAAATCTAAAAATAAAAACTAATTCAAAACATCAATAAAAAGTGCAATAATATCTGAATGATAAAACATTAAACTCTTTCAATAACTAGTATAACTGCTATTTAGTGTGCACCACATATGGAGTGTACTACATTTTCAAATTTAGCATTTTTGTTTTAAGTTGGTCTTCAAAGGATACAACTTTTATACTAGTATGTATATGTAGCTAAAATGTACTATTTCCAAATTTTGACTAAATATTGACTAATATTGACTACAACCAAGGTTTTCAAAGGATTAAATTTATACTTTCCAGTATGTATAGTATCTAGCTAAAATGTAGGCTACTATTTCCAAATATTGACTAATATTGTCAAATACTGACTACAACCACTCAACCAAACTATTTAGAAACTAGAATGTATTACTTTTTAGTATGTACTAGTATGGAGTCCTATTTAGTTGGCACTACAAATATCTTGCATTATTTCAGCAAATACATATTACTTCTAAGCACTACATCTGTAATGTCAGGGATCTCCCAGCATGCAGGAGGTCTTGATGAATCCACTTCTAATGCGTGTGTCGTTACAAATCACTTGCAAAATCCTGAACAGCCTGTAGTGGGTGAAACACCCGAACAGCAGCAGCGAGTCTATATGTAGCCTATATCAAACACCCGAGGAGAGCGTTCGGCCAAGAAAATGCCACCCAGCGGTATCGTTTAGCTCAGGAGCACCGCTGAAAAACGGGTTACGGTTAGCGAGATCCATTGCATTCCGCTCGAGTGATCAGAGAGAGCTGCGGCAGTCGCGGATGGAGGATGCTCTCTGCGGGACGCGAGCGAGCGGTTAGCCTTCGGGATACTCGCTCAGTTTCTGTCTTCACCCCAGCTCTCAGGAGGGAGTCGACTGTTTAACACGGATGAGAGCACCCGTTCCCGGGGCAGAGAGAACATGTTTTTCTTGATAGGAGACAGAAGCGAGAACTTGTTGCTGTGTTTTGACATGCTTTTTTTTTTTTTTGGTAACTCATATTCAGGGTGTTTATCTGAACTGGGGCTTTTTCAAACAATCTCCCGGCCTATCGTGAGGAGCATCCGGGGTTGTGTTTTCCCTCCTGTGGAATCAGAAACAGCGTTTATCTGACCTCAAACAGCCCCAGTGTGACAGGACCAAACAAACATCAAACGCACACATATACGCAGTGGACCCGACTATCAAATATTTAGCTGGAGCTGCACTTGATCATTATGCTAAAGGGATGTGAGCTATTGAGAGAAACATCTGCCCTCGATCCACTGCTGCTGTGGAGAGTAGCTTTGAGAAAAATGTGGATCAGATGAAAGAAAATTCACTTTTCCCTTATGATACCTGCAAATACACATCTAGCACATGGCATTTTATTATCAGTGGGAGTGTTAAACCTCAAGCACTGAAGGTTGACTGACAATAAAGTGACTTAAATTCTAAAATAAAAATTCTGACAATAATAAAAGTAGTACTGTAATGAACTGTATATGTGGTTATACTACTCTAAACATATTTAATTGTCAACACACACATCTTCACACTCTTATTCCCCTCAAAGCAATGCTTGTTGACAGACAATAATGTTAGCGCACATTCAAAATAGTCACATTCAAAACTAATTTGCTTCCTTCACAATTCATGACAACAGTTACATTTGCAGAAAGCATAATCTCAAAATGAGGCTAAAATTCTAAATAATAAGCCTAATTAGGGCTAATACAGATCCATTTTTGAAAGTGTAAGTTAAAGTTTTTATATTACTGAACACTATAATAAATGTCCATCTCTTTCAACTTAAAAACTTCAGTTCAGCTGCTGCCTTAAATTGTAATAAAATTGGCTGTACAAGTAATTTAAACTTAAATTATATTAAACTGACTTAAAAAATTGAGTTAAATTTCATCTAACTTAAAAAATGATGTTGAAATTAGTTAAATTACTTTGATGAGTTAAATAATTGAAAAAATGTTACTATGATTTATTGATCACATCATTTTTTACAGTATATTTAGTGAAAATAAAAATATTAGATACAATATTAGACAATGCTAAAATATTTGTTAAATACATTTTTTGTAACAAATGTGTTCATATTTATTTTGTAATATTTTTGTAATGTCATTTTTTTTTATAATTAATGTAATACAGGTTTGATCTGTGTGCTATTTGCAATGTTTATTATTAATATTTTTCACAGCATAATTATTGGTGAATTGCATTAAAACTAGTTAGGGTCATTCTGCAAACATAAGAATGATTAATTATAATAGTATAATAGTAATTAAGAATAATTATTATTATTGTTATTATTATTAATTAAATTAATAATAATGAATTAAAACTAAATAATACTAATAATAATAGTTAATAAGTTATTATGATTATTTAACAAAAATATATGAAAGTGCATTTTTTATATATATATATATATATATATATATATATATATATACTGTATATATAGCCTATATATAATTTATTAATAGATAGATTGGATTTCAATATTTTGACCACTGAATAGGAAATGTCTCTGATTTCCATTTCTAAAATCTGGTCACCATAACATTTGGTCACTCTAATTAGTGCCTGATCACACTGTGCAAAAATATTGCATGAAGTGAAGAAAATAAATAAATAAATCAAAAAACCAAAAAGCACAAATGGTCACCAAAAGCAATATAGTCTCAAGGTTTGTCTTTTAGAGCATACGGCCATGTTACAGATCACAAACCATTCAGTCCAAGTGCTTTAAATTACATAACATTCTACAGCAGTGAAAGTGAGTCATCCCACTTGTGTTCATATTAAGCTTCCCAAACAGTAACCCCTATATCACAATCCACCACTAGGGGTCAGAGTTTGACATATTTGCACAATAGTACACTGAGCACAACACAACAACGTCTATAATACAACGTGGAGAAATCTACAGTATAACATTTCCATTTATCTCAGTCTCATCCCAAGCTCTTTACCAGTAACTATCCTGAGCTGTGACATCAAATATAAGTCGCCTACTGCAGTATAAAGAAATTATGGTTTATATGTTTACTGGGCAAAATATTGAATATTGTAAGAAAGCATGGCTACTTTATGAATTGGTTGTGGAGATATAAAGTGTAGTCATTGCATCTCATCAGCTGAACACTGTTAAAAATAACAGTTGCAATGATTAGCAATCAAAATATCATCTGTATGCAACCAAGATTCAGCTTAGCAAATGTACAGTGACATAAAACACAGCTGTATGCCTCAAGAATAGTAATTTAGAAAAGTATATAGTAAACTAGGGGGATCTGAACTGAAATAGAAGGCATTCATTTACAAAGCAAACAGCTCAAAGCATTGTGAGAATTAATTGCGTGCAGATTGTTACATCAGTTCATTTGAGATTTTTTGAGCCACTGAACCTTGTTGCATGTGGTCTACTAACTTGGATTTCCATGGAAACTGAAGGCAGCATCACCCTGTTGTGTCTGATGGCTGTCTTCAGCAGGAGCTGAGGGCAGAATGACTCCTGTTCCCTGCACTGCCAACCATTTAGGAGGTTTCAAAGAAGCCACACATATATTCACATCTTTAGTAGAATATCCATGTACTGCATTCACTATTTTGAATACACACTCTAGCATTTGTGCTTGCTTCCTAGTAGCATGCATTACAACTAGTATGTACTAATATGTACCATGTGTTGTATATAACTAGTATATCGTCTACTGCTAGCATATATTACACAGGGTTATTAGAGTTAACTAAAACCAAAAGTTAATTTGTTACTTGAAATAAAATAAATGTTAACTGAAATAAAATCAAATATAAAAAACTTAATCAATAAAATAAATAAATAAATAAAACTAAATTAAAATTAAATAATAAATTAAAATTAAATTAAATGAAATGTATTATAAACTATATAGACATTAAAAAATATTTAAAAAAAGAAAAAAATAATAAAAATGACAAATACAAAATTATTAAAACTTCAAATAGAAATGAAAACAGAAAATATAAAAATACAATAAAATGTAGATAATAGTATCTCTATGATACTAAACTTATAGTTATACTACAACTAGTATAACTGCAATTTTGTCTGTTCTAGTGTGCACTTCATTTTCAAATGCACACTGTTTTGTTTTTGTTTTAAGTTGGTTTTCAAATAATACAACTACTACTTTCTAGCATGTAGCTAGAATGTACTATTTCCAAATACACTTAGATTGTACTAACACTAAAGCGCTTCATAAAACCCTTCAGAGCACTGAGTCTGCTCTTTTAAAAGTTTTAAAATGTTATTTTAATGGCCACAGACACTGGTGATACCATGGCATAGTGCTGTTAGATTTTTAGTTCAGTTTTTAACTTTGTGGATCACAGGATTATTTTATCTCGGCTTGAACGCTCGATTGGTATCTCAGGTACAGTTTTGAAATGGTTCATATCTTTTCTGTCAAATAGAAGTTTTTTTCTGCAAGTTTAGGTGTCCATTCATCCTCGGTGGCTCAACTTACATGGGGTGTGCCCCAGGGATCGATTTTAGTACCATTATTATTTACATTAAATATGCTACCTCAGGGATCAATTATGAGTAAATTTGGGGTGTCAAACCACTTTTATTATCAAATGGTCCAAAATGCAGCTGCCTGTCTACTCATGGGTAGCTGCAAATGAGATCATATCACACCAATCTCATGTTCTTGGCATTGGCTGCCAGTCCAATATCGAATTGACTACAAAATTCAGTTATTTGTTTACAAAGCTCTCAACAACTTAGCTTCTAAATATCTCTCTGATTTAATTGTTACTTACAATCCTTCTAAGTCACTTACTGTAGATCCCAAAATGGTCATCTTTTCTTGCCTGCAATCTCGAGCTCGCCTACAACACAGGGAAGACCGAGCCTTTGCAGTAGCTGGCCCTAAGCTGTGGAACAGCCTGACATTACCTGTCAGAACTGCTCCTACGTTAGCCGAATTCAAATCCATGTTTAAAACGTATATTTTTTTCTTGTGCTTTTAAATCTGTGTAAGGTGTATGTGTTTACTTGCTTTTATTTTTCTTTCTCAACTTCTTATACAGCACTTTGGCCAACTAAGGTTACTGAACTGAAAACTGAATTTCTGAATTGAATTGAACACTAGAATGTACTGCATTATGCTTGCATTAATTATTTCACCAAATACACATTATTTCTTAGCATTAGTGTACTACTACCAAGTATGTAAATAACCAGTACTTTATATTCGAAGAATGCACAACAATTAGCATGTACTGCTATTTAGTTTGTGCCACAAATAGTGTGTACTGCTTTACTTTTTTGGTTTCCAAAGGATACATTTGAGTGCTACTTTCTAGCATGTATGTATAGACTGTACTATTCCCAAATATGGACTTCAACCAGTATGCACTACTACTATTTAGTATGTACTACTATTTTGTTAGCACTACAAATAGCTTGCATTGCTTTTGCAAATACACATTACTTGTAATCACTACAACTAGTGTACTACTGCCAAGAATGTATGTAACTCATACTGTATATTCTACTTTCAAGAATGCACAACAATTATTATGTACCGCTATTTAGTTTGCACTACAACCATTATGCACTACTATTTAGATACTTGCACTACAATTTAGTGTATACCAGTATGGACTGCTATTTAGTTGCCACTACAAATAGCTTGCTTTCCTTTAGTAAACAATATTTTTAAGTACTATAAGAATGCATACTTTCAAGAATGCACAACAATTAGCATGTACTGCTATTTGATTTGCACTAAAAATAGCATGCACTACTTTTTTGGTTTTCAAAGGATATTTTGCATTACCTTTTGATAGAACATGTCCTTGTGTACAATGGCAATCGAAAGGACATCCATGGAGTCTTCATGTCATGAGTGCATCCAGCATTACCCAGGGTGACTCTAGGTGCTGAATGACCCCAGTGTTGACCCTTAGACCAGAGGAGTGAGCTAGGCTGTCGTATCGGGTTGACTCCAGCACCCCTTATGGCCATGCGGGTCCAGTCGGGTGCTGTGTTCCGTCATTGGGACTGATAGAGCATGAGACGGCCAAGAAACGCTCCACTGAGCCGCAGATGCCTCAGACAGACAAGGTCACCAAAGGGCAGCCGCTCGACAGATGAACCATCACCATGCCTACAGTCTCCAGAGTCGACATCAGTATTACTTCTCACATCAGGAGGCCAGAAAATGGAGAATTAATCACCTGTTTAGGCACCATGCTGGAATAATTGCAGCTGAATTTGGATTTCAGTTCATATTTTGTTATTACTAAGAGTTAAAGAAAACGGGAACATTTTTAAGAAGGTTTTGTATTTCTTAAAATAGCAAAATAACAGAATGTTCTAACAGAGTTCATTATACAAAATTATGGGAAATTCATATATCTTTGAGAAAAGGGTTAAACCGGCACCAATTAGCTTATGACCCTGAATAAATTACTTTCTGCATTGATCTTGCTGATTAGAAAGCCTCTCATCATAAACCAGACCGCATCCGTCATCAGATGGACCTTAGTTATCACACCATAAACCCACAACAGAATTCATGCACTAAAAATACATCAATAATTGTGTAAAATAAAAACAGATACCGCCTTCACAGTCACAATGTTGTGCTTACAGAGCATAGTGGAAGCCCTCGTTGTTGTGTGGTTTCTCCTTGTTTTTTTTCGTCAAGCCGCTGGTGATGTCCTAATAGAGGGGTAGGAGGCAGATGTCAGTCATGAAGAGGGGCCTGATAATTAGCAGGGGCCTCCGCTGGCATGCCTGCTCGGGCGGTGTTCTCCTGGGCTTCAGGTGGGCTGTGAATCTCCTCATTTGTCTGTTTCAACCTGTCAGAGGAGAAACTCCAAACACTGTTTTATTATAGCCAAGAAAGTTCCATGTTCACAAAACTCATGGGACAAATTCTGACTCATCCTATTATACAATACAGAATCCCCCTTAAAAGCAGGATACTAGAATTAGTTCTCATGTTAGCAATTTACAATAAGGTTCAATTTGTTAACATTAGCTAATGCATTAGGTATCATCAACAAACAATGAACAATTCTTTCAATAATAAATACATTTAAAATAAATACTGCAAAATCTGTTCAATCAGGTATTTTCAGACAGATTTGTTTGGATGCGGCAAAAACTAAATGCAATAATTGGCCTTACCTATAATTTAAACAATACTATACAAACAAAACATGTGGTAACATATTTAATTGATTTATTATAAACAGCCTACTGAAAAAGCTCATCATGTGCATTAACTCGTTTGTCATATGCACTGCAAAAAAGGCTTATCTTACTTAGTAGTTTTGTCTTGTTTCTAGTCAAAAATGTCTAAAAATTAAAATTAAAAATTTAAAAAAAAAAAAAAAAAATAAAAAAAATAAAAAAAAACTTAAATTAAGATGAATTTACTAGATAAGCAAAATTACATAAGATATTTAGTCTTGTTTGCAGGAGAGAGAGAAAAAAAAATTAAGTGCATTTTGCTTAAAACAAGTAAAATGATCTGCCAGTGGGGTAAGTAAAATATTCTTAAACCAAGAGTATTTTACCCCCACTGGCAGATAATTTATACTCATTTTAAGCAAAATGCACTTAATTTATTTTTTACTTACAAGAGCAGGCTCATTAGAGGAATGCCGTGGTCACACTAGACTTTGAGCACACAACATTTTTACAGAGACTGCAGCAGACGTATTACTCTGCAGTGTCTTTTTTTTAAACACAATTTGACATATAATTCAGTACATCCAAAGTGCAAAAATATACAGTCTACTTCAATTTACTGCAATGCTGATTGAAAGTTTGCATTCTTTTAATTCACCTTTAATTCACTTGAACTTACAATGCAATGAAATTCGAATGAGCTTGCATGTACTGTATGAACGGAAGTCAGTGAAATGAAAAGTGTAGTCTTTATTCGTATAACAGAATCAGACTACACCGGTTGTGCTTTATGTTTTAAGATTACTGTAATGCAATCTGATGTAATCAGATTACTCGTGTTGTCAGTTCTGCGCTACTGATTCCGTTTTGTGGCACCAATGAACATATCGCAGGAAACCCTGCTGGAGTATTTCAGTACTGTGTTCAGTCTGCATCAGAACTGTTCACCGAACCTAAGATCATTTGGTATTTTTTTATTTAATTTAACTGTCTCTTATTCAGTTCTTGGTTTAGGCTGTAAAGCTCATAAAGCTCAAACATTCTCTGATCAGAAAACCTGTGTTCCACCAGCTTGCTCAAAGCCAATTTTATTTCTGCCAATATATTGTCCGTACAGCTGTGCAGTGCCGTTTCTGCATTTGCGGGCTCCCTCTGGCATCGATACGTCTTATAGAGCATTTTCTTTTATCACCCAGCACTTATTTCACCATGGAGTAATACACCTCGGGGGACAAGTGTGACGTAGTGACACTTACGAGCAATTCCAATAAAGTCAGGGCCCTGAACCGGGACAGTTTTTCACCCATAATGACTGCCTTGGCTCCACAGCCGGGGCCACAGTGCCAAAGGAAATGTGTCTTAGAAGAAGACGACTTAACTTTTTTATCACGCCAATGTATATCTTTAGCTGTCACCTTTATCTTCTGCTCCTTGTCTTTCTCTAAAAGAGCTACGCTTAAGGTGGTTGAGCTACACGAATCTGGAGCAGTGACACAATGTGCCGTTTCTCTGTCTGTTCTTCATTAAACTAAGTGCAATGTTGTGTTAACCTCCATTTTACCTCCTTTTTTTAGGACTGAAAACTGTTTTTGCTCCCAACAGCTAACAATAGTACTTAAACGGTTTGAGAAAAAACAATAGAGAAAGATGGCGCTTCAAGCAGCAGGCATCTTGGGACTTGGCTCTTCTTTGACACAATGCAATTGAATTTCAGATCGGCATCAAAGCCATTTGAATGAGCTTCGTTCTCTCTGAACACTTTGAGGAGACAGCTTCATGAGGCATTGTAATAAACTGTGTGCACTGCAGCAGAACTCTATATGAGATATGAGGCGATGATGAATTTGACTGCTATCTATTCTGGTTCTCTAGACACCCCCGATTGAAAGGGACAGGATTTATCAAAGGATAAATAGGACTCTTTTTTGAACAGTGGTCTTTTGGTTTGTCCCTTTTGCAGTGATAATCGTGTCTAATGATGGACCGTAGTGTGGGAAACACTGATGCAATCGGTTGTACAAACAAGAATGTCCTTGGGGTTATTTCCACATTAAAAGCTCATTCAGATGATACTTCACATCTTCACATCACAAGATAAGCATGTTCAATGAACTGATATAATATTAATACTCTTTATAAAATGTACTGTACAACAAAAAGATTTACAAGGACAGATATGATGCGTTTACCCAAAAAATGGGTAATGGGTAAATTTACTCACCCTCATATTCCAGAATACCAACACGATCACTTCATGATGAACAAAGCAAAATATAAGAGATTATCACTTTCAAAACAAATCAAAACACTGAAATCATTTCAATTATGACAACTCTTGGAATAGCATGTTAATATATTTGATTTTGACAAACTAGATATATTTGCTAATGCTAGTTGGACTTGCTACTGCCAACACGTACACAGACATGCTGCTGTGAGAATGTAAAATATGCTGCTGATGCATGAATAGACAATAAACAAATCCTGTAGCAGAACTAGACAGGTGGTGCTGGGGAGGTGGAGGGTTTTACTTGCGCTGCAACTTACAGCAAACACTGAACCAGACTATTTAAAAATTGAGTAAGTAAATTGAGTAAAAGTTCATTGGCTACAGAATCAGCAGAGGTCAATCAGCTTGTGCGTTGTAGTAAATGGTATGATTGCTAGCATTATTTACATTTATGCATTTTGCGGACATTTTTATCCGAAGCGACTTGCAATTTGACAAAGAGCTCACAATATTCATAATGCACAATGCCAGGTTTATTAAACAACTAGATTCGTTTTGCATGTTGCAAATTGCAATTTAAAAATGTAAAAATGCAAAAACAAATCCTATTTTAGAGGTGCCACTCGCTGAATTGCATGCAACTGTTTTATGGTTAGTTCAGAATGCAAAGTATTTTACAGCATTGCATTCAGAACATAGCAACAGTCAGATATAGATTTAATGAAGCTGGGATATTCAGGGATTAATCTGTAATAAGAAGGATTGGATATTGATCCCCTAAAACCGCGTGATCCGGCAGACATCGAAAAAAGGCCACAGGACAAGCCGGACATGTTTTGATGAGCAAGGATGTTTTTAACCTTTAATCTCTGCATTTTATTTGGCTGTGTTTTAACAGCCGGGAACAAACACAGGTGGTTCATTACCCGTCTGAACATCAGGATTAATATTTATGTCATTATTCTAACTAAACATCTCCTGTAGCTGCCATTTCAGGATCGCAAGGGACCAGTACATCATGTGAATCTCTCTCTCTGACCGACTCATGAATAATGAGTAATTATGAGACGCTGATCCACCAGTAGAGCTCCGCTGTGATGTGATTATAGATAAAGGGGGTGACCTTCGCGTCCCTGCTCTCTTCTGCCCTCCGTTCAACCTTAATCAACACAGATCAGTTCAATTTACTCTGCCTGCCATCTCTCGGAGCTACGTAGGCCGGGACAGCAGACAGGCTGAAGGCGATTCTGACACCCACAGCTAGTCTCCAGTTTTGTACCGCAGTATAAATGGTGCAAGAGATATCCGTAGTGCTTTCAGGGCTATACAATTTCAAAGCACACTGATAGTTTTGTTGAAAACGCTTCGAGCAAAGCGTCTCCGGCAAATTCACTTAGTCAAATCTTATTTACGGTGTCCATCCCGTAGGACAGAAAAATCGCAAATTAGATCTTTTTTTAATATCTCTATTGTTTCTCCTAGACAATGACATTAAATGGAAAGCAACTGGAGACTTGTGTCTCCTGCTTCTTTGATTTTTTCCTGAGGAAGAAAGCCCTGGCAAACTCAAGTACGTCTCCTGTGAAGTTTCAGGAGACATCTCAACAATGTCTTAAACTATTCTCAGATCTGCCAAGATGCCAAGATTGGAGATTTCAGCATGAAACTTTTCTTCCTAAACTAAATTTGTCTGTCTGACGGGACACAATCATAGCCAATCAGAAGATGTTTGAGGTTTAATAATAAACACCTATGTGGTGTGAGATTTTGGACCAATGAGATTTCATGGTAAGCAGGTCTACTCAGCACAACACTCCATAAATATAAACCAAGCGTTTGACATGTCCTGACACCTGTCATCATACTACATCAACAGATTTATTTCTATTTCTTTCTACTTTTTATTTCTCCCAAATGATTTTAGGTGAAACCAGGGTTATTATCATTAACTAACTAAAACAAAAAAGTCATTAATTTAAATAAAATAAACCTGAACTGAATTAATTATTATATTTTTTTTATTTCAGCTAGTATAAGGTTGAAGTACTAAAATAACTAAAACTGAATAAACTAAAATATAAAAAACTAGATATTGACACATTTAAAGAATAATAAATATGACAAAAACATACAACAAAATTATTAAAACTTTATCAACAGACAACTAAAATATAGGAAAACATAAAAAATTAAACGTAATTCAAATTATTACCAAAAACTGTAATAGTATATCAATGATAAATTAAAAAGTATATACGTCAATAAAACCAGTGTTACTTTAAACTAAAACAATTAAAAATGGTTTCCTGTAATTAAAAATAATAATAATTTCTGAATACTACATGAAAATTTTAGGCAATTAGAAATATTGCCATTGCAACTAACTGAAAAAAAATTAGTTAAAATAAAAATAAATGTTTAAGTGCTAAAATTACTAAAACTGAATTAAAATTAGATTAAAGCTATACAGAAATGTCAAAAAAAAACTTTAATAGTATATGCATACTAGTAAAATAACAACGAATGAAAGATAAATGAGAAATGATGTTCCCTCAGCTATGAAAAAGCAATCTCTGAGCAATACAGTATGCATCTCCATTATTATATGCAATGGTTGGACAATAAAGTGGGTGACACATTAAATGATAACAGGCAATATTGTTCTAGACATGCAAAAAGCCAGGTTTTGAGCACAGCCTTGAGGCATTCGAAATTATAAAGACTACGAACGAACTGTTATTTGTAACGAGCACGTTTGCGCTCAAATGAAACTCTGAGCGTTTTTCCTCCTTCCATGTTCTCCTGTAAGTAAACAGATCAGAGCGATGATACGAGCGGGATATGAAGGTGCAGATGCGCTTGAAGCACTGAAGTCTGAAGAGTGCGAGACCCTCCTCCGTCATGTGTCTGCACACACCTGTTTGTGTGTGTTTGTGCGTGATGCCTTCCTCTGTCACAGATAAAGTCACGCCATACGTCTGCTGCCACAGCTGCTGATAAGATACTCACAAATAACTCGCCTTCCTGAAGCTGTCAGAAGCCTCTGATCTGATATTGCTTTCTTCTCACAATAAAAGCAAGATCTAGCTCATCTGAATTCATGGAAGAGAAGAGGAGAGCCAACAGAAACGGGGGACACAGAGAGCTAGAACACAAGCTTTATTGCCTCGCTGCTACATTTCCGCGCACGCCTTTAAAAAGGTCACATGACATGTACCTGGCACTGATAGCCAGCTGGCCTTTTGAAAATGCTTATTACTTAAATCAGATTTGATATAAGCGCTCTAGTCGTCTTAACACCTCGCCTCGAGGCACAGACTCTTTTCTGCTTACGATCCGCGACCAATTAGCTGTGTGGCAGGAAAGCTAATTAAAATAAGCTAAGCATAATGAATCACCTGCGCTGACAGCCGAATGCCACCGCTGACGAATGCTGCCGACTGACGCTATCGGCTTTAGCGTGAATCATTGTTACCTTTATCCGTGGACGTTAATGGTGGGATTTAGAGAGTGTGCTCTGAGGCCTCCTGGACGGGCTTAGCGTCTAAAGCTACTCTTTTCAGTCGAGACGCCGGCCGACGCTTTCAAAGCATTGAGCTTGAATACTCGCCTCACTTTGCTGGCTGACGCTAGTCTTAAGAGACAGGAAAAATGCATTAGTGGCAACCCAGAGTGTTTTATTCATATTCTAGAGTAATTTACACTAAGTGAAAATAGCATATTTTCTTAGCGATAGATGCTATTTACACTAAGTGAAAATAGCAGTATTTTTAGCGATATGCTATACACTAAGTGCAAATAGCTATAGATTATATTTACACTATGTTAAAATAGCAGGATTTTCTGCTATGTATACTACTTGTGGCAAATAGTGGCAATTATCTGCACTTCAGTATTGTATTACATTATAAATCAGTATGCAGTAATAACGTATTGAGTGTAAATTATCATTTTAATTCAAATTATTAAATGGATGCCACCTTATTGGTACAATAAAGCCCTCCCTACACCTACCCTAACCCTACCCGATACTTTATTTTCAACTTTTTGGTTATTTCCTTAATTTTTATTGAAAATAAATGCCTTTACGATGTGATATGAGATTTGAAAAAGTCGCGTCAAAAAGACTACAGCATGCGCTTTACCATCTGCGCCACTGGAGCTGATGATTTACAGCCGTTTTTTTATAATGTTGACTATCCCAATCACACGTTGGTGGGCGGAGTTAGTGTAAATAGCCTCTGCCAACAAGGCGGCCTTTTTGCACTAAGTGATAGATAGATAGATAGATAGATAGATAGACAGACAGATAGACAGATAGATAGATAGATAGACAGTTACACAGACACATGTTTACTTAGCTATCTAAATGGGGACATTACATAGACTTCTATTGTTTTTATATAAAGATAGTTATAGAATGTATAAAGTAATCCTAACCCAAACCCTACCACTTACAGAAAACTTTCTGCATTTTTACAATTTAAAAAACAAACAAACTTTGTTTACTATATTTTTGTACCAGTTTTACAAATGAGGACCTCCCCAAAATATGGTTATGTAGGTACACACACACACTGTATATATGCATTTATAATTTATTTCTTACAGCATTTTACACATATCCAAAATGTTATATATATTTCTATATACATATACGTATATACACACACATATAAATATACACACACATGCACACATACAGATTATATAAACATTCTATTATTATTATTAATTCTATTATTATTTATTATTATTCTATTTTTATTATCTATCGATCTATCAGTCCATCCATCCATCCATCCATCCATCTATCTATTTCAGAATTTTACACCTCAACGAAAATGATAATTTCGTTTATTTGAATTCTGAAAAAGTAGTAAGTCGCAAGTATTTTTTAGGTTTAGGACAGCAGGGGGAAAAAACAATGCTAAATGGCAATGCTAATAAAAAATTGCACATAGACATACTGTATAATCGTGCATGGGTAGGATAGAAGAATAAATAGACTTACAAGCTTTTACAGTGGAGGAGGCTCTCCATTTCTTTTGCTGCTGAAGTCAAAGGTTGCATTTCTGGTGCAAATTCATCTGTTACAAGACAGAAGCTAGTCGAGGTAGCCGGATGCCTGCGTGGACAGGTTGAAACATGTCTTCATCAGATGAATTAATTCTATAAAATTGGAAAACAAAACCACAAGTTAAAAGAAACAACACAGGATCACAGCCAAAGATAAATATGGTTTGTGTCAACCACAATGTGTTTTTGCGGCAAATTACTGGCTGCCAGAGGCATGAAACTATTGAAATTCAATTCTGGACAATAAACAGCGTTGGTACAACAACTAAAAACCACAGATGAAAGTAAACAGTTAAATTTTCAGTCATCTCAAAGGAAAAAAACAGCGTTTAAACGGATGCTTTTTGCATTTTCTTCAATTAAATGTTGAATTTGACTCCTGTGACCCCAACATAATTGACTTCCATGTGTACAGCAAAGCCAAATCTTGTTTTAATACACATTTTGGATGCTTTTTTTTTAGATAGTATCCCATTTTTAATGGCCTGACTCAGCTTCTATATGCAGGGTGCATCTTCACAGCGTATCAAGAGTCCTGTTGATGATACATCACGTTCCCCAGAGCACAATAATTACCGTGACTCTGTTAGAGCGGGTGACATATCACCAAAGCACAAGATCACATTCATCTAAATGCCTGTCACAACAGGAAATTATTGGTCATTCCTGAAAGGAGACTGGACAAATGCCACAATATCACAGGGAACTCGAGGGAATTACCTTGCCGAGAGACATCCCACATAAAGACAGATCAGTCATATGTGCGCCGCGATTATCATGTTAACATGCTTAGAGAGACGACTTGAGTATAGCAGGAGAAATGTGATAAAAGCAAAGCTCCGATTTCTAAATTTGCCAAATTCCCATGATGCTTTCTCCTCGTGTCTATCTACAGATGCCAGTGCTTTTATCACTTATGTAACAGCTGGTGCTGTAGGATAAAGATATGATTAATTCTGTAGAGACTTTCTCTAGATATAGCGATAGAATAAGATATCTCTGTAGAGATACTGTATGATTCATTTAAGTTTTGTTAACCCAATAAACTTGAATAGACAGTATGATGATGGATATCCAATGACAGATTTATGTCATTCATAATCTTCCATCGTGGGAGAAATCAATCAAGAGTTGTTTGATTTATATGATGGTGTATATATGCACAGAATCGTATCCTCTTACTGTACAAAGTTGTAAAGCCCTTCAGAGCGGGTAAAGCCACTCTGTGACCTTCTTTTCGCACACTTTTCATTTTTAATGCAGAATTTAATCAATCCTCTCTCACTCTCATCTGCACAAAGGAAATTGCCATCACTAATGAATGGGAACAAAAAATGACTAAGTTAGTTTTTAAGCCAAAGTAAACACTGTTTAATTTCTCAGTTAGATTAAGAGGAAGCGTGGACCTGCATTACAATGGAAGAGTGACTGATGGTTAATGTGTGAGCTTAAGATTCAATGCATAATACTAATAGTCCCTGGTTTTCATATCAGATTTCAGAATAAGAATTTCTAGACTGGTACTGTATGTGCACAAGATTTTTGTGTGTGGGTTTGTAATATAGGAGATTAACATTGATTTTTTTTTATTATTATTTAGGTAAACTAGGAAACTTTTAGACAATCATCTCAATGACTATCAAAAAGCAGCACAATATAGCTAAATGCACCCTATTTAATCATTTTTTTAAATTATTATTCATGCTTTTTATGACCTCATATTAATTGAAGGGCTACATGAAATATTTATGCTGCAGACAATTCATTTAAAGTCATTCGTCACACTGCAAGAGTAATTAAGAACTACAAAAAGTAAAAAGGTGATTAAAAATAGGTGTTGTCTGGAAACTGAACACATGACTAGAAATAGTGACCATATTTTAGCACCTAAAATATACACACAAAATCAAAATAAATGACAGTCTTAAGATTTAATCTTAGATACTTGAAGCATTAACATAAGACTATTGTGTGTTTGTATGGAATATGTCACATTGCACAATTAAGTACACTACACTATCTCAGGGGACAAAATAGAGAAAAAAATAGAGAGAGAATAGAGAAAAAGCCTGGAAACTGAACACATGACTAAAAATAGTGGCCATAATATAGCTCCTAAAATATACACCTCTGTTTATTTTAATTTAAAATTCTGGTGTAAACTAAAATTACATTAACACAAATGCATAAATAAAAATAGAAAAATGTTACATTCATGCATTTGACAGATGGTTTAATGCACAGTATGTCTGTTGCCTGAAAATTGAACACATGACTAAAATTAATGCCCATATTTTAGTCCCTTAAATATACATAAATTAGGGCTGTCAAATCGATTAATTGTGATTAATTGCATCCAAACTAAAATTTCTTAAATATTCACATATTTTACACGTGTAAACACTTTATTTTGGATGTGATTATTCATGATTACATTAAACATATTATAATTTATTATACATTTTTATTTAAAATTTAGGTATAAATTAAAATAAAATGAAAAATAAATGCATAAATATAAATATAAATAAAAAAATATTAATATAAATAGAAAAATCATGTCTATATTAACTACCCATTAATATTTTACAACAGCATCTTCACATTGTCCTATATTAACATTTTTGGGGATCTGCCAATTATTGTTTTATCTCACTATAATTTCTATGGCAATAACTACAAAAAGCGATTTTTCTCTCCTATATCATAATCAGTACAATCATCCTCATGCTAATTAAAATCCACTAAAGCTTCAACAGTGACAGAGAGTCCAAACATCTCCAGCGCTCATTTGACTAGCGGCGCTGACAGTTGGCAGCATGTGAGCGCTAAGACAAACTCTCCTTTCTCCAATCGGACTAATCAGTTAATTAACACAGAATACAGATGTTGAAACTCACAGAGGGTGTTGAGGAGGCGAGGAAGGGTCTGTTCATCTGCGAGAGCGTTTAGTATGTTTCTCACGGCTGTCAGATCGCGTGCTTGGTTCTGCTGCACCTTGTGACCCTTCGATGCGCTTGATTTCAGATGCGGCACAGTAAAACAGCACAAGCAGAGCCAAAGGATCCTGCATTTCTGAGATCAGACAGTCAGTTGGTAAACAGAATTTGTTTTCACGTGTGTAAGTTTACCCTATAGCCAGAGTAACATTATGGCGCACAAGTTTATTGCATCTTCTCGTGAGCTCGCGGTCATTGCCGAGGGTTCTGCTAATTAAAACAGAGAGAGAAGCTTCAAATGTTCTTAATGCTAATCCAATTCACTGAACCTCTGCCAGTGTTCCAGCATCTGTCACTCAGTAGTAACCTAAAGCATCATGGGTATCAGCGACGTCCCTCCAGCTGAGCTTGAAGAGGGTAAGGACAGTTTGTACTTCGTGTCATTTGCAGTCGTTGAGCTGCAGAGAAAAACTATTTAAACGGTGAACTGGAACGCAAGTCTAACAACATTAAAACAATATGAACTGACTGAAAAAATAAAGTGTTTATTAAAGCCTGTTAAAGGAACATTAAAGGGTTCGATGCAAAATGAGCTGAAAGCACTTGTAGCACAATGTCGAAGTCAAAAATAATGGCTTGTTGCTTAATAAATAAAATAAATAAATAAATAGCCTTAAGATTATATACTTCAAGTGTTAACATGAGATAACACACACAAAATATAAATTATTAAAATTATTTTTATTATATTAAAATTAATCTTATATTATATTATTATAAAAATATTATTTAGAAACAAACTGTCAAGATTTACATATTATATAAATTATAGCCTTAAGATCAAATATATTTGATATGATATATTTTATGTACTACCATGATACTAATGTGTGTGTGTGTGTGTGTGTAACAAAATATAAATTTTAACATTATATTATTATTTTAACATTAAAATGACGTTACATTATTCTAAATATATTATTTAGAATAAATCAATTCTCAAGTCTCAAGATTAATTACATTAAATATTATACTGTTAGTGTTAACATGAGACAATTGTGTGTATACATATATACAAAAATATAAAATATTAACATTGTACTTATATTACATCATATTAGATTGTAAACACACACACACATAAACACACACACACACACACACACACACACACACACACACACACACACACACACACACACACACACTAAAGTAAATAGTCAAACTAAAATTATATTATATTATATGATATTATATTATGCAACAAGTGCTGTCAATTGGGCTCGACTTGAAACTGGAGCCTTTTTTATTTATTTTTTAAAGTTGTGTTTCTTTAAAGTCATGTTTACCTACTTGCACTATATATAAAACCTACAATTTTAAAATTTTAAACCAAAATTTTTTTTTTTCATCTCAGTTGGTTTATATAACATATTTACCGCCCATGAACCCACAACCCCCTGCCCCCCATAACTCCACCATAGTGTGGAAAAAAAGTAATTATAGATAGAGACAATCTATGAACAAAAGGTCAACACAGGATTGTGGGTACAATCGTCCCGCATATGGGAGCAAAATGTCCCTTCAAAGGTGAAATGGACATTTCTAAAATGAAAGTCCAGGCAGACAGGAATAGTCTCTGGCCAAAATACAGCTACAGATATACGTAAGTGTGAAAGAGGAAAGATGTTTACTCAAACATCCGCTAAGCTAATTTACGCATCCTCTACGCTTTGTTAGATACGCTGCTTTGATGAAAGAATGGTCAAAGAAAAAGAAAATCACATTGATGTAGTTTCCCGCACCTCATCTTTAGAAAATATGTGTGGATTATGATATACTGCCATAAGTAATTTCATTTCGGCTCTAACTTGTGCTGTACTCTTTATAAAGTAATTTAGATGATTTTGACTTTAATGTAAGCATTGTGCTGTGTATATCTCAAAGCCTGACAGCGAACAGCAGAATCCGAGTGCCTGGGTCTGTTCTATAAAGAATCTGAATATTCTCAAGCTCCCACAGCAGATGTGAAGCTCAGACACAGTTTCAAAAAATGAGAAGAAAAAAAAAACTTGAAAAGCTCATTTCAACTGAAATATAGAACAAAATGAACATACTGCTGTGAAGCCACATCTGCCCATCTGTCTCGCTGGAGTCTGTCCGTCCATCACTGATCTTGTGCTAAATAAAACCCTGGTCTCGGATCCACGAGGGTTACAGCAGTTCTAAGGACACAGAATAAAAGAGATAAAACAAACAAAAACCGTCATAAAATTCAACATGACAGAGTCTACTGAGTACTTTGTATGATTTGTCATTCTCACGTGTTCTAACTAGGCGTGTCGCAATAAAATATCAAGCGGTAAAAATCACTCTCATGTTAATTTCATGTCCAAATCATCCCGACCGCCAGCAAGGTCATGTGTCAAGACATTTTGACAGATGTTTGGTTTCATACCAAGCACTGTTTACATCTCTAGTAAGGACAAGGTGTTAGATGTAAATCAATTTCTATGAAACGAGTTTTATTTTTATTTCTGTAAGTACAATATAGATAAATATTATATAGAACGAAGTAATTGTGAAAAAATTGTAATAATTGCGACTGTGATTTTCATAATTGTGATTTAATTTGATTGTGACTGTCAAAATGTGTCTCAAAATTAGCAACTTAATATCTCCCAATTGCATCTTTATTACATATTATGTTAGGTTGACAAAGCCAACATAATGAAATCTTATTTAAGATTGATAAACATGACAACTATGTGCTAAAACATGCTAGCAACATAATAAATACTAGCAACATGTTAACATGCTAGATACATAATATCCCAAAATCTCAAAATTGACCAGTACCTTGCCTATAGTGTCTTGCCATATAGCAACTGTGAGTAACATGTTGACACCATGGTATATGAATATGGTAATCATTAGTACCACGGTAGCCTATATATTAAAATACAAAAGTATAACCATTACTATACCAAGCTACAATCACAGTACTGTTTACATTTCCTGCGACGCTCATCTTGTGGTCCAATCGGACTCAAGGTTTCACTAGGCAACGGTCCAATGATAAATCTCTACCATACTGTATTGTCATTTTCTTGGACAGCCAAATAAAAGGAAGTCTTCAAAGTCACCCGTTTTCCTCGCAGCAGCATCACACCCGTGATGATTCACATTGTGGGTTGTAATTACTGCTGTGACATTTCCTAGTAATTAGGTTACCGGTGAGTCCTCGCTCAGATTTCTCTGTAGCAAAGGTCAACCTCAGCAAAAGTCAAAGGACCGTCGTGCTGCACTTTGCAACGGGGCGACTGGGAGGGTAATCACTTTGATTGTCAATAGTTCCCGTGCAACTGCGTCACGAATGCGGTCCATACCAAAAACGCCACTTAAAGGGGTCATGAACTGCCTTCTTAATTATTTTTTACTATTCTCTGAGGTCCCCTTATAATGTTATCACGATTTTTACTTCAAAAAACATCATAATTTAGAAGTAATAGGCTATTTTCTGTCATGTTTTTAACCCCCCTCATCAGAAAGCTCTGTTTGAATAGGTGTGGAAGATTGTAGACTCGGAAGTAAATGTCCACTGCTATGATTGGCTAACAGTTGTGTATTTTTGACAGTACATCCTAAATGAACGCTGCTGTCATTTAGATCAGAAACACATAAATACTCAATTCATATCAAACAATCTGTAGTAACAGACAAAGCAATAGTGATCAGTGATAAAAACAGATACTCTGGTTTACACTACATGCATGAATCAACGGGCAGGGCTAAATAGGCAGTGATGTAGAATCGGTGGGCGGGGCTAAACAGGCAGCAATGTAGAAGCAGGCCTTGATCATCTTCTGTGGAGGCGGGGTTTGGCAATACTATTACGTCATAGAGTAGAACATTCCACAACCGTTGTTTTGGCAGACTGCCTTCAATATAAGCTGTTTTTAGACTAACAACAAAGTTCTGAGTTCTGAAACTTACAGGATGTTTTTTATAGTACAATGACCTCTTATATGTCAAAAGATCAAGGGAATTTTGGTTTCTCAGTTCATGATAACACTTCAAAGACCATCCTCCTGCGAAAGGTCCAGCACATGGTGAGGTAAAATTATGGCATACACAAATATATAAATAACGTCAAACAAACAGCAGGCGTAATATCTTACACACATGAGAAACTTTGAGACGCGGCTTTCATTAGTGCCATCCTGCTGCAGTCTAATCAAGAAATGGTATGTGAAGACGTCTCCATCGACAGGATTTGTGTTGCAAGTGATTAATGCATTTATACTTGAAGGCACAGAGTTTGTCTTTGTGATGGGAATCGAACAGACTGCGATGATCAATGCCGCTCCATCTGGCCATTAGTTATTCTTACCACAGCACTCTGATTCAGTCACACTAACGGGAGTTAAACTTGGAGCGTGAATATCAGATAGTGGCGAGCTGTTGCTGGCCTTGTTTTGCTGTCTGAATATCCCTCATTTGCTCTCATTGTGAACAGAGTTACATGTCTGCGAGTAACAAAGGCCAGTTGCTATGGAGAGCTTTCTCAAGGGAGCCACGCTGCAGTACAGGCAAGACCTTTAGCAGGTGAAATTACAGTGGACTGTCGGCTGCCACCACCTGAAAGCTTCCTCATTCAAATAACACGGATAATACGCTCTTCTCTGTAACACCAGCCATGAAATTATTAGTCTGAATAGAGTAAGTGTAATTTGAAAATGTGGAAAACTTGTCAAGAACAGGTCCAGATGTCAGTCACAGCAGTGGGCAGTGCCTCGGCTTGTGTTGAAACAATGCTTTGAGTGACCCGAGTTTGAATTCAGGCACATTCCGATCCTATTCCCCCCGTTTCTTCTCTTGAATCGAACTGTCCTATGAAAATAAAGGCAGAAAGGCCAAAATGTACCTTAAAAAAAGAACATGTGCAGGTCATATTTCAGAAAACAATTTTAAGAATTTTGTAAAAAAGAAATTACAATGTGCTTTAAAAAAATTAAGGTGGGGTTAAAAGCACTTAATTGTCATGAAAAAAGGATGATATAAAAATGTAAGAAAATTAATAAAATTGTGAAGTATTTATAAATAGCAAAGTGTTTATGATTGCAAAAGGGAATGTGAAGGGAATTATAAATAAGTAAAATTAAGAAAGGAAGGAAGAAACAAACAAATAAGAAAGAAAGATGCATTACTGTAATGAGGATTTTGAAAATAAAAAAAAGGGAAAAAAGCAAATAAAGGGAATTACAAATAAGTCAATAAATCTTAAAAAAATTAAATGTATTAAATATATAATTAACCAAAACTGGACAATGCAAACATTATCTTTAGGCTTTTTTTGTTTTTGGATGGTCTTTGATTTTAAAGAGGTTTTAGACACTTTTCAGTTGGTCACATTTGAAGACCAGTTGGACCAGCTTAAACCACCTAGGCCAATTAAACAACTTCACGCTGGTTTCAAGTATTTTTTTATGAAGACATTTTACTGTACAGCTCATGTGGTTGGATGCTACCAGAAATTGGTTTGTGGTGCCAGGTGCTTGTACCATTTGCTGGATTGTTCAGTGCTGGATGGTGAATCTGGTGATTTTACTCAACATTTTGTTTACTTACACAATTAACTAATCAGGACAGCAGCTGTGGGAAGCGACCTCAAGGTGTTGCCTAGCAACTTGTGCGCTGTGGTCTGGCTTCACGCTTGATGTCTGCGACTTACTGCAGCAGTAAAACTGTCTCCCCAACATCTCTGATTTGTGCCTCTCCAGGCCTTACGAGTGTTTGCGGTTCATAACAGCACACGCAGCAAACAGTTCGACAGCACACTCTTAAATCCAATAGCTCACAGAACACACACACAGGCGCACACACCTCGGCATTGTCACAATTTTCCGGATTCAGCTCTGACCTTTGCTTTAATAATAAGAAACAAAGAGACAGCTCGAGCCGAGATGATGTCCTCATATCCCGGCAAATGATTTCAGTAAGCAGCACATAATTCTGTGTTATGGAGCATAAAAAATAAAGAGCTATCATTGCATTCCCCGCAAGCCATAATCACATTTACTGAGCTTCACTCGCAGTTGGACTTGCTTACAATGCTATAGGTTCAAATTAATGAGCGACTGCAAAATCAAATGATCTGTAGATAGATGAGGCCTCAGCGCTTGGCTAAATGGCTTGTAATAAATAACCCAATCCCACAGGTTAACTGAGAATTAAAGGGCTATTTTATTGCATTTGGACATTATGGCTGCTTCTGTCAATAGAAAACTCTTAAGTGATGCACTGTTGACCTTAACGCTTCTATTGAGATGCTGCCCGAGTATGTTTGGATCCACTAAGGTCACTTCATCTAATCGAATCCCTTTTCTGAGAATGTGACTGAACATTTGTGGCTGCCGTTTCACCACAGAATGAGAACGAAAGCCCCTCGAGCGATCCAGAAACCTGAGGTGATTCATTTTGAAGTTTGCAGTAAGTAAGAGCGAGAGAAGAAGAATCATTCGGATTCATGCGGTTCGAACCCTCTGTTTCCTGTCTACAAGCTTCTCTTCGATGGGCGTCCCTGCTGCGACCGGCACTGTGCGCGGACTGACAAATGGGAGTCGTTCGAGAAATTCCTTCTGGCTTTATCCCCAGTCAGCCTCGGCTGTTTTATTTGGAGATTACAGCGCTTGTTGATGTGATACTCTGTTCCGACATCAAAGTTTGACTGATCTTGCAGGCAGTGTTGAAATCATCCTGTTAAAAAACTTTCAAAAGCTCCTGAAACACTAGAGTATTGCTCCGGCTGTAAGGTCCCAGGCGGTTTTGCGCCTTCTCTTCTTTTGAGGCGCTCCCACATGATCAAACATCTCGTCTTTGATGAGAACAATTACGAGCGGACGGCGGAACTCACAAACAACAGCAAAATGATGAGTGCGATGAGAGGAATTTGCCAGTGAATAGTCTGATTCACACTCCCACGAGGCAGTGATGTTGTATAGAATCATGAATGTTGTAGATCCTCCCTCAATGCCAACGAACAGAAGTAGAAATGCAATGCCAACAGCACCTCCTGTCACCAGTGAATTCATCGGGACAAGAAGTCCAAAACTGTCAAAACAGAGTGGAATTAAATCTCCTGAATATCTCAGCTGGTTCTCCTAGACAGCAAATCAAGATTTTGGCTACACTCTTAAAAATAATGGTTCCAAGAGGGGGTTTTAGGGGCTTTCGCGCTGGAGGAACGTTTTCATAGTTCTAGAACTATTGGCGGAAGTTCCCACTTTTTGGTGTGTTCGCACCGCAGGAACTAGGAACGGTTTTAATTCTAGGAACTCTAATTGGGGGAACTAAATTAGCTCCTACTTCAGAGTGATGTAAGTGTACGCTGATTAGCCAAATGCATACGAAACACCGGCTATTTTTAAAAAGTCATGTAAAAATATTTTCTCATGGAAAATAAAACAATAATGGCATTTACCTGTTGTCTGCAGCATTCTTTTCTCAGCCTCGATGATAACGCTGCAAGTTGTCATAGGAGATTTAGTCAGATTTTCATGCTCTTTCAATCGCGTAAATTGTGCGTTTACATTCCATCTCCATTATCACGAAACCCACGACACATAACAAAAAATCTCCGAATACGGTGCCCTCCATTCACAGGTTGTTGATGTTTGTAAATGACGTGAATAAAGACGTCCCTGTCTGCCGCTTCAGAGTTTCTGCTGCCAGTGTGAATGGAACCAGAAACTGGCCGAGGAAAAAATTGGTTCTCTAGGAAAGACCATGCTGGCTAGTTCCTAGAACTATGCAGTGTGAAAGCCCCTTTTCTTAGCGATGCCACAAAATAACCATTTTGGGTTCCCCAAAGAACAGTTTTATTGAACCGTTCTAAAAAGAACCATTGTGAAGAACATTTTAATGACCTAAATAACCTTTTTTTCACTAGAAGAACCTTTTGTGCTATTGAAAGGTTCCATGGCTGTTACATTTTCTTCATGGAACCATTGATTTCAATAAAGAACCTTTATTTTCAATAGTGTATGCCTCCTACTTCTTAAATGGGATTACAAGAAGCTTTGCAATCTCCACTTCCTCTTGAGTTTCAAAAGAGATCTCAATAGTGTCTCACACTGTGCTTAAGTCTACAATAAAAACATTTTGTCATCCAGTTATTCAAATAACAAATTATCTGAGCTATACACTATTTTATAGCTGTTTATTCTTAATATGTCAATGTCTCATTTGGAATTTTGGAGAAATTTCTTTTTTTTTGTTCTTCTGTGAAACGCACACACAAAACCAAGATACCGAAGAACATTTGAACAGTTTTTGTCTTTACAATGGAAGTCAGTGGAGTTCAAAACAACACTGGACCCCATTGATATTCATTGCATGGACTGACACTGAGACATTTTTCAAAATATCTTCTTTTGTGTCCAACAAGTCATACTTGTGAGTAAATTTTTAGAACTATTGGTAACACTTTACTATAGGGACCAATTCTCACAACTAACTAGTTGCTTATTAGCTTGCCTATTATTAACATATTGGCTGTTTATCAGTACTTATAAAGCACACATTCTGCATGACCATATTCTACATCCCTAATCCTATCCAATACCTAAATTTATCAACTACCTAACTATTAATCACATAACAACTCCTGAGTTATGAAAGAACAACCTCTGAGCAATAAAATTCACTTCACAATTTACTGACTGTCATATGATGTTAATTGCATCTTTAACCCAACATCCCAGTATCAAGTGTTCCTTTGCAGCTGAATTACAACACAGAGAAGATTACATGCTTGTTGATCCTCTTCATTACCGCTAATCCCAACAAACGCTGATACAATCACCTTGCCGCGATCACTGCAAAAATCAAAGCTGCCTTATCTTTCTGTGGCCTTACGCAAAGGATCAGGGGTCTGTTTAAGAAATAATCAAAAGAATGGTTGTGTAAAACAATGATTTGATGGCATACTGATGGTTACTGATGCACGTCTGAGTATGAGATGAGTCCCGTTACAGTCGGTCTGCTCCAGATTTGACATGTGTCATACCGGTGCACTCTCCTCTTGTGTCCATAGCAACTAAGCACATCATAGGATCGACTGCGGCACTGACAGCTGATTGGTGATAGCGCTCTGATGTTGCGTTGACTCCTCTCATGATTTGAACCTGAGAATTGATTATCATCAGTGAAGTGGAAAGAAAACATCAGCTGTCAGTTTTCAGCATACTAAAAAATTATGATTTCACATGTTAGTCCTCCTCACAAGTTATGAAAACATTCATTTGAGGTCAACACGGTTTCTAAAATGTGCCAAAACATTTTAAGACACCTTTTTGAATGTAACATTAAATGCTAATGTAATTAGGTGTTTACTAAAGCTTAAACTTTGAGTTAACTATCAAATCTTGATGCTCAACTCCCAACCATCTAAACCCCACCAAGAACACCTATAGCAAGTTGCTAAAAACCATTCAAATCACCTTAGCGACCACAAAGCAATTCCCTGCCAACACTAACACTGTGGCAGAGAGATTTGTGCAGGCAAGCGCCACTTATATTTTGGCTAGAAAATGCAAAAGTCTAGTTAATTATACAGACATTCAAACGAGAGGCCAAATGCCAGCCCTTTCCTCTGAGATATGACCTGTGTCTGCAGCAGACCACTATTTTTACATCATTTTCAATTATCATCTAAAACAGGCCAGAGCCCCTGAGGAAAGGAGCCCGATTTCCATGCCAAGTCCTTTTTATGGAGACACACTGCAGTTTTACACCCCCCCCCTTTTCAATGACTGATGCAAGGAAACAGCATATAACTCATGAATGTGAAAGTTAATCAGAGTTATATTCAGTAATATTTAGCTCAAGCATCACTATTGTTATTATTGTGTAGAGTATTGCAAAGCATTTCTGAAGCTCAAACCGCATAGCATGACTGTAGCAATGCCAAGGTCATGGGTTTGATTCCCAGGGCATGCATGATCAAATTTATACCATGAATGCAATGCATGTTGCTTTGAATAAGTTTCTATTAAATGCATAAATGTAAATGTTATTGCAAATACTTAAACCCTGCCACTAACTATCAACCTTCAGTGTGTAACTGAAACCATTGGACTTCAAATGTATTAAAATATGGTTTGCAGATAATTGCAGCAAACTCTTCATTAGCACAACTAGCTAGCACTACCTAAAAACCACCCAAACAAACCTACACACTTAGAAATTTAGGGAGTTTTTGCAGCGATGCTATAGAACCACAATTTTGTTTTCCCAAAGAACCTTTCAATGAACAGTTCTAAAAAGAATCATCGTTTTCTTAGTGTTAAGAACATTTTAATAATCTACACTCTTAAAAAATAAAGGTTCTTTATTGGAATCAATGGTTCCATGAAGAACTTTTAACATCCATGGAACCTTTCCACTCCACAAAAGGTTCCTTATAGTGGCAAAAAGCTTCTTTAGTTTAATAAAATGTTCTTCACATTTAGAAAAAATGGTTCTTTTAAAAACTGATCACTGAAAGGTTCTTTGTGGAACTAAAAAACTTTGTGGGACTAAAATTTCTTTCATTTTTAAGAATGAAAATAACCATTTTGCACTATAAAAATCCATTTGTAGAATGGAAAGGTTCCATGGAGGTTCTTCAAGGAACAATTTAAATTCTGAAGACTACTTTACATGCAACACAACGAATGGGGAACAAAGCATTCAAAATTCATAAAAGGGTGCAAAAGCACCATAAAAGGGGTCCATATACGACTCATGCAAGTAATGTCCAATGATTCATTCTTTTGAGTCAGATCTTATCAGTAAGTTCAGAAAACAATTCTGAATGATTCATTCATGAATCAGACTGCACTATAATGATCCATTTGTGGAATGGAAAGATTCCATGAATGTTAAAGTTTCTTCATGGAACCAATAAAGAACCTTTATTTTTAAGAGTGTAACAACTATATTTAGAGACATATATATTTAATATTTAAAGACTTGCTGCTAGATGGTAGTATGCAATTACCTATCAAACATCCCAGCAACTGCATGGCAAAACCACTCCACTTACAACACCTAAACATCACATAGCAATTTTTCTGGAAAGAGCAATGTAATAATCTAGTTCTGCATTTCTAGTACTCACATACATTACGTTTGATTTGTTTGCTGTATATCTAACACGAAAGAAAGGTGAAAGTGAAAGGGACGGGCCCTCAAATTCCTTCTGCTAAGTGTTTTTGAATGCGTAATTGCATAAAGGCATGATAAAGTGCCATTGTCCAGGATAATTACTTTAGAGATGTGGTCATGTTATGCACTAAATGCTGCAAAGTTTAGTGTGACACTGCCTTAATGATTTGAGACTCAGGGGGTTCATCAAAGTGGCTCGGGCTCCCAGAATGACTGACAGATAAATTAATGTTGTCAAGTCTAGGAGATGAATGATACAATCCCCTTTGAGCCATCGCTGCAGGGCTGAAGGATGAGACAGCCCTGTTCTCTGAGGTTTTGGCCTTTCATCCCGTCAACTCGACATCCGTGGAACTCGCTCAAAGTCGGAAACAATGCTTAAAAACAAACACGAGGGAAAAGGGACTTAAGAGGTTTTAGAAGGTTTTGCGGAAGGACCTCTGAAGTGGAGCTGCAGCTATTAAGACGCGACAGACTGACTTTTGAACAAACCCTATCGATACATAAAAAAAGAGATTACGCTAGCAGGCTCGGCTAGGTCTATGAACCTTTATTAAAATTCCGCAGCTTTCTCAGATGGAATACTAAGCAGTTACACATGGGAAATCAGATTGTGAGAAGTTCCTTTAAAGAGAATAGCTGTGAAGATAATCCCAGTAGCTTCGAACACGGCTGGAAGAGTTCATCAGCTACGTGCTACATGCTAGTTGTGCTAATCAAAGTTCTTGCTGCAACCCCTCTCTTCTTAGTTTTGCATTCATTTCTCCGACTACATGGTGCTTGTCATTGATTTTTAATTCTATTTGCACTTCTTTTCTTAAAACTCCTCATATGGAGCTTGCTAGCAGTGTGCATGTTATTCTAGTCCATCTTAAAGAAACAGTTACCTAAAAGTAAATGATTCATGTGCTTCCAATTCCAAATTCTGAAGTCTATTTTACATGCACTACAACAAAAAAGCTTCACAAAAGGATGCATCAAAAACGGTCCATACGACTCATGCATGCAATGTCAGATTTATGAATGAATCATTATTTTGAGTAAGATCTTTTCAATGACTCACTTGATCCAGTAAAAAAACAAAAAAACAATTCATGAATCAGACTGCTCCGGATAAAAATTCTGGTTGTCGTAACATTTACTGGCAAAAACGTAGGCTACTTTTTGGAATGTTTGGATAGATACTGAAATGTACAATATGGATGCATATTAACAACATCTCAAATGGAAACACTGACTATTGCGGTCACTGCTGAATGGACAAAATGAACAAAGTTGGATAAAGGCTTGAATTTGGGTCTTTTTCTCACCGACAAGCAATCACATGGATTCTGATTATTTCAAGTTTTAAGTTTCAAGTTTTATTTGTCACATACACGACTATACAGAGATTGTATAACCAGCAGTGAAATGAGAGTCGGGTCCGCTCCATGGACAGTGCAAATATTGAAAAATACAACACAAGGGAAGTATACATAAAAATAAAATGAATAAAAAATAAGATATAAAGAATAAAATATAAAATATAAAAGAATGTGCATGACAGCCAATCACAAAAAAATAAAATAAATATAAAAATAAGATAAGATATGTTACAAGACACAGAAAGTGTTGTGTGCAAATGTGCAAATGAGCAAATGACACTGACAGTATGAGGTAGAGAGTAATGAGTGTGTGATTAGTGATTTGAAGTAAGTCAGATGATGTTAAGAGGCTGAGTTTGAGTTCAGGAGCCTGATGGCCTTGGGGAAGAAACTCCTCCTAAGTCTCTCGGTTTTTGCCATCAGGCTGCGGAAGCGCTTACCAGATGGCAGCAGAGTGAAGAGACAGTTTCCAGGGTGATTTGAGTCCTTGATGATTTTGACAGCTCTGCTTCTGCAGCGTTTGAGGTAGATGTCCTGCAGAGAGGGGAGAGCCGACCCAGAGATACGCTCAGCTAAGCGCACAACTCTCTGCAGGGCCTATTTGAATTACAGTGCATGAATAAAAATGTTATTACTTTTATGATAATTTCATGTTTTTGGTGTATTTATGGTCATTTTTTAAGTTACAGCATTTGGAGAAAATTTATTTTGTGTCCCAAAGCAAACAAAATAAATATTGCATGATAAGTAATGGTTAAATGAGTACAGGTTTTAAGGTTTTAAAGTGTGCTCTTGTTTAACATGCTATAATTACAAGCAACTAATTCAATGAATTCAATATTTATCAATGAGGAAAAAATATACATCTGTAAAGCTGTTTAAACACAAATTATTTACATTTTAGATGCTGTCAGTAACTCTGTATTGTATGTTTTATTGTCTATGCACATAAGCAAGTGTACGTGTGGTAGAATCCCTTTACGTAAAATACATAAGAATACTGTTGCATATTCAATTTACAGACTCAATAATCTAGTTGGAGAAGAAGATTACTGCTTTGAATGCTGTTAATAGTTGCATTATTAGCCCTAGTAGCATTACTGGTGTTAGTTTGGAACAAGACTATCTGTTTGTTTGAACAATGGAAGAAGTGGGAAGTGTTTTGGAAATATAAAAAGTACAGCTTTAAACTGCTGAATTCTATTGAGCTTAAGCCGTGATTTGCCTGCGTGCATGAAAAACTTTTCCATTCCTCCAAGTTAAGAGTTTGTATTCTCCAGCACCAAGGTAGATAAGCAACAGTGCATTACTAATGCAATCCAGTAAAAACACTTTATCAGATGAAATACACATCTCTTCTGACACACCACACACAATTTCCTCATGCCTGGTGCTTCCCTTCAACAACAAACCTTCTAATCCATCGAAAAACCCAGAGGGCTCCATTTTAGACTAAGCACAAAACCTACATACAGCCAGTCCCCGGGGGCTCCATTCGTCTCAGATGGCTGGAGACTTCCCTGGTGCTCCCCGTGAGCCATGTGTTATCTTTTTCTAATTGCTAGTTTATGTTTTAACACTTGAGCCGGTCACAGCTCATTCCAAATGGCTTCGCCTCTAACGACTTTACACCCTGCGATGACGACTGAGTTACACAGCGTCATAAATCACAGTAATTAAACATACTTGTCATCGTGGATGAGATGAAGATGGAGGTTTAGGAGATGGAGAAATGGCCATCATTTGTCGGAGGTTGGTTTCTGATTTACAGCATGTCAAATGTAATATTGTGTGTTGATGATGCCATGTCGAATGCAATTGAGTGTCCATTACCTCACTATAAACATAATAAAGGGGGTAACACAAGAAAATGGCTCTTGACATGGAAACATAACAATCAGTCACGGTTAAATGGCCTCGTACAGTCATGTTCTCTATGTGTATTAAATTACAGAATATTTATCTGTCTGTATATAGTGAGATTTCATCAGGATTAGTGTTCGGGGGCTCTCAAAAGCCGTTCAGCTCTTTGTAGCTGTGCTGAAGCCCAAAATTGAAGTCCCATTGGCTCTTGGCAGGCTGGAGAGAGCTTGTGGCTAAATCCCTCCCTGGGCGACCGCTGTGCCCTCAGCCTGACCCAGGACGTCATGGTCATAATACCCCTCATATGTCTACCGCAAAGGGAAATCGTTCCTTCCAGTCCCAAAAGAGTGTCTAGTAAATTCGCACTTGGTTGCTTGGTCCAAACTAGAGTTCAATTCTATCTGCTTCTCCTGATCGGCCTTGTTTCACATTGTATCTAATAAAGGTTCCAAAGGGGGGGACTTTGTGCCAAAGCCATAGAAGAATCATTTTTGTTTCCCCAAAGAACCTTTCCGTTAATAGTTCCTAAAAGAAGCATTATTTTCTTTAGTGTAAAGAACATTTAAAAAATGTAAAGAACCTTTTCTCACTACACTTTTAAAAATAAAGTTTCTTTACTGGCATTAATGGTTCAATGAATAACCTACAAATTCCATGGAACCTTTCCAATGCACAAAAAGATCTTTATAGTGGAAAAAGGTACTTCAGATTATTAAATATTTCTTCACACTAAGAAATTTTTTTTCTTTTAAGAACTGTTCACTGAAAGTTTTTTTGGGGAACCCAAAATAGTTCTTCTATGGCATTGCTATGAAAACCCCCAGATTATAAAGAACCTTTTGTGCAATGAAAAAGTTTTCATGGATGTTCTTTATGGAATCATACATTTTTTTAAGAATGTACTTTTTTTGAAGTGTTTGACAACAAATCTACCATAACAACTTGACAGATACCAGTAGTTATGAGAAATGAGTTATGCTTTAGTAATTGTGAGCATGCAAAAATGGAAATTAAAGTAATCAAAAGCTTCACCTTTTCAACTGGACTTGAGTTTGGAGCTTTCATGCAAACCAAATGAACTGAACTTATGTGAAGCGGACTTATGCTAAGAAGGAACATTCTCAAAACTTCTTGCTAACGTTCTGGCAATGTTCTCTCAAAATTATTAACAACATTACTCAAGTAATAGAACATTCATTCAGAATTATTTGTTCTTTAATAATGATGTTCTCAAAACGTTCGTCTAACGTTTTTCAAATGTTATTACTTCTTACAGAACATTCAGAAAACATTCAAAAGTAACACTGAATCATTGAACGTCTTAAAACATAAAAAACTGGATGTTTTGAGTGTTCAGAGAATGTTTACAAATAACATTTTTTATAACTTAATGAGAATGTTATTAGAATATATTTAACAGTTATATTTATAATTAAACGTTATTAGAACATATTTTGTTAGCTAGGTGGTAGCCATATATTATCTCAAAAGCATTTTTGACTTCAATATGCAATGTTTAATGCATATCCAACAACCTCCAGAATGACAACTCAAGTAAATTATAAATTATTACCCCAATAATTACATGTGAGAAGAGTCTCACAGCTGCTGTAAGTGCGCATACTGAAGACGTGTGAATTAACTAGTTACTTTAGCCCAAATTAAATGAACAGTGACACCAGGGGCGATTTAATCAAAGCAAAATGAATAACAACTTATTTCTCGCATTGCACAAACACTAGCATTTGTCCTGCCCACCCACAACATTAAACTTCACATCAGTGAACCAAGCCGAGCAGAACGGACAGCTGAGATGAAAGTGACGTAAGATGAAATTGAGTTAAGTGGCCTTTGCAGTTGCACATGTTTCTGGATCTCATTAGCTCCTCCTAGTCAGCGAGTGTAAAAGTTAGCTTGAGTCTTGTAAAGTTAAGCAGCTTTATTGGCGTTTCTCATTGGCTGCTGGGAATTAATGGCCAATTCCTGCTGTGGGATACCGACCCGTGTTTCACTTCCTCTCAGCAATGTCACTTCTATTGAGGGTAAAGTGAGGACGACTGCGCTAATAAGATTTTATCTGAGCTTCACTCTTGAACTGCTAGATCACATCTAACAGTCTTCACTGAGGTAGGAGTACATGCACCTATATATAAAATACAAAGAGAGAGAGGAAGTGAAAGATCAAGAAATGAGCGCCATAAACTGAGAATTACGCTTTGAGATGTCCTTCCAATGTCCTCAACATTATGGCTGATGGTGGCTCTGAAAGAGCGTGCTTGTAAAAAGTGACGAAACATTTATAGTATGCATGTCAAGTTATAATTTTAATTATAATTTGACACACTTACCATTTGATATAATTTGAGTGTAATTATATTATGTTGGTATTTTTAAATGGAAAGTGACACATTAGTTACTTTCTCATTATTTCACTCGTGCTGTTTTTCGCTCGAGTATTTTTATTGAAGCATTTGTTTTTGTTTTTTGGTGTTGACAAGCATTTGTTCACCAACATAATTTGCATGCAGTGACAAAACCTCTAAAGATGTCACGTTGCTCACAGTGTAGACAGCTTCATTCAGTAGAACGGGAGAGATCTTGTGTTGTTCCGTTGCAGTGTAGACATGGTGTCTAGTAAATTAAATTAACAGAACATTTATGAAAATTAATCATTTGAAAAATAAATAAGGAATTATAGAGTAAATGTAAAACTACAAAAATAATTGATTTTTTATGGTCTATTTATATTGCATGAATATATGTAATAATAATAATAATAAAACCTATTACCTCATATTATTTTTATTATATAATTTAACATTTTATAATTCATATAATAAAAAAAAAAAATCTGTTCTACAAAGTACCCCCAAACACATATTCAGTTATTTTAGGTAATCAGAACATAAAAATGTTTATGGTATATTTATATTACATCAATACATGTACTACTACTACAACTAATGATTATTAATATTAAATATTTACAAATGAATTACAACTGTATTACTTCATATTTATAGTATAATAATACTACTACTAATAATAAACTATATTACTTCATATTATTATTATTTAATATTTTATAATTCATATAATTCTAAAGAGTACCCCTAAACACATATTCAGTTATTTTAGGTAATTAGGGCATAAAATGTTTCTGGCATATTTACATTACATCAATATATTAAATAATAATAATAATAATAATAATTTTTATAATAATATTTAATTTTGTATTATATAATTTATACAAATAAAAAATGTCAGTGTGCTCATTTCTTAAAAGCACTCCAAACATTACCCCCAAAACACATTCAGACATGTTTGATAATCTGATTTTTTTTTTTTTGAGCATCAATAAACAGAAATTTGTCAATATGAAACAATTTCTCAATTAGGAACTCTCAACTATCTATTGAAACTAATACCATGTAGTGAAGCCAGCCTATGTGTGACCTGCTGAAGCATCATTATCATCCTCCTAATTATGCTTTGGCCACCTGAATTATTAGCCCTCACATCTCCAGATGGCATCATGCTCTCGGTCCACCGAACAAAAGAGCTTGACCGAGGGCACACCATCTTCCTCTACTTCAGCTCAACACTGCAGTCTACAGTACTCTGTGTAAACCTTCATAGACGATCACATTTCTCTTGAAATCCTGATCTAACATCACTCACAGTCTTGTCAGGCGGTTGATACGATGACAAAAGCTAGAACTGTCTTTTAATTGTCACCATCTGTGTTTTCAAGCTTCATTAGAATGCCGTTCGATCCGACCGTGATACGGTGCATCCGGCTTCTCTCGCAGGAAAATCCACAAGCCTTCCACTTTTGGCCTGCTTTCAGGGCTGTGGATATCATATCAAATTAAATTCCTTAATTAACATCCTTCGGGGGTGAACAATTAAACATTATTTCAGAATCGACCTCAGTTGACTTAGCAGGAAAAACATGACGCCAAGAGCTCAAACGCAGCCTGCTGTGTTGTACCCATATATTTCAGCACGCTAGGACTCAAACAGCGATGGGGGTGCGGTTTTGGCTGGCTGTGGAGGTTTGTCTGGTGTGACACGCTGCTCTATTATCCCAGAATAGAACACTTGAAGCTAATTATCGCTGTGTGAGCACAGTGGGCCCTAAGGGGGCCGGTTCCTCTACTTTAGATGTGTGAGTAATGTAGAGGAAGGCTACGGCTAATCTCTAAAGAACTGACACTCCGATACAGAGCAGCAGTATTTGTGATGCTCAGCACAGCCGATCTGGGCCACAGACGAACAGAGCACTGAAATGAGAGTAAATATTTGTTTGCTCGCACTTACTGTAACTAATTAACCAAACCACAAGACAAAGCAGGTTATAAAAACAGAGAAACAAGCAAAGCATTAACATTATTGGAGTTCAACAACTAAAAAACTATTCAGTTCACTAATTAGACTGTGGCATTGTATATTGACAATAAATTCCATGTGTTATAATAGGTGTGTTGTTTATTTAACATACACACTTGGACATCCTGTCATAAAAGATTGTGCACATAATAAATCTTGAAAGTGTGGAATATCACTATGAAATAAGAAGTGTGTATTTTTTTTCTCTGTTAAAATATTTTCTCATATGCCAGATTTATTTATTTAGTTTTAAAAACTAAATATATGGTCCCAACCAATGCTGTAAGTTTGAGGTGGGAAGATTTGAAAACTAGCACTAGTGGTGGAGAATTTACACACTTCCTGGGTTTAGAACAAACATTTACTATTTACAGTATATGTCCTAATACACTCTTATTGCACTTATCAATACACTCATAGCTTTGTTATTGCCATTGGTGGTTTGATGAAGAATATTTAACAACTATTGAACCTTTCCATTGCAAAAAAACATTCTTTAGATTAATGAAATGTTCACACTAAGAAGTAACTGCTCTTTTAAGATCACCGAAAGGTTCTTTGAGGAACCAAAAATGCTTATTTTATCGGATCACTGAAACCCTTTTTGGAACCTTTATTTTGTACAGCACGAGGACAGTGAAAGTGAGACAGAAGGAGTGTGTATTTGACCTGTCTCTGCACCCCATATACACCTGTGACTGGTAAACACTTTCAAAAGCTCTTTGTCCGACGTGGGCCTTGCTAACTGTCCACCTCACATCTATGAAAGTGCGGGGGATGATATGCTGTTAAGCCTCATTACTCCAAGGGTGAAGAGCGTTCGCAGAGTAGTGCCGCGCTGACCCTCAACTCCACTTCCATTAGCATAAGTGCATTTCAAACGATCGGGATGTCCAAGAGACGAAACTATCAAAATGCTCCGATGCGTTGGAAAGTGTTCGGCTCACCTTCATAAGCGACATATAGTGTAGGAGAACCGAGAAACAGCAGTGGTCACCCGAAATAACAGATACTCCCAGCAGTGACGTGGCAGGCTTCCTGCACTTCTGATACTCTTCGTCTGCTAGTTTTCCTCTCCATCCATCTGTCCATCCGTGTTCCCTGTCCAAACTGTCTCTCCGGTGGAGTGTTCTCTCCCACCAACTGTCCAATTATCTCCCAGCCTCCCTCCGTGATGCACGCCTGCCGACCGGTCGCAGTTTTGTCCGTAGAGCACCGTCTCACTTTTTTTTTTTTTTTTTGCCGATGCCTCCATCTTTCTGTGAGTGATTGTGATAAATGGATCCAGAGGCGTGTCTGTGGGTAGGGCGGCTTTTTCCCCAGAGCTCTCAGCCATCAATCAGGCTTGTCTCCCGAGTCCAGGTGTCCATAAACATGCGCATAAAATAGGATTTTTTTTCAGCAGGTGGTAGTCTGTCCTTGGGAGAAGAAAGTCAAATTGGCATACAGTATATTAGAAACACGTCCCTTATGTCCCTCAGTGTTTACAGTTATCTGACAGTAGCTTAAAGACCAGCACAGTCCATCATTTGTCTTGAAATTGCTTTGAAGGCAAACAGGAAGCCGTTTACAATATGGCCATTATGCACGAGCCTCATTTTGTACAGAAATGCAAGTGGGATTCGCTGGAAACCTTGTCTGAAAGGAGCAAGTCGTAAATAAAAGCCCAACAACGCTGTTGCAATACAGTTGTGCACTGTTGACTCTGACATTTCGGTATCTCTGATCAAAACCGAATCCGTAAACTTTACGGCTTTGTTCCAGGGAAAGGGCAGCTGGTTTTGAAGCTGCTCATAAACAACATATGCTGCGAACAATCCCGGACACCCTAGAGGCAAATCTAACCTTGAGGCTCTGGAGCAGATGTTGGAATAGAAAATGCTGGAGAAAACCTGATCAGAGCTGCTTTGGAAATATGAAGCATGTCATCTAACAGCAAACGTGTTTCTTCGGTGGTAAGAGTAAAGCGACAGGTCTGTATGATGTGAACTGTTAATAAACCTTTCAAGAGGGATTTTTTTTTATAATTTTGACATGCAAATGTGGTGTTTAAAGGGATAGTTCACCCCAAAATGAAAATTGACATTAATTACTCACCCTCATGTCGTTCCAAACCCATAAGACCTTCGTTCATCTTCAGAACACAAATTAAGATATTTTGATGAAATCCGTGAGCTCTCTGACCAGCACAGACTTTGCGCACAAAAAGTATTCTTGCAGCTTCATAACATTACGGTTGAACCACTGATGTCACATGGACTATTTTAATGATGTTCTTACTACCTTTCTGGGTCTTGAACGTGGTAGTTCCATTGCTGTCTATGGAGGGTCAGAAAGCTCTTGTATTTCATCAAAAATATCTTAATTCGTATTCCAAAGGTTTTACAAGTTTGGAACGTCATAATTAATGACAGAGTTTTCATTTTTGGCTGAACTATCACTTTAGGAAACATTTTATTATAAATTCTAAAAACAGTTGTGCTGTTTAAAGGGACAGTTCACCCAAAATGAAAATTGTAATCATTTACTCACCCTCAAGTTGTTTCAAACCTGCATGAGTTTATTTCTACTGTTGAAGACAAGAGAAGGTGTTTTGAAGAATGCTGGTAACCATACAGTTGACGGTAGCCATTGACTTATCTATATAGTATTTTTTTTTCCATACTATGAAAGTCAATGGCTAACAGCAACTGTTTGGTTATCAACGTTTTAATGGGAATGGTAAGACATTTTTTTTCTCAATTATTTGAAACAGAAATCTTTTGTAATAATTTAAAAAAATGTATCATCACTTTGGTCAATTTAATTTAGAATAAATGTATTAATTTCTCTCTCACACAAAGTAAATAACTAAATAAATACAATACAATACAATTTTTTTTTGCTGACCCCAATAGCAAACACTTTGGAAATATGATGCACATGAAGCATGGCATCTACCATCAAACATGTTTCTCCGGTGGTAATAGTGAAGTGTACAGGTCTATATGTTGTGAATTTTTAATAAAACTTTCCAGAGGGTTTTGTCTTATTGTTGGATGTTAAAATTTCATGTCACGTTATTACAGCTTTCAGCTGAAAACAATGCATTTTTAATGGAAATTTTTGTACTGAGAAGGAGGCATTCGTGTGTAAACATACTCTCCTGCAGAGAGTAGAAATTATGATATATACGGTAATGTAAAATATATGAGCCTTCAGTTTCATATATTGGTCACATGAAGCACTGAAAGAAAAGCTGATTGAAGGTGAGCAGCAAGAGTAAGTCTGTGGTTTGTATCTTGGTTGGTGTGTGCAATATCAAACTTAAATAGACTCCTTGAGTATATTCACTGTGAAGGTGAAACCTCTTTGATCCGATTTCTTTTAATCAATGCCACACAGACATGACAGTCATAAATGTGATAGATTTCCAAAAGAAAACCAATTAGATAAAAAAGCTGAAAGGCTCTAGAACAGCATAAGGCAAAAAAAATGCAAATTTTTTAAACCCATTTGAAATAGATTTGTAGCGCCAAAACAACAGCACAGCTCATTTTGCTTTCGCACTGCGTTTGCATCCGCTATCTGCGGCGGTTTACCACAAACACAACATTTATCCATTATTTTGATTTCATCCAAATGGCTGCAAATGCTTTTTCAGAGTGATTCCTTTTAAGTCTAATACAATACCCACAATTCCATTCAGACTTCATCTTTATATTCAGTATTTATACTATGAGTGAAAAGGAACAAAGTTCACTACCTACGGTTTGCCCCCCCCCTTTTTTTTACCATTCATCTTCCATTTATTGTCACTTTTAAAATATAAATATTAATTTAAAATATTAAATACAAATATTTAAATAAAAGTGTATATAGATCTTTTTTAAAGCCTATTATGCTCACCATGGCTGCATTTATTTGATGAAAAATATAGTAAAAACAGTAATATTGTGAAATTTTATTACAATTTCAAATAACTGTTTTTTTTACATTTTAAAATGTAATTTATTCCTGTGGAGTCTTCAGTCTTCAGTGTCTATTTAATGAAATATGAGGTAAACGTGTAAATACATAGCCTAATGTGCACACTTTTGGAGTAAAGTTTGTATATTGTGTAGCGAAGCACTGATCGAAAATATGGAAGCAAACACGATTGAATGTACAGTGTCGTTATTCTGATCAAAATACCATTAACTCCTGATTGTTTTTGCATTCCTGGCAGAAATGAGAACTATTAGTGTCACTGTAACCAAGAATTATCATAAATAGTGGTCAAATATCAAAGTTATCTAATCTCAAGGTAAAATCAGAATATTTATTGTAAAAATGGTTTTGTAACAGCTGTCAAAAATAATCTATCTATCTATCTATCTATCTATCTATCTATCCATTTCAAATAAATATATTAGCACAGCTTATATACACAAAGCTTATACAGTATATTATATGGAAAACATAAAAAAAAAAAAAAACTTTTCCCTTTATCTTTCTCTCCTTCCCTTGCTAGCTTGTACTTATTTGAACAATGACTGAGACTTGGTGTTAGGAGCACTTCCTCTGTCTGATTGCCTCTTCAAGATGAATCACTTTATGTATTCCCCAATTGTAAGTCGCTTTGGATAAAAGCGTCTGCCAAATGACTAAATGTAAATGTAAATGTAAAACAGCTTATATATACATACAATATATACATACAAACAAACAAAACTGGGAATACTTCATTTCACGTCTTTGTAATTTTATAGTGCAATGCATGTTTCTGCAGAATATTATTTAATGCTATTGAGAGAAGCATTAATACTTAACATATACTGCCAAAAAATGTTTCTGATTAGCTTTAATTTGTGATGGACTTGTTATGCTGTATTTTCACGTTTGATGTGTATAGAAAAATTGCTGGTGGCTGCAATCTTGGGACATAGTGAAACCGTTCCCAGAATGTCATTGTGTCTCATTCAGCGCTAACACTCTCTAAATGGCACTGTCGTCTTCGGTCATTTGTGTAATTAGGTTGCTTTCTCATTCAGGAAGCCAAGAGAAGGAAAAAGTGAATCTACCATCATCAGACATCTCTTAGTACTCCGAATGCAAATGTAATCTTGAAAAAGAGCCTATTTATATTTCTCTGTAGAGCTTTTGTTCATCTCAGCAGGTGTTTAGAAGAGCTCTGCTTAGAAAGGTACGAAAACATGAAAAGATGTTCAGCGCACCATTATAGATCCTCTAACTGGTTTTACTTTACATATCAAACTCGTTCAATTTCAAGCCTCTGTATCTACCGTGTACCGCCTTGTCGTGATCAAAAACTGCTGGGTTTGTTGTGTGAGTAAACAGTGTTGCACTAACCGGTCTGCTAAGGTGCAGGAATGTTTGCTTCTCCTCAGACATGGTCATTTATCCACGGCGTGATAGATGCGAGTCAGCTCCGAACCCCGATTTGCTGCGTTGCAGAATCCACCCATGTAGCTGAGGAATAACATCCTCCATCTCACGCTGTCTGAACGCCAGACTGTTTGGCCTGCGGGCGATGTATTAAATGGTATATTGATAATTGAAATCTTTTTGGCTGACTCCGTTTTGCTGACGGAGCTCTTCGGAAGCAGATGGCCTCCATTACTCAAGGGTGTAGGTTGCTGAGCGGGGACACGGATCCAGACTGTTCCTCGACTCTGATACTCACTCAAACATGGACGCTGAGAGGAAAGAGGAACAAACAAATAAAACGGTCAGTCGTGTGAAAAAGAACAGATAAGCTCTCGTACTGCTACATCATTTTAGTTGGTGCTTGAGAGCCACCACAGAAAACTTTCCCAATATGTCCAGTTGATATTGAATTAAAGTTTGCGTGCAATTTATTTCATACCAAAACTTATGGTGAACATCCAAGTTTTGTTGTCAGAGTTTGGCTTATTTGGGTGATTGAAAGCAGTTTTTTACAAACTCAACCGAATCCACTTCAAACAGGTGGTGTGCGGTCCAGTTCAGTGTTGTTATTGTTAACTAACACTATTGATCATTTACATTTACTGTTTAAAATACAACATTTTAGATGAAAACCTTCAAATTTAAGAAAATTTGATTTTAGGTTTAAATACTAAAAGGACTAAAACAGAAATAAAAATAAAGGAAAGCTAAATAAAAACGTAAAATTTTTGCAACAATTCAAAAAAATTGCTAAAACGTAAACTTATAAAAACACAAGCTAATTTGAAATATTAATAAATCATTTTTATTAATAGATTTATCAAATATTAAATAATAAATACTTTAATAATATAGAAACAATATTAAAATAACACTGGTCTAGATCATGAACTTCACATTTAAAATATTAATATATTTGCAAAATCTGATTTGTAAATGCATAATTAATTCACATTCTCAAAATAAAATGAATGTATTTAAACTTAAGAAAACGTTAAAAAAAAACTTAAAATAAGTTTAGTTTTTAGTACTAATTAAAGGTAAATTAAAAAAGAGAAGCAAATTTGCTGAAATTAAACTTATAAAAACTAAATCTAATGTGAAATATTAAGAAATAATATTAAATATATTAAGAAATAATAAACCAATAAATACTATAATAGTTAAACAATACTAAAACAACAGTAGTTCATGCACTTCACATTTAAAATATAAATATATTAGCAAAATCTGATTCATTAATGCGAAATCTAATTTACATTCTCAAAATAAAATGAATATATTTATGAAATACAATCCACAAAGTTGTTTACTCTGATTTAAAAAAATCATGCATAACATGATTTATGAATTTTTTTTTTTTTTTTTTAAATATCCAACAATCAATTAAAAAATGTAAAAACATTAAAAAGTGTTGGATTTGGAAATTAAATTATTAAATAATTTTTTTTTAATGTGAATTTGGTTACACATTTGTGAATCTTTTCTTTTTTGAATAGATTAATTTTATTTTGTAAATGTTTATCAGGTTGTGTATTTTACAAAATTGTTGCTATAAAAACAAAAACAATGCTAACTTGCAAAAGTGAAATGAATTCTTCCATTGTTATCTAGTAAAAAGTGTAAACAGCTGCCACTAGTACTCACTCATGATGATGAACAACGTATTTCAGCTTCGGACCTAAAAGTACAAGATGAAAACAGACCAACAATAAAGTTTGTGTTGAGATCAAACAGCCTCAGATTCTCCTCTAACTCTTCTTCACCCAAAATAAGCTATTTAAAAAGCACTGCACATTAAAATATCTGTTACTACCTACTCTGATTTGCAGCGTCTCTCCTTTAGCATTGCACTGAATGTGGTTAAAACTGTGATAAAGAAGCTGCTTCTGAAGGACAGACATCAACAACCTATTTACCTACCTGAATGTCCCCAAAGCATCTGTCACACACAATCCCAGCAGCCATTTCACCTCTGCCCTGAATCACAATGCTGGGTGAACAGATCAGAAAAAAGAGGACAGGCGTGACTATCATAGGCCTCGAATCTGGAAATGAACACAAGCCTGCAGCAACGTCTGGCCCAAATGACCTCCTCCAAACAAATTCGCCATTCACACTGTTTGAAGCACTGGTGTGATGAGCAGCAATAAAGGATTGTTCTGGTTATAATGAGCATCTACTCGCCATCACACGACACTCACTCAAAGGCAGGAAATGAAGTCACCTCACACCGCTTATCATTACAGCTCAGTACAGTACAGTAATTGGTCAGCTTTTCCTCTTGTACCTCAGTGACACCCACTTTAAATCCTCTTCTCCAGGAAGACGTAAACACGGCATATTTGGCACTTCATAATTGTAGTGCACACCAGGGTGAAGGAAACTTAATTTCCAAGCCGCTTGAATGGAGATCAACGCCCCACCCCGATAACGGCCGACTGGAGAGGCTTTGAAAGGCTAAAGTGAGGCAAGTGACAAACGCTTATTGAAAATGCTAGGCTAGATATGATGGATTCAGAGTGGGCAACCAGTAAAATTTCACACCATGGTAATTATCTGTTGATGGAGACGCTGGAACCCATGTCAAGTAACTTTGCAAGCATGCATAATGAACAGCTCATCTTAAGGAACTTAAAGGGACAGTTCAGCCAAAAATAAAAATTGTCATCATTTACTTTACCTTGTGTTTATTAGCCAGACAGCTTAGAAGAAACACTATGGATTGACTTAGCGTCAAGTGGAAACACTATGTTGTTAGCTCACAGGTTTGGAACAATTTGAAAATGAGTAAATGAAACTATAACCTTTAATGGGACATGCAAAAATTTTGAAAACATGGCTTTCTTTCACTGTTTCCCACTACTTTTAATGGAAAGTAGCTAAAGATTGCTCAAAATGTCACTAGATTTCATTAGATGAATCCATTATGCTAAATAACATATTCATGATATCATGTTGTATTTGCATTCTGCCTACTGTCAGCCCTATACATTTGCTACTCTTCTACTCTCACATACAGTCAAATTTCTAATAAAACTGTTTTCTTTATATATTTATGTTTCTGTTGTCAGGCACTAAACACAGCCCATTAAGACTATACATGTTAACCAGCTGTCCCTTTCAAGCTGCTGCTCTGCATTCAAATACTGATTTATAATAGAGGTGTTGTCTCACAAAACCACCATACGCATAAGATAAAGACAATGGCTGTGCTGTAATTTTGGCTGTATTTAGATGTAAAATGTCACTTAGAGAAAAGGTTAGAAGCAACGTGCAAAGTGCTCTAGGGTCTGATCTTGCGATAAAGTCGCTAAGTTGACAACACTGCTTTTTTCTCTTTGGAACACAAAAGAAGATATTTTCATTTCATTTTTGTCACTGTCACTGGGGTTCAATTCAATGTTGTTCACTGAAAGTCACTGGGGTTCAATGTTGTTTTGGTTATCATTGACTTTATTATTGACTCTCATTATTGTGATTAACTATTTCTTTTTGGCACAAAATTTTTCATTTGCATTACTGTAAGGATGATCTGGAAAATGGGCGGGGACATTATCAGCCTGGTCATGCATATTAATGAGGGGGCATGACATTCAATACAGCAGCCTCTTCTTGGTTTCTGTATTTTTACATGCCTGGCTACAATTACTTTGCATTGCACCGCTACGGATTAAAACGTTTGTGATTATTTACAAAAACATTTCTGGAAATGTTCCACCAGAAACCAGATTTTTACACTCTGGGAGCCTAGAAAACAGTCCCCTTTTCTAGTCATTTAGAACAAAGTTTTCAGTTTCATAATTCACACTGCATTTATCCTTCGGTTTCTTAAGTTTTATTTTTACATGTCCGGCTACAATTTCTTTCCATTGCACTGCTACCAAGCAAAATGCCATGATTATTTACCAAAAAAGTAGGGGAAATGTTCCACCAAAACTGGATTTTTAGCCTTTGGGAGACTGGAAAAGGGTCCCGAATACAGTCATGTTTTTGTAACAAAGTTTTAGCTTGTATGTCATGCGGCAGTTAATATTTAGTTTCTAAAGTTGTCTTAGTTGTCTGGCTACAATTTCTTTCCATTACATTTACAGATGACACCATTGTCAAAACGATCCCCGTTTACACAGATCCACAAAAGACTAAAACGCTGTATTATGCATGCCAGGCCAGTAGGTGGCAATGCACTTCATAAAGAAACACTACTGGCCTGTGCACATACACATAATGAACACATAATATGCATGTGCATGACCTCAACGTTCCACACATTTTTGTAGTTTAAATGGAGATGCTAACGGCACTGTTTTCATTAGTTTGCATTTTCAGGCTCCCATAACTCTGATGTTTTGTAAATGAACAGCCAAATTGCATATAAAGTTTCCGTTTTTATGCAAACACCCCCTAAAACTGTCTTTTTACATGCTCGGCTACAGTTTCTTTCCATTGCACTGCTACCAATCAAAAAGTTATAGTTATTTACCAAAAAGTAGAGGAAACATTCCACTGAAACTGGATTTTTAGCCTTTAGGAGTCTGGAAAACAGTCCCGTTTCCTACAGTCATTTAAAACAAGGTTTTCAGTTTGTAATTCACAGTGCAGTTATCATTTGCAGGATCACATCACTTTAACTTCTGAAAGCGTGAGTAAACATTGGTATAGCAATGTTATTAGCCCATTTATTTTAGCAAGGAGGCACAATTCCAATTCCCGTCATCTACCCTTGAGATATCATGGCGCCCGGTTGTTTATGAGCTCACCCAATCTCCTGCAAAGTGGCAATGTGAGAGATTCGTGCAGATGGCAATGAACTGTGTGCTTTGCTGCGATGAGAAGAGAGAAGGATGCAATCTCTGGAATGATGGCTGACTACAGCGCTGCCCAATATGCTTCACTTCGGTTAAATTTACAGCCTCTGTGTCTTCCACGTACGGCTTGTCCACAATTTCTCTCCTCTCTGCTCAGTTCTTTCCCTCCCTCCCTCTTCCCTGCTCTGAGACGTCCTTGGGAGCAAGCGTACTTTTATATTTCTCCAGAGATGTTTTTAAATATACCGCTGTCATTGTTGGTCTGCCAATAATACCATTTTTACCTGTTCATCTATCACCGGTGACATTGCAAGTGGAGGATCTGCATTTTGTTGTAAAAGCAGACAGGTCTGCAGACGCCAAGCATGTCAAGAGTTATCAAGATGAATCAAAGGCTTTTCGAGTCTAAGTGCTCTACTGGGGAGTCAAATGAGACGTCTGTGCTAGGACAGGACCCCTGGATACTTACATCTGTCTACAAGCAAAACCTAAAATAGACACAAACAGGAGTAAAAGTGTTAACATTAGGGCTGAGAATCACCAACAATCACAGGATACATATTGTGGTAACGTAATGATTGCACGACAGTATCATAAATGGATCGCGATTGCAACTTCAGCAAATGTGCAAAGTGTTATAGTGAGAAGAATAATTATGATATATGGTTATACTGGCAAAATAAGATAAAATAAAATAATTATCTGTGCAAAGAATACCAAGAAACAAATAGGAGGACTTGAAGTATTAATGCAATATAGTGAGAAAAAGAATCATAATATATGATCATATTGGGGAAAAAAACTAAATAAAAAGATAAAATAAGAAAACTAAAATAAAATTACATTTTAATAAATGAAATTAAATTGAACTTTAAATAGGCATTTGCTTATCTTTGCAAAGGATGCAGAAAGTCTTTTTTCCCCTCTAAAAATATAAAATATATTAATAACTGAAGAATTGATGCAATACAGTGAGAAGAAGAATCATGATACAGGATTATACTGGCAAAAAAATGAAATGAAACTTTACAAATTAAATTAAATTTAACTTAAAAATTAAAATAGGCATTTGCTTATCTTTGCAAATGATGCAGAAAGACTTTTATGATTATACTGGCATAAAAAATTAAATATAAAATAAAATAAATAAATACAAATTACATTAAATTAAAATTAAAAAAAATTAAATAGACATGCACTTATCTGTGCAAAGGATGCCAAAAGACACACTGCATGTTATATGTAAAATATACAACATATAACATTAAAGTTATTTTTAAATTTTATTATGTGCTAATATTATGTACCTGTAATATTATTTATAAATATATCAATTCATTTTCTTAATGTTTTATAGGAACAAAAAATCAAGATCAACATCTTACATGTATTTCTGGCTAGGACTGAACATCCAGTGAGGTGCATGTCCTCTCCAATCCTTTGGGGAACAAAAACAACACCCTGCTAACCTCCCAGCATCACCTAAATTTGTGTACATTTTAGAGGGCCAACGCTAACAACATTTGCCATCATAGTTTCACGGCAAAAGGCACAAAAGAGGCAATTACTTGCATTGTGAAAATGACTTACACTGTGTGTTAGCAGGCCTCATTTATCAAAACAGAAGACATGTTCCAGTGTGCTGTGCCAGTGCAGATATGTGTGTCACTGAAGCACTGCAGTAACCGTCAGTCCCCCGGGACGACATCTCACGGGAGGGCACATGTACAGAGCAGCACGCTTTCTCTGCCCGATGAGCAATGTCGACCTTTCACGAAATGCACAATAACACTTCTAAATGGCATTTAAACCTAGAATAAATGGCCGGCAATCGTTCCCACAGCCACATTTTGTCCTTTAACACTTAACAATGTTTTGCAAGGAGATTAAGAGAGTGGCCCCTGGAGGAGCCCGTTAGAATGAATCACGGACAAGAGAAGCCTTTTCAGAGAGCCCCGCTTTCAAAGTCATCACATCTATGTTTCATAAACCTGTGTTACATGACAGCACCGCTGCGTTTTTCCTCCTCGATTGTTCCCCGCAGTCAATGGAGAACTCCTACGAGCGCTTCTGATGAAAGCTGCGCACCGAACTGAGAAACTCAAGGCTAACACACATATTAGTTCAAAAGGACATGCCGTTCAATTAGGATCTTGGCAGAATACTCAAGAAAACCATTTCATTTTTCACTTGAGGTTATCATAGCTTGTTTTTTTCATTGTTAATGCACCCCATATGCAGCCTGCTTTATATTTTATGATTATACAGGCTTATGTAGTACGACAATTATTGTATTTAGCCTGAATTGAACAATGATTTTTGCTCTTCCAATATTATACACATATCAGTATTTAATCTTAAATAAGGTGTCTTGTGCAGTGAAAAGCTGCATGTCTGTAAAGAACAAATCCATCAATAAGGTGTTTTAAATTTAAACCGCTGCTTTCAGCCAAAATATGAGTCCATAATCCATAATAATGCTTCCTCCAGAGAAAAAGTCCATCCCCTGTTGTCCTCTTGCATCAAAATCCACCAATATATTAGTATACAACTGGTTTGGAGTTTGGTTTTTGCTTGTTAACAGTGTTTGGTCTGTGCATATGTAAGGTGATACAACTTTTTCACTAGAGAAAGCTATATTATGGATAAAGGACTGGGTGTTTTGGGTGATGTTAGCAATTTGCTAGCCTTTTCTAGTAGGTTAGACAAGTCTACCATCAAGTTTCTACATTTTTATCTCAAGTTATGGCTCGGGTTGTTCTTTTACCATACGTTACTTTTACTTTAGTGTTTGCAAGGACAAAAACTGTCAAACAGGAGCATGATTTGAAGTATAATTCATACCCATAGCATAAACAGCTTGGGACATGTTACATGTCAAAATTTAAAACTCAGTGTCAGGCGTCTGTTCAAAACATTTTTATACATTAACCAGTATTTCAAGATTGTTAAATACATTTAAATATAAAAATTCATCCTATTCATGCTTATAATTCGCTGTGGCTTCAGTGCATTAATAGCTTACATTTTGAATACGTCCTTGATCAGGCATGTATATGAAATGCATTTAGTCACTTAACATTCTTGTCTTAATTTTGTGATTAATTACTATAAATGCAAATTTTGTAAAAGTTTTTATGATGCTCTGACTGCATTTACTCTTGTACCCAGCAAAGTGAAGTCATGTTTTAATCAGAAGTAACACATTATGTTTTAATTACCTGAGCAATGTAAATCTCGACAAACACTACAGCTTGCCTTGTTCAGTCCTGTGTGCAGAGAAAAGAGACAACTGTCACTTCCGTCACAGTCTGAATAATGCATTGAGTGTGGAGTATATGGACACTCTTATTCCTCATTCCAGTGATGTGATCTCCCCTTCTCGCGCACATCACTCAAAGTCAATCAATCATAAAAAGTGGTACTACAGCACAAGAAGAAGAATATTAAAATATCACTGCACTCTACTGTCACTTAATGTAGGATGGGTTAAAACAGGGCTTCTTAACTGGTTTTGCTTTAAGGAATAGTTCACCCCCCCAAAAAAAAAATTCAGGTCATCCAAGATGTGAGTTTGTTTCTTTATCAAAACAGACCAATGGATCCTCTGTAGTGAATGGGTGCCGTCAGAATGAGAGTCCAAACAGCTGATAAAAACATCACAATAATCCACAAGTAATCCACACCAAACCAGTCCATCAATTAATGTTTTGTGAAACAAAAAGCTGCGTGTTTTTAAGAAACAACTCCATAATTAAGACATTTTTTAACTTTAAACTGTCACTTCTGGCCAAAATACAATCTGTTCCATTGCCTCTCAAATTAAAATTCACCCACATATTTGTTTAGAATGGATTTGGACTGTTTTTGCTTGTAAACTGTGCTTGATCTGTGCATATTTCTCTCCTGATTCGAGACAACTTTTTCACTGGAGAAAGCAATATTTTGGATAGAGGAGCAATGGTTTGAAGTTAAAAAAGCATTAATGATGGGTTTGTTTCTTACAAAGGCACAGTTTTTCACTTCACAAGACATTAATTGATGGACTGGAGTGGTGTGGATTACTTGTGGATTATAGTGATGTTTTTATCCGCTGTTTGGACTCTCATTCTGACGGCACCCATTCACTACAAAGGATCTAAATCTTTATTTCTGAGCCGTTCCTTTAGGGACTGCATATGAACATTTGTGACTGTATAAACAAACACAAATGTTGTTTTATTAGTCATATCAAAGTAAAAAAAAAATAATTCTAACAATCAGATTGTCACTGTTTGGCATCCCCGATGACATCATTTCCTGTTCACCAACTCCATAGACAAGCAGTTACCATGGCCACGACAGACAAAAATACAGTGTCTTCCCTGTGAGTCAGAGGTGAGCGTCTGGGGTAAACAGTTCTAATGGAAAAGCATCTTTGCAGCTGATTGGGATCAGTTTTCGCTTCCAAGAACAGTGCGATACTGATATCCTGAGCCCACATCATTTCTAAAAGCCCCCCTGAGCTTACCAGACGAAATTAAGTTAGTTAGGCTACAGATTAAAACAATGCAATAACATCTTACTGTGATAACAGCCACAAAGTTGGATACTTTTTCTAGGTTCATTGAAAATGAGCCGCACACAAACATGACATGCAATGGACTGTAAGCAATGAATAAAACATATGGAGTAAGAAAAGCTTTAAGTAACCGAAGATGGAAGGGAAGTAATTTTCTCTGATTAGCATGATGGAAACCACACACTGTCAGATTAATGCAGCAGCAAAAACAGTAATGTTATTACTTGGCAGCGAGCGCCGTGCCACAAATCTCAATCAAATACACACCCAAAGCTCAAACTCTGCATTGATATGCTTTTATATTCCGGTGGATAAATGCACTAGCACAGGACACAAACAAGAAGAAACATAGCATTAGCAGGGTATTGAATTATGGCTTTCAATTCAGCGAGGTGACAGAACAGGATTGATGCACAGTTAGATCGGACTTGTGCATTGTTTTCATTTTCTATTACACATGAAGTATACTCTACTTTCCCAGGTTCAATAATTTTGCACATCAGTTGAAGGACAGGAAAGTTGTGGCTCACAGTTTAGTTGCACGTAAAAATGAAATAGTTTGAATATTTTACCATTGCAATGTGCCCAAAGACAGCCAACTGAAGCTGACACATGGGTCATTTCACCTGGAGTGTGAGCGTAATGCAGTCCCAAGCTGCGTCACTCACTGATTAGCTGCCCGCTGTTGAAAATGTATGTCTTGTGATCAGTCATCTCCCTCCTCACACTTTGATTTTCCTTATCTTCTGCTGTGGCATGCTCAACAAAGCCTGCTGTGGCACTGCACTGTTCTGAGGAGTAGAGATGAGCAATGCCGTGACAATATTATACCACGACCATATCAGAAACACATACAAAGCCATAACTCAAAAACATGACAAGTACACTTATACCAAAGCAAATACATTATAAGCTTTTATGATGAAATTTAATGCAATATTTTATATTTTTTTGAATATGCCAAAAAGGGTTTAGCATATTTGAACAAAATGATTGTCTGATATCTGTATTTAAATACACGTCTGTAACTAATTAGTATGGTTATAATTAATAAATAATTATTAATTAAAAGTACTTAAATGTATAAAACTGTAAATAATGTACTAAATAAATGTATTTATAATAATATAAAATGTATAATAAATATATAATTTCATTACATGTATTTATTAATATAATATAATAAAATAAAGCATAAACTGTATATATAAAAATAGACTATCTAATCTATCTAATGTCTTAGCAACAGCAAATTCACTTCTATACCTTACACTCAAAAACCCAAACATCAAAAACAACCTTCTCTTATTCAACTATGCCTCTGATCTTTTACCCCAATAGTTTTTTTTCTAAAACGTTTTATTATTTTATTTATATATTTTTTGTGTGATGAATTATTTTAGGTTTGGCGGTCTCTCCAAAAACACTTCAGTGGAGGAGCCAATTAAAAAACACACACAACAACATCAACATTACTCGCACATTGCCCGCATGCTTATTGACATTCGGTTATGTAAACGCTTCATAAACTGCCCACTCAGTCAACAATTAGCCTTTGCTGAATCCCCAGCGCCTCCGAACGCAGAAAGACTGGAGTCAGTCAAAGACTGACCTTGGCGCAGACGCGGGATCTTTGAGCAATACTAATGTAAAGATGCACTCCAACAGAAATGAGCCAAACAAACCTAGTGTCTTATTCCCAGGCATGAAAAATAAACCTTTGAACACAACACTAACCGAATATATTTACCTTCTTTAGAACATTTGAATACTAAAATTACCCTCAGTTTTGCCGAGATGACAGATTCTTCAGTATGTGATTATATAGTGGATTTAAAACAGAGAGAATGAGAAGACAATCTCAGTGATTGGCGTGTGATGGACAGAGTTAGAATGGGGAAGGCAGATCCGGCGGCATACAGAATGATTAATGATGAAATATTACTTACTGATTTTTACTAAAGTGCTTGTTATTTTGCAAAACAGTGGTAATGGTAGATAAGAAAATTTGCCTTTGAAAATGACACACGATAGATGCAACAAATCAAATCAAAAAGACAAACTGGTGATTCAAAGAATGAATGACTATCCAAATTTTCTTGATAAAATTAAATATGTTGATTTCAAACGTGCCAGTTTTTAGGAGAAATTACCCAGAAACAATTATAAGATACCTTATTTCAAGAGAGTAACCACATATTCAGGACAATTTATTTACTTATTTATTTTTAAGAAAGAATACATTTATTTATCAAGGATGCATTAAATAGATCAAAAGTGACAGTGAAGACATTACCAAAGATTACCATTTCAAATTAACACAGTTTTTTCTATTCATTAAAGAATCCTGAAAAGTTTCCACAAAAATATTAAGCAGCACAAAAGTTTTCAGCATCCGCAATAAGAAGAAATTATTTCTTAAGAAAAAAATCTGCATATTAGAATGATTTCTGAAGGATCATGTGACACTGAAGACTGGAGTAATGATGCTGAAAATTCAGCTTTGTATCACAGGAATGGAATACATTTTTAAATATATTAAAATAAAACACAGCTATTTTAAATTGTAATAATATTTCACAATATTGCTTTTTTAATCAAATTAATGCAACCTAGGTGATAGATGGATGGATAGAAAACTCCACAATATGCTGTCTAAATAAAAAAAAAATAAAATACTAAAAACAAAAATGATTTGTTTTATAAAATATTTTTTAAAATAAAAATCAATATTATTTTGCAAAAATATAAAGTAAATTAATATAAAAATAAAAATAACAAATGTAATGATAAATGTAGATTTAAAATAAATATAAAAATTATAAAAATTTAAAATAATAATAAATGTAGATGTAAAATAATAAATATAAAAATGTAAGAAAATGCAAAAATAATACATGCAATGATTAATGTAGATTTAAAATAATACATGTAAAAATCGGGAAAATAAATCTAAACAAATAAATATAACAATATTTCAAAAATAATAAATTAAGTTATTACTTTGTTTTTGATCAAATAAATGCAGCCTTGGTGAAAAGCAAAAGAGACTTGTTTCAAAAACATAAAATTGTACTGACCCCAAAATTTCTGAATGCTAGTGTAAATGTGCAACTTACTTTAAATGCACTGTAAGTCATTTGCTTATGCTAAAAGCATAAAAACTGGTGACTGAAAACATATTGATCAGTGACTTTTGAATACTGAAGAGGACATCTTGCTTCAATCTCAAGAATGGTTTTGGCTCAGTCTCATTTATTACTACAAAACCAGGCCCAAACCTTCTGGTGTCTAGCCTAGAACTGCAACCACTACACCACATATCATTGAAATGTGCATAGTAGTCTAAAATGAAACTGTTTACTTAGTCATTAGTCGACCTTGGTAAATAGATTTAGACACCGGCATCAATTACACTGAAGCCGTTAATCGGGTTTACCCCGGGCCAGCAGTGTGGGCTAACGCCTGGGTCGCGTTTCAAGCTCAGCGCTGCTTCTCGTGGATCTGCGGGTGCAAAGAGGGTCTCGGAAGAGCTTCCTCCAGGCTGTTCTTTTCCCAGATTCCCTTCTGTCACAGTAAACACCCAAAACTCGCCTCGTCGTCTGCTTAATCTCCCCGACAGCCCAGGCATGACATCCTTTCCCTCGGCTCTCGTTCCTGACATTCTGTCAAGGCGTCCGCTCGCTGTTCGCACAGCTCAGGAGTTTCAGCATTAGAAACGAACTCCCGTACACTGTCCTGCCTGGCACAGTGTTTGGAAAAAAAAAAGAGAACGTCCCTGCCATGACCTTATTTGGCAGCTGCTGGCGTCCTGTGAACAGCCACGTATCTACGACAGGCTGTGAAAAGGGCTTGTTTTGCCAGCAAATAGCCTGCTGTTCGACCCAGCGACGTGAAGGCCCTGATCCCAGGCTGGGGCTCTTGGCAGACGGTCTGGCAACTTTCTCACCCGTTTCCAGTGCCTTTCTGATCAACATCGCCCCTTTGGCCAGGATACAGAGCCGCTGAGACCCTCTGCTTTCACGCACCATTAGGCCGATCCCATAGATGTCCAGCTCTCTTATTCCTCTGCTGTCCGCCGAGAGTCTTATGGACTCATTCAGCCTTGAAAGGTACTGAGGACAGTCCAATGGGACTCGGGGTATATTGTTCTAACTGGCCGATTTTTTTTTTTTTCTTGTTCATTTCTAATTCTGCTGACGTTTTTTTTGAAAACAACAAACTGGCAATGCTAATGTTCTAGGGAAATATTTTTATGCCATTCTGAATAATTTCTGAATTTAATAGGGATGGTGGAAACTCTACACTATTCTATCTAAATAAACTAAAAATAAAACACTAAAAACTGGAATCAATTGTTTTAAAAATATACAAATATTTTTATAAAAAAAAATATATACAGTATTTTCTAATACTGTAGGTATATTTAAAAATTATCGAAATAGAGAAAGTTAATATTAAAATAACAAATGTAATGATAAATGTGGATTTAAAATAAATGTAAGAAGTAAAACAAATACAAATAAAAAATAAAAATGGGAAATAAAAATAAAAAATAAATAAAACTTGTAAAAATTATAATAAATAAAAACCCTAAATGTAGACACAAAATAATAAACATTCCTAAATGTAGATGAAAAATAATAAATGTAAAAAACAAGTATAAATAAATGTAATGATAAATGTAGACTTAAAACAATAAATGTAAAAATACATTTATCGGCAAAATACCATCCCCAATTAGTGGTTGGCCAAAAAAGAGCATCAGGATTTCCTGATTTCATAGCAAGTACTGAATCCTAGAAATGAAATTTGGCTTTTACAGAGGCACCCAGATGCCCTCTGCAGTATGAGCGTATGAGCTATTTCCAGAGAGATCATGTGGGAATTCATGTCTCTGGTCACGCTGACTGACAATATGAGACAATACCTTTGATCCTCCATCAGGACTCTCACGCACGGACACACGCAGGGCTTATAAGACGTCTAACATTTCAAAGGGACACACGCTTATGAGAATACAATTGCACTAAATGGAATGCAGCAGTTGTAAGTCTGTTCGTAGCATCCAGTAGCCAGGTAATAAGTTCCTCTCCGAGATGGATTTATTGCCCAATGTCACACAGCTATCTTGGATCTGAAGTTATTTTATGTAATGTAATGTCATTTCTTTTTTTTCTTTTCAAGACCACTTTTAATCAAGCAGACAAGCAGCGGAGTGTCAAAATTACTGCCAAGAGAAAGGACATTAAGAGGCTTTCTTCGGAAGGAGAAAGAAGAAGAAAATCAATATTCAAACACAAAATGAATCTGACTAGACTGTGAACTTCCCTTCAAATGGCGAAGGAAATGGGATATGAAAGATGACCTGCCATAAAAACCGATATCCCACAATGCCATCTGTCAGAGCTAAGGAAATAATGGCAACGACTAATGAAAGTTGAAGCTGGATTCAGCAGAGGTTTATATCAACAGAGAAAAACTTGACGGCGGTGGCTCTGCTGACTCAGTGGATCAGCAAAGCCCTGATTAGCTCTGCGCTACTTAAACACCGCTGGCCATGTGAGAAACAATTGATTCCACCAGAACTAATGGGGAACATGAACATTTTTAGGGCTGCAGGTAATTAAACAAACTGAAAATCTATTTTTATGTAGGCCCATTTTGGATTATGACTTAAGAGTCTACATTTCTCTAGTCCGACAGCGCGATTGCACTAAACACTCAACACTTTGACCATTTAGAAGAGAAAGAAAAAACCGCCAAATTCCAAAGTCAAGCCTATTATCAAAGTGTAGAAAAATGCTGATTTAAACCATTCATGTTGCAGTTGCACTAAATGCTCAACCACTTGACCATTTAGAAGAGAAAGAACAAAATGCAAAATACCAAGGTCAAGCCTACTATCAAACTGAAGAAAATTGGAATATAATTTAAATGTAATAAACTCTAGTTTGTCTTAGGATAAGATACTACAAACTAAAATATTTGTTTTTGAAGACTATCAGATGTTTTCCACTTTCCTCAGGCCAACTTACCTGATATACTTAATGCAAAATGGAAAAACAAATTGGTGCGATGTTTCGAAGAAAATCATGCCAAAGCGAAGTTCCTTTGAAGTTTGTTTCAGGAGTTTTAAACATTAAACGTTCAACCCCTGCTAAGAGAGAACACTCTTTAGACCAGGGTTCCTCAAATCTTTCCCTGGAGGGCCAATCTGCTGCAGAGTTTAGCTCCAACCCTGATCAAACTCACCTACCTGTGATTTTCTAATGATCTTGAAGACTCTGATTAGCATGCTCAGGTGTGTTTGATTAGGGTTAGAGCTAAACTCTGACGGAGTGGGCCAGATTTGAGGATGCCTGCTTTAGACCATTTAGAAGAGAAAGAACAAAACTCCAAATTCCATGGTCAAGCCTATCAAAGTGATTTTTTTTTTTAAATCTAGATTTTCTTAGGATGAGATAGTACAACGATACTAGAAGATTCTAGAAGATACTAGAAAGATCTGGCATGGCATCATTTCGAACAAAAACGGGTCAAGCTTATATTCAAAATGTGGAAAATTGTTGATTTAAATCTACAATTCTGACATTGAGATTGTATTAAATACTCAACCTCAGTGAAGAATAAAATGGCAAATACCAAGGTCAAGCCTACTGTCAAAGAGGAAAAAATCAAAGATTTAAATGGAATATTTATAGTCTGTCTTATAATAAGATACTAAAAACTAAATTAAACTTGTGTTCATAGACCATCAGATGTTCATAAGGGTCAATTTTTCGAAATTGAGATTTATACCTCCCATGAAAGCTGAATAAATAGCTTTCAGCTAAATCAGCTTTCCACTGATGTGTGGTGTGTTATGATAGGACAATATTTGGCTGAGATACAACTATTTGAAAATCTGGAATCCGAGGGTGCAAAAAAATCGAAATATTGAGAAAATGACCTTTAAAGTTGTCCAAAGGAAGTTCTTAGCAATGCATATTACTAATCAAAAATTAAGTTTTGATATATTTACAGTAGGAAATTTACAAAATATCTTCATGGAATATGATCTTTATTTAATGTCCTAATGATTTTTGGCCCATACAATGTATTTTTAGCTATTGCTACAAATATACCCCAGCGACTTAAGACAGGACTTGGTCCAGGGTCACATTTAAAGTAGAAAGAACAAAATGCCAAATTCCAATGTCAGGCCTACTGACCTAGTGTGGAAAAGGTTGATTTAAATGGAATAAAGCAGGCCAAAGAGAAGTTAATTTGGAGTTCGTTTCAGGAGTTTGAAACAGCTTGTCAAAATGCCAGGATAATTTGAACTTCCTATTCCCCTCAAGCGAAGAGCAGAAGGAACTTTGCTGTGAGTATAGCGGGAACTTAAGTCCATGGTTGCATTCAAACTACGATATGTAAACCCATCCATCCGCCCTGTCACAACAGTGAAGTTAATCACCACCGTTTGATAAAAATACCAGAGTCTCCTGTCTGACATTATACAGGCCAAGATAAGGTGATTCTGAGCAACGGCCCTCCAGGGTCTTCACTAAAAGCTCTATATTTCATTTTCCTGCTGTATGTAAAGTCAATGGCCTCTAAAATAAACTGCCAATCTACGACAACCTCCTTTGTCACACTGCAGCGAACACAAATCTTTTCTCTCTCTTTTTTTTGTGTTGTTTTCTGCCTTTCCTCAGATGGAAGATAACAAAAGCACCTCACACGACCCCTCTTCCTCCTCACCTTCCTCTCACCATCAGAACAGCAGATTTCAAAATTGATCCATGTCATCCAGACGATTTCCATTTCAATCTATTTTTACACCTCATGGAAGGAAGGCCATTTGCACTGGGGAATCACTCATGTGTTTCGCTCCGAATGATGATAAATTGAAGGGCCGTGGTGAATAACGATAAAAAGGATTTTATAAGTTACCATTCCATTCGCATTGGCTTTCCTGTAATGCTGTCAGGCTGAATCATGGCTCTGTGTTTTCCACCGAGTCACATGTGTCATAAGCTTTATTTAATCTGCGTATTAGATATCAAATATTTGTGATTCCAAATCGGCTTTTACAATGTTGAGGGAAAACACAGATGCTTAGTTGCATGCAAAGTTTAAATCACTTTAACTGATTCCTTTGCCAAGGAATAATCTCATCTGTGCGCCAAGGTCAAGGGTATAAAATATTTTTAAATACAGATTTTCGATGAATAATAATAATAAAACAAAACATGATGGATGAGTGCTTGCGCAAAACCAGTGTGTGCTCACACAACTGTTCAAAAGATTGAAAGATCTCCATTACACACATCAGAAAACATACTTTTGGACTGCTTATGAAATAAATATTCATCAAACCACCCCAGAATATTTTACCCAGGATCTTAAAAGCAAGAAAATGCCAAATACATCAATATTGTAAAGCTAATGAATAATTTATGTAACTGTGTAACACGCTAGTGCCTTAAAGTGAGACTTGTTAAAAATGGTAAAGCTTATAAAGAATGTCTGAGAAGATTTTTGAGCTATCTAGGTCATTGTAGAATGTCTAGAGTGAAGTTATTCTAGTCCAGATGACTAGAATATCTCTCAATATAATATCTCAATTGGAATACAGTTGAATTCAGAAACAAGGCACAAATCAGTACCACAATTAAAAATGGAGAGTGAAAACTGATGTCAAATCAATCAAAATCAAGTAAATATTGAAGCCACTTTTCTCAGTTTCAGTGTTTGAGTAGGTACAATGTTTAGTATTTGTAGGGCAGTGTAGTCACAACATACCACGTGCCTTTAGGAACCAAAGTGTTTTTGCCAGGTGCTCTTTTGAAAATTGCCAGCTGTTGTTGGTGCAGCATTTAGCTAGACCCATGGTGAAGAAAATGCTCCTCCAAAACATTATTTTTCATATTAAGATGGTTGTAATCTGGAGATGTCATCTGGTACAGACATAAATACTCAAAAATAAACAATATTTACTTTCTCTCCATTGTTGTTGAGTCGTTGCACAAGCAGAATGGAATAGCTGGTAATATTTGTCCCGCCACTCCCCCACTGTGATTGGATGACAATAAAATAACTAGATGAGAACAAACTTTGAAGTTGGCTTGAAAAAGCCTTGACTGAATGTTTGAAGCAGTTGTAAATGCTTGAAAATTGAAAGTTTAGACAGATAGATTTGATAGATATTGATATCATGTTGCTAGCATGATTAGCATGTTGTTAACATGTTACTAGCATGATTAGCATGTTGCTAGCATGTTTCTTGCATGATTAGCATGTTGTTAGCATGTTAGTAGCATGATAAGCATGCTGCTAGCATGTTTTTTTAAACTCAGCTGATTTAACAACAAAAAAAAATTTAAGGGGGAAAAAAAATACTAAAAATCACCTATATCCAGCCAACTTAATTAGGTGGCACTCCCATTGAAAAATATGCTAGCCTCATGGAAAAAACTATGTGGTGGACACATGTCCTTACGGTACACAAGAGCTATGTATTTTTTTTTTTTTTAAATCCTTTGGCTACTTGGTAAGAAATATATAAACTGAAAACGTAATATGCCCAAATTCATCTTTTTGTAGTTTACACTGGGACAATAACAGTATAATTTTTAAAACTTGTACTATGAAAGTGAAAGTGACGTGACATAGCCTATGGCCAAGTATGGTTACACATACTCGGAATTTGTGCTCTGCAATTAACCCCTCCAAAGTGCACACACACAGCAGTGAACACACACACACCGTGAACACACACCCGGAGCAGTGGGCAGCCATTTATGCTGCGGCGCCTTGGGGAGCAGTTGGGGGTTCGGTGTCTTGCTCAAGGGCACCTCAGTCGTGGTATTGAGGGTGGAGAGAGCGCTGTACATTCACTCCCCCCACCTACAATTCCTGCCAGACCTGAGACTCGAACTCGCAACCTTTCGATTACGAGTCCGACTCTCTAACCATTAGGCCACGACTTCCCCTTCAAACACGTTTGAAACACGTTTCCAAAATTTTGCATTTTCAGTCCCCCACAACACCGTTGTTGTGCAAATGAATGGCAAAAATGCATGGCTTTCCGTTTTTAGTTGAAAACGTTGTCATGTATCTAAACGCTCCCTTTTACCTGTTAGAGCATACTAGTAGCAACACTTAAAGGTGCACTAAGCAGTTTTTGAAAAACGCTTTTGACCGCAGTGTCGGACCATGTCCCAAAACACACTTGCAGCCAATCAGCAGTAAGGCGGCGTGTCTTGTAATGTTAGCGAGAAGAGAGCGCTATTTTCACTTGTTTCCGTGATCATCGTTGCCATGGTTGTGTACGTACGTGTGGGGTGGAGATATCAAAATAGGGGCGAGGTCCTGTTGGGGTATGGACGTGTTTGTTCTGGTGCTTTCAAATATCAACATCGTTTTGCAAAAATCGTTTAGTGCACCTTTAGACCATAGCTTTGATTTCCAGTGAAAACGTATTCTAATAAAGGTTCACCTTGAATGAACTGTACGTTGGGGTTACCAAAATAAAATTCTTTGAGAATAACCATCTTGCAAGAAACACCACATTTCCTCAAGAGTCACTAAATGACAAAAGCATCGAATCAATGACTTCCTCTATATTAAACAGCACAATACAACCCTAGCATCAAGGTCGATTTCCAGAGAAACAATTGAAAAAATTTGAACATTGAATGCAATGAGCTGATAAAGCTGATATCAAGAGCTGATAAAATGTAAAAACTGTAACTTGAATGCAATGTAAGTCGCTTTGGATAAAAGCGTCTGCTAAATGCATAAATGTAAATGTAAATGTAAATGCAAATGCAATGCAATTCGCTTTGGATAAAAGTGCTTGCCAAATGAGTAAAGGTAAATTTAAAGCAATCAAGGAATGGTTGGTTAGCACGGTTGAGTTGATCGTCAATGCTGATCAAATGTCATAAATACACCATCTGAAGGCACAAAGACCTTTAGTCACATGGCATTTATGGCTCAAAACATCCTGGCAGCAAAAATGAGCTACCATGAGCAAAGATGACATTTCAAATCATGCATTTCTGTGGAATCAGTGCAAGTGGAGCGACTGCCATAGAGATGAATGGGAACGCTAACGGATAGCTTTCTCCAGGTATTATAGACCTCCTTGTGCTACATTAAATCATGTTTTAATTACGGGAGGATGTACAAATTCTCCCGTTCCCCATTTGAGCATTAGTCTCCCCAAGGACCGAATGCAAATTCCACAGCAGCAGCTCCTCAAATAGCTAAAGTAGATGATAATTGGATCCATAGTTAGCCGTGAGGGGGCAACAGTCTTATCCTGTTCAATCCTTAAAGCATTTTGGGGCATTTACTGTGTCTTTTCTATCAAAAGAGCGAAATTAAAGAGTGAATAAGATGAGGAAGTTTTGCTTGCTCCACAAAAAAATTAAAATAAAACAAACGAGAACTTGTCCCATCAAGCTTACCCCTTCAAAAGTGACTGCCCACCAAATGTTTCACACAATGGCCTGCCAAAAACTGCCAAAACCCCTCGAGCGCAAATCTGCCTTTATGCTGAGGTGCTCACAAAAACCGTGCCAGGTTTAACTGCATAGCAATGAAAGGCAGAGTTTGCCAACATCGCTGACGGTACATAAACATTGACGCATCGTCCTCTTGTCTGTTTGGGAGAAAACATTCCTGTGCTCTCTGTTTGTATGCGGGAGCAAACCGCGTTGTCTGGTTAAATTAATGAATCCACATTGGTGCATTTATTGGAGGCAATAACTTTGAGTGCTCCTTGCAACCACCCTGTAATTTTACAGAGTTGATGTAAAGTTGAAATGAATGATGTACACATCAAAGCATAAATAAAGTAGATCTGGATTATTGATCAGCCCCACAGGATCAGAGATTTTTTAGAGATTCCTAAAGCAATGAGTTTTTTGTTGTTTTAGTAATGGAGGCTGAGGACAATTATAACAGAAACCACTAAATCAAAAAAACAAAAGTGATCACACTTATTCAGCACTCAGAATCCTTTGAGAAAATGTACATAAATATAAAAAAGTACATAATATTACATTAAATGTCCATCATATTACATTTTAAAGGGGTGGTTGACTGGTTTTTTTCTAGGATTGATTGTGTTTATGGGGTGCAGTCTAGCATGTGCTCATGCTTGGTTTTTTTAAAAACGCATTTTTTTCACATATTACCTTTATTCCACACCTCTCTGTCCCTTCTCTGAAAACGCCTCGATTTATTTCCTGGTTTTATAAGCTCCTCCTTCAGAAATACGCGATGGGCTGAGATTGGTTAGCTGGCTCAGTGTGTTGTGATTGGATTACGCATTTAACGTCCCGCCCCTCTCCTCATGGCATGTGCTCCGGTTGATTGTAAACAGTGGCGTTGTCTATAATGCTTACAATTTGAGCCCAATAGACCCAGAGGATATTAGTAAGAGGATCGTGCAAACCTGTGCAAGCACGGCTCTTATGGTATGTTTGGTTGTTGTTGTCTCAACTTTTAAATACGCTGCTATTTGTAAGTGCTACTGCTTCTGTTACTTTTAATATACGGTTTTATCCTGATTAAAGCTTTATACAGCACAGCAACCGCACGCGTTCCATATAATTTCTCATTGCTGTGTGAAAATAAGTGTATAATAAAAAGCTGATCTGACTCTGAATGAGAGAGAGAGAGAGAGAGAGAGAGAGAGAGAGAGAGAGATAGAGCAGGTCGAAGAGTAACAGTATAAAACTTATTATATTTTGAAACTAATCCATTAGATCATTAGAAGACAGAATCGCGATTCATATGAATAGATTTTTACTACCCTAGTTTTCTCTTCCTCTTCTCTAAAGCAGTGCAGCATGGCCTCGCCCCCTTTGCTGCGTGTTCCCAAGGGTATCTGGGTCTGTGACGTATCAACCCGGGAAGTAACTCGTTGTAGTCCCTTACCTGTCGTTTTTGTAGGCATTAAACTGCCGGAATTTTAAAAGACATATCTCCGTTTGCATTGAACTTTCACACTCTGCAGATATTGTTTATGCACACACATTACACACTAACTAATGTTAAAAAAGTGAAATCGCAATCAACCACCCCTTTAATATTAAATAAATAATATAATGATTACAAATTACGTTTAATATAATAACACACACAAGTATGTATAAAATATAAAATTTAAAACACACCCACATTTATATAATTATTAATAAATTAAAAAAACTATATATAATTATAAATTATTATATATAAGATGATAATACTACAAATAATAATAATAAATAACACACACACACACACACACACACACATATCTATCTATCTATGTATAAAATAACATTTAAAACACACATTTGTTTAATTATTACTAAATTAAAAATATAATTATACATTTTTATGTATAAGATAATAATACTACACAGGCAAAAAGTATTCCAAAATATTTCTAAATATTAAATTAACTATATAATTATTCAGTTTTGTATACCAAAGGATGGCAGGAGATTTGTAGTAGTGTGTGAGATGATGAAAAATGTAAAAAATGTAACATTTGCCCCCGGTTTCCCCTACATGGTAAATAGCTGTGACAAACACATTCACACTCTGCCAGACAGTTCTGCTGAAGTAGACAACATCTTACATATATATATATATATATATGTGAGATTATGCTCAAAAGCTGTCACTATTTTTCACTCCGAATGGGGCTAGATGACACACTTTTTACTCCAGTAAGGGATCATTTATTTTTGAAAGTCAATTTCTGTGTAGGCATACTATACATGAAAGTCTTAGTTATGAAAAAGCTCTTGAACATTTATTATTTTATTTTATTTTATTTTATATTTCTATTGATATTTTATTTTATTCATTCTTTCAAACGCTAGTCTGGTGTGGTCTTGCATAAAACATTACTCTAACGTGATAAAGTACTTTACCAGATGTTTGCAGCATGTGAAATATTTCAAATGAGGAGCTGGGCCTTTAAATAAACCGTCCAATGCAAGTCTAGGGAAAGCGTGACTATTTATTCTGCCGGTGTGGGAAAGTTTGCTGCTAATGAAGCTGGGACTAAAGCCTCTCTGGACTGTGAACACCTTCTCCTTTAATCTTTATTTATTTAATGAGCGCCTATACGCCGCAGTGTTAGTAATTAGCCCTCTTTCTCCTTCTAACTCCTTGAACACGAAATCACAGAGCAGAGGCCACACTCAGTGCTAAGGGCAGGGAATACACAACAGCAAAGAGGAGGAAGAGAAGAGCCAAAGCTCTCTGGAAGGCAAAAACGACGTGCCGAGGTTCTGGCGAGCAGCTTGTCTGATTAGTGCTGATTAGGGTCTAATTGGAGTTCTCCAAAACAAGATGACCTCTGCTTTGTTTACTGATGGGATTAATCGTGGCCTGGCAGAATTAAAAATCCCAGCTGAATTAATTCCTTCCTCATTAGGTTGAAGCTTTTTAAAATGCAGACTGCATAAAATGTGTTCCACGTCCCCGGAGAGTCCCGTGGTGTTTTGAAAGTTCAGTGGTGTTTTTGAGTTGGTTTGATACTTTTTTGCCATTGACGAGCAAACAGTTCAGAAATTCACTAAGGCTTGACCTTATACGGCACAAACGACATTAGAGCAACCGCATAAGAAATAATTCTAATGAGAACTCATCAGATCTTCTGGAAGGATTTGTATCTCTTGGCCACAGTCAGTATCAGTACTATATTTATCATAGTCACATTGGACAGAGAGATGTTCACGATCTCCGATTATACATTCTGCAAAACAATATAGGCTAGCTGAATTTGAATCTGATTTGCCGGCTGCAACGCAAAAGAGCTCAACAGTGACTGCACAATTTTAACAGCCGTGGTTCTGAAAGAAAGCTGAAAATCCTTTAATTTCCTCCATCTGCCTTTTCGAAACATTCTTCAGTAAGAGGTTTGACAAAGACAATTTAATCAATGCAAAAACCATTTTGAAAATTGGGGTAAAAACGGTTTGTTCCTACAAATCCAATAAAGGGTTTTACGAATATCTCAGTAGAATAAGAAACACAGACACAACATAAAACCAACTGTAATATATATATATATATATATATATTACATTTTTGCAAAATAAAATTGTTGAAAAGTTTCTCTATGGACAAAGTGAATTGGATTTTTACCTTTTTAACTGTTGTTCAAAATTCCATTGAAAAATCTGAAGTTACACCGAAACGTCTGAAATTATGTTTCAAAACCTTTTTTTTTATTTGAAATCATGTTAGGCCACATGTCTTGAAAGGTTTACACAATGCTAAAAATATATTTTTTATGCATAAAATAAATGGGATTTTTTTTTTACCTCCATGACCCGAATGTTCTGCATTGTCATCTTGAAATCAGTCCACGAGCATATTGTAGAGAAATTTCAGCATTCCCCCGTCCCAAATGTGTGGTTGGTCACAAGTCAGTCCTATGGAGAAAGCAATCCAAGTTTTGTAAATACTTCTACAGTACTACAATGAAATATTAGCAATATTTAAATTGCTAAGTTTCAAAAGACTGGCTACACACACACACACAAGACTATTTGTGTGAAATTAAACAGTTAAGCACTCAAAACCTTCCTCATCAGATTCTGATTCAGAAAGAGCAACTGTAGAGCAAACAACCCTGCAATTCCTTTAAGCAACAGATACGTCGCCAGTCTTTTCCTTCACGGTGCATGAAAGATCCCCATAAATGCCAGCAAAGGGACCTTAATACTCTTACTATATCTGAAAGTCCAGCTGTTCCTGGTGAGCAGTTGGGATTGTTTGCATCAGGACAAGTGCTTATTGTCAAGGTTTAAGCGCAGACAGGTTTGCTGATTGCCACTGATGAGTTCCACCGTGGGGACCCAGTAAGTGAGCTGTCCTCAGCCTGGAGAAATGTAGGCCTAAGTTGTCTGAAAGATTCTCTGTAGGGATAAGCTGTCCCTCAGCATGAGGCATGGATTTAATCACTTAACCTGTCAGAGCGCACGCGTAGTAAATAAAAACGCTGCTCCCACAAGCCCTTTCTCCAAAACACAGAAACACACGCGCAGGAACATATTCCCATTAGCACTGACAGCCTTTCTTAAAAGTTTAATTTCACTTCCCTCAAGCATGCACACTCCGACCTAAGAGCTGGAGAGAGTTTATTACCGCGCGGCTAATGGTCTAGCACTAGCGCAGCATCTCTATCTCGACACATCAGCATTAAGGGGATAATAAACAAACTCCAAATGTGACGAGACAGTTAATAATGATGTTGCAGCAGTCGCACAGATTCGCATTAATATTACAGTTGGCATCAAAGACGCGCTCGCAGAACGGGCGCCAGCGACACGATTGCACATTCCTCCCTGCAACCTACACAGATATGCATTACATATGACAGTGTATAATTAACCTCATCTTTAAGATCATTAAATCCACAAAAGCAGTAATTGCTATGCAAACATGTTAGATTTGCATTGCGATTGTGTCCAAATCTCATTATCTGTACTTTAACAAGACGGGGAAATTCATCTCGCTGTCAGCACCTGGGACTCCTGCAAAGGTGGAGACAGAGTTTGCTGACAGGGCATCCAAATAGCTGTATTTACTCTGAATCACAGGGGAACTATTACTATACTAGCAACAACAAATCTGAGTTTGTTCACAAATTCACTCCCCCCACCGACAACTCCTGCCGGACCTGAGACTCGAACCCGCAACCTTCGGGTTACAAGTCCGACTCTCTATCCAGTAGGCCACGACTGCCCAGTGTGACAAAACACAACTGGGGAACACTTTACAAAAAGCTTTAACAAGGAACACAAATATTTTTGATTAATGAACATTGCCGAATTAAACATTGCATTGCATACCTAATGCACTGAACTGTGGTTGTTTAATGCATTAGTAGGATTAATGCCAATTGTACTAGCCACAGCCATATCACCCTGCAGCCCAAGACTGGTTGCCCACTGAAGCTAAGCAGGGTTGAGCCTGGTCAGTACCTGGATGGGAGACCTCCTGGGAAAACTAGGTTGCTGTTGGAAGAGGTGTTAGTGAGGCCAGCAGGGGGTGCTCACCCTGTGGTCTGTGTGGGTCCTAATGCCCCAGTATAGCGACGGGGACACTATACTGTAAAAAGCACCGTCTTTCGGATGAGACGTTAAACCGAGGTCCTGACTCTCTGTGGTCATTAAAAATCCCATGACACTCATTGTAAAGAGTAGGGGTGTAACCCCGGTGTCCTGGCCAAATTCCCTCCACTGGCCCTTGTCAATCATGGCCTCCTATAATCCCCATAACTTGATTGGCTCTATCTCTCTCTCCTCTCCACCTGTAGCTGGTTGTTGTGGCTGCCGTCGCAGCGCATGTTGCTGCAGTGGATGCTGCAATGAAAAATGCAACACAATAAAAGCGCTATATAAATGCATCATTCATCATTCATTCATACTGAAATGAGTAACACTTTACAATAAGTTCCCATTAGTTAAAATTAGTTAATGCATTAACTAAAATGATCTAATAATAAGAAATACTCTTTCTTACAGTATTTATTCGTCTTTGTTAATGTTAGTTAATAAAAATGCAACTGTTCATTGTTAACTCATTTATTAAATAATATTAAAAGATAAAAAATTTGATTTTAATAATGTATTAGTAAATGTTAAAGCTAACATTAACTAAGATTAATAAATCCTTTAGAAGTTTTTTTCATTGTTATTTCATGTTAACTAATGTAGTTAACCTTACTGCAAGTGGTACCCCTAAAACAAAAAAGTTGAATATCTTGTTCAATATTTTCAGACAGATATGATGGGAACACAAAAATGTACTGCATATTAGTAGAACCCATCTCCAGGAATAGCATTAAGCAACAAAGTCACCTCAAATCAAACTGTTTGCCAACCACTGGCACTTGCTATCAGATCTGCGATTTGGCACAAAACCCAGACCAATGCAAAACTCATGCTTCAGACGGTCCTCTCTCTGCAAATTTAGAAACTTCACTGTATATATAGATGGATGTGTTTTTTTTTATTGCGCTTTGTGAGACTGAGCACTAAAAGTCCCCAAGATATTATGAAAAAATTTACATTTGGGATGAAATGTTGCCTTCAAGTGCCTGTTTTAGTCAAGAAATGAAAAGTGACGTTTACTTTAAAGTGCAATGGTTAGTCTTCATAAAATGTCAATATCCAAAAGGAAGAGATGTAAAACTAGGCAAAACTGAAGCTTGACATCTTCAGTATTTCACATAGTCTGTGTTCTCACAAAAGCATACATTAATGTTGATTATGTTTATATAATTGTGCTCCATCTCTTTATAATTACTAATTTATCTGCTGAAATGTTAAGTTCAGGGCTTAATTGCTGAAATCGAAGCCAATAGTTGTGCATTTTAACGTTCTGTCGCTGCAGCAGTATGGGAACGGCGTTATGGTGCTCATTAGATGCCCAGCATGACATTAATCTTCATTTAGAGGGCCAGCGAGACAAATGAACTGAACATTTCAGGCTTCAGTAAAACAATGCATGAAAACAACACAGAAGAAAGCAATATTGCAGAAATGAAAGTGTAACATCTCCCGAGTGGCTTTCTATTAGTGGAACTGGTTGTTCTGTTTATGCATATGTGCGTTTTCATTGACCGTTAATAGTCAGTGTGTTCTGGATGTGAGCTATGCAGAAATGTAATTCACGTTCAATCCTAAACATAATTACTGCTATGACTACTTCCTGCGTGTATCCGGGGGGTCTATTCTTTCTCCACAGCAGAGACCATGCAACGTACAGCCATAAACAAAACCATTAGCTATTGTAATGCAACATATTCTATAAAAAAATCCAACTAGCAGAACAGCAATAACATGCTATTGCAATAGCACTGTTATTTAGCTGTTAAAAAGCAATGACATTTCAAAGAGAACATGTTTTTGTGGGCCGTACGTGCCTCTGGGATGACTTTATGTGCTGCAGATTGGACAAAAGCTCAATTCGCGGATGCGGCGATTGGGAACGAAGGAAAAGAAAAACAGATTGAATTATCATCCCATCTGAAAACAATGATTTTCTTTCTCCATTCCTGACAGGATAAGTATCCCAGCGTGAATCTGGGCCAGATGCCCACTGTACTCGAGTTCATTTGAAAATTTGCACGCCATATTAGTGGCGCAGCTGCGGTACACATCAGAGGAACATCAGAGGTGATGTCTTGTGCCACACTCTCAAAATGAGAATAGCTTGAGTAATTGGCCTATAATGCGAAATTATTACTTTTCTTGATAATCATGTCCTTTGGCAAAGGATTTTTAAATTTTTAGATCAATGCAAGTGCATTTTGATCACATTTCTTTCTTTATCAGAATCTATTATGGTTGCCAGTTTTCTGTGCACTAGTGAACCCTTACAATTACAAGGGTTGTGCAGCCAGGGACACCTATAGGGTATATACATACAATTAGGGGTGTAACGGTACACAGATGTCACGGTTCGGTATGTACCTTGGTTCGATACAATTTTGGTACAACAAGATAAAAACAACAAATCTACTATGCTAGGTTTCTTTTCATTTATTTTGACCAGACAGTAGTGTAAAAAAAAAAAAAATCGACCTAGATGTGAAAATACTAAATATTATATTAAATTATAATGATATATATATATATATATATATATATATATATATATATATATAATCTGCAGTACATATATACATACAAGGAATAAATACTTGAAATTTATTTGATTTAGTAAACCGATAAACAATGGGATAAAAACAGTGCGACACATAAGGCCGGGCATACACTGCGATTTCTGTGCGATTTCCGTGCTATTTCAGCAAGGTATCAACTCACACTGTAGGAGAAGATCGCATGCGATGTAAAGCCAAATCTCACGATTTATGTGCTCTCACTATACGGTCCGATTGTCGAGCGCGATTTATGTGCTCACACTATACGTGTGAAATAGGCTACTCGGGTTGCGCTTGCGCAGACGATGACACCGTATATGGACGATAGCCAGAGATAACGTAAAAAAAATACAAATATATCAGTGATATCGTGAGGATTTGCTATTTCCAATTAATGTATTAAATTGTTTCTATTATTATTATGCTAGTTTTATTATTAAATGTATAGGTCTACTACAATTCATTTGGCCCGAAATTGCGCATTTACCGCACAACTAAGGCGCGGACATTAAAAGATTAATTTAGATTACTCCTCGCTGAAAATTATTTAAAACATTTAGATATATTCCACAATTAATAGGCCTATAATTAAAATTCTCAACCGTCTAGCCTATGTCCGGACTCTGAACACTGAATGAACAGCTTAATGAATATATTCAGTCAATGAAAATAAAACTTTTATTACAGACAAGGAAATTCCAAAAACAACTTGTTTAACACGAAACACTTCAATTCTGTTGTTGTTTTTTCACTACGTATAGCCATAAGGGATTTTTTTTTTTTTTAGAAAATAAATTAAGACAATACCCAGTACTACCCATATCTTTCGTCTCCTCTGAGAGAATATGTGCCGTTATGCAGCGACAGATGCCGAAAGCTAGGTCAGTTTTTACTTTCACTTTCTGTAGCTTAATGAATTGACTGGAGTTTAAAACTTCTTCACGGGCATTACGCTCATGAAGTTTGCAAATTGTTTCTGTGGTATGCACTGGCTCGCCTTCATGGTTTAATACTGAAATATTTATAATTTTGCGACATGTTTGTCTTTATCACTAATTGCAAAATGATGGACAATGGTTCACATTTCCCGTGATAACATTATTTTATCAAAAATCTCCCTCGTCGTTTTCTTTCTTGCTGCAATAAAGATTAAATGGCTAAAGTACTGTTTCCGCGCAGGCGCAGAGAGGGAAAAAGCACTGAGTTTAGGGCAGTCGGTTCCTAGCTCTGCTTCAACTGTGCGATACCCTCACGAGGAGCGACCAAAATTTCTGACATGTCAGAAATTCATCCGACCGTCCGATTGCCTGTCGGGAGAGACTTATCGCTTCTCGTTTCCCCCTGTACACTGCACGAACACTGCATGGCAAACGACGCACGACAAAGCTGAAATTCGGCCCGACTCAAAAAAAGAGTCGCACGAGTCAGAATTCGGCTCAAAATCGCACAGTGTATGCCTGGCTTAACGTAGCTGTCAGGGTTTTGGACTGTCTTGTGTGTGTTTTTGTTCCCCATGCGCTGGCGTTTATCAAACAACGTTGCATTACTGCGGGCGCCCCCTTCTGGATTGAGGGTGAATTGCCTGTATTCGTTGTAAGGCCTCATGCACCGAACCGAGATGTCCGTACCATTCAGTACGAATACATGTATCGTTACACCCCTACATACAATATATTAGCTACACCTTGACAGTACCAAATTGAACCCCCTTTTGTTTTAACCTTCAATGTTAATGCCGAATCTGCCATTTTGTCTGACAAACAAAATAGACAGGTGAGTAGATTAACATTGGTGGACTTGAACTTGAAAAATGGTGTGTATTGACATCTTTCTTTCAAGATACCTTCTGATGTTCATTCATGTTTATTTCATGATATAACTAGTAAAGAGGAAGAGATGATCGGTTCTCATGCCGCTTGAACTGAGGCGCTACGGCGATCATGACACATTAAAATAATGAAAATTCTGACCCAGCCATCTGAATGTAGCAGCAGAAATACAGACTCATCAGACCAGGTGAGCTTGTTCCAATCTTCTATTTTCCAATTTTGGTGAGCCAGTGGCACCAAAGTGTGCTCTTCTGCTTCTGTAGCCCATCTGCTTTAAGGTTTGATGTGTTGTGCATTAAGCGAGTTCTGCATACCTCGGTTGTACAGGTGGTTATTCGAGTTACTGTTGCGTTTCTATCAGCTCGAGCCAGTCTGGCCATCTCGAGCCACCTCTGGCATCAACAAGGCATTTTCGCCCACAGAACTGCCGCTAACTGGATATTTTCTCTTTTTTGGACCACTCTCTGTAAATCCTAGAGATGGCTGTGCATGGAAATCCCAGTAGATCAGCAGTTTCTGAAATACTCAAACCAGTCCATCTGGCACCAGCAACCATGTCATATTCAAAATCACTTAAATCACCTTTCTTCCCCATTGTGATGCTTGGTTTGGACTTCAGTAGATTGTCTAGACTATGTCTACATGCCTAAATGCATTGGGTTCCTGTCATGTGATTGGCTGATTATATATTTGCATTATGAGTAGATGAACAAGTGCACCTAATGAAGTGGATGGAGAGTGAATATAATAAGAAAATTAATTTTAAAACAATTAAAATTCCACAGTTGGTAAATTTAATTAAAATTTCAGCTCATCGGTTCAAAGTGAGCCAATTGTTAAATTTAGAATTTTGCCCAACTACAATCACACATCTCCAGCTATGCTCATCACCAAGGGAGCATGGGTAAATGTGGAGGCCCTGCTGCCGACCTCAAATCCACAAGCAACCCAGCGGCGTCTCATCAGCATGATACTTAATGTGCTACGCTCTGTGTTTCACTGCTTGCTGGGCTAGCCCTCTTTTCTTCTCTCCCTCCAGTGCAACACTCAATCTCCATCTCCATCCTCACGGCTGTCTGTTCTGACTCACCCACACCAAACTTCTGCCTGAAAAAGTCTTATTTACAATGATGTTTTTATCTGTGAAATGAGGTAAAGCCTCACAGGATTCCACTGCATCATAATCATCGGTTTATTAAAAAATAATCTCACGCTGTCTCTTTCACATGACAGCACATGTGCATATCTCCAACACACTCTCTTGTTGTATAACACAGCTGATACATATGTGACTTTCTTGGGTTGCGGTAAATGAGGCATTACTTCATGCTGTCTCTGTGTAGAGCATCTTACACTGTGGTTGCCGAACTATGTAACCACAATGTGTTTCTTCTCTGTAGGAAGGAAACAGGCTATGTGGACAAATTTATCACTTATCTTTCTATCATGCTGATTCAAGACAGACCTGCCATTGTGAAGTAATGCTGGACACAGATAGCAATGATCTATATATATATATATATACACATCTGAGTGGCACAAACAAAATGTAAATACAGGAAAAGAGGAAAACTTGTTTTCTGCTTTTAATATTTATTTAGTTTTTTATCTGTATAGTGAAGTAGAAATTTATAAGCAATGGATTGAAAACGATATTGCATTAATTTTTTTTTAGAATCTTCCTTTCTTTATCTTTATTTTATTTTTTTACAGCAGTGGCAATGGCAAATTGTCCCACTTTACTTGTATTCACCTTATTCATTACCCATTGTGCATTGTTGTGTTTTTTCTGTGATTGTGGTTATGTTAAAGATGGCATAACACCATACTCATGCTATATTCGAAGTATGCAGAAAATATACTTTGCACACTACACAAATTCTACTAATATATGCATAGTACTGTTTAGCTTGAGTGGACATTTTCCCACAATGCAATGTGCTTAATGTAACTCTGTCATCTATGATGTTTAACATACCTTAATTTTTACTATGCCTTGACTCATATTATTTGATCAGGTTAATATAATATAATATAATATAATATAATAAAATATAATTATAATTACTTATTTTCTTTTGCAGTATTTTTGTTGTTTTCCAGTGCAAGTATCTAACCATTCTTAAATCAAGATACATTTACTTAAGAAGAAAAAATACTTTATATATTACAAGGACAAATATCTGCCAGATGGAGTCAGAGAATAAAACTTAATTCAAAGCTAAAAACAAGTTAAATTTTTTCTCCCCACTGGCAGATATTGTTTTTATTGTTTCAAGCAAAAACTCACTTAATCTTGATGCATTTCTCAGAAAACGAGACTTAATATCTGAATATATTTTGCTTGTCTAGTAAATTTATCTTGATTTAAGAATGTTTAAAAATTTGAACTGGAAAATAAGACAAAAATACTGAGTAAGATTTTTTTTTTTTTTTTTTTGCTGTACAGTATAATACAATATAATATAATATACGCCAAAACATCTTAACTTTGGGCAATCTGATCACATAACGAGCCAACAAAGTTGACTGATTGTGGCTGATTTTACATTTATGCATTTAGCAGACGCTTTTATCCAAAGCGACTTACATTGCATTCAAGTTACAGTTTTTACATTTTATCAGCTCTTGCTTTCCCTGGGAATCGAACCCATGATCTTGGCGTTGCTAGCGCCATGCTCTACTATTTGAGCTACAGGAAAGCTGTTACTAAACAAAAGATCAGATCAAGCACAGTGCATTGTGGGATGCAGTATTAATGGCAGTATGCTTTGTCTTATACAGCACTTAATGGATAAACTGGGATTTTGGAGGTGGGGGAACCCTAAAAATAATAATTTAGCAACAACCCTGATTATATACTACAAAAATAGTAAGAGTAGTATGTTTGTGTGCCATTTCGAAAACAATCTCCTATGAGCACTATGAGCATATGAAGGTAGCACTTTTTCTCCAACATGCCTAGCAACAGCTTAGCAGGAGCGCAGCAGGGAGGTGGATTGAGCTCAAGTGTGGTTTTAGCCATCTCACTCCAAAGAGCCGATAGTGAAGCTCCTTTATCCAGCCTCTTTAGGGATCCACGAAGGACGGCTTCTTCTACCAAGCTTGAGCTTTGCTAGGAACGATGATAATGACTTCATTTTAGAGGCCGGCTCTGAACAGAAGATAAAGGAGCAAATTACACACTCAAAAGACTGCGCTCATCGGGATGAGTTTTTAGTTTTTTTTTTCTGACCGAGGATCGAGTCGGTACCAGATGAAGGCAGATGGGTGGTGAGCGAGAGGAGGATCTCTAGAGGGATTATGCTGTATTTCTGATTCTCGTCCCTGGTCTCCCCATGGTTTAATATGCGCCAGAACTCAATCTCACACCCTGAGTGCTGTTGATAAGCCTGAGCATGGTGGCATCAGACCCCAGAGAGGAGTTTATGTAGAGCTGGCGCATGGCAGAAAATCGAATTTCTCCGTAGACAATGAGGTCCATTTGTACAGTCAGACCGGATGAAAAGAGCACGTTCCCGCTGTCACTGTTTCCCACAGATTCCCACATTGTTCTCCCTAGACTGAAAAACAGTTTGAATGGAAGTTATGGAACTTGTTAAGGGCCGGTTTAATTAAATGGCAAAACTTGCCACATGTTTTGTATTCATCTTTAGTTGCAGAGCAGCTTTTTTTGTTTCTACGCTAAAAATCGTTCCTGTCACTTATTGATTTAGGAAAAACAATGATGGTAATAATCACACTAAAAGTGGGTTGATAAAAGTCCACAGAGAGAAAATCTCACTGCTGGAAATGCTCTTTTTGTTTTCTTAATAGCAGAGTTTCATAATTTTTCATAAACAGCACAGAAGGTGGCTTAAAGACAGCATGCAATTAAAATTTACCCTACTTTTCTTAATAAAGATGCCTAGTCTTATTATGAATTAAGGATTGATAATACCCCCCCCCCCCCTCACATTACAGAATAAAAAAAAAATCACATTACAGAAGTAAAATGGTTTGAAAATGCTGATAACTCGATTTCAGCTCTTCAGCCATTTCAAAATAGTGCTGGGCAACGATTAATCACATCAAAAACAAAAGTTTTTGTTTAGAATATATGTGTGTGTACTGTGTATATTTATTATGTATATATCAAGACACATACATACAGTATATATTTTGAAATTTTTACATGTATATATTTATATTCATATAATTTATATTATATATAAATATATTTAAAATATAAACATTTTTCTTAAAATATATACATGCATGTGTGTGTATTTATATATACATAATAAATATACACAGTACACACACATGTATTACGTACACAAAAACTTTTATTTTGGATGCGATTAATCGTTGCCCAGCACTATTTCAAAACTACGGATGTTTGAACATCTAATGTCAGCTTGTTAGCTTACCTAGTTGACGTCACGTTAACGTCAGTATTGGCTGTGAGCATTAGGTTGTTTTCTGTGGGTGTCACGTTTTCTTGACACTTGAGTGGCTGTCAATGAAGTTGGTGCCTGCGAAAATCATCTCCAACCAGTCACTGATAAGTTCCCATTACTGCGGACAGCTGCTCATGGAGGCGGCAGACAGTGATTCAGCTCGCTGGAGTCTGCATTGATGATTGGAAATAGATTCCATATTATTCTTTAGGTTATTTACCAATGATCCACTAGAGGACAAAAAATTATGCCAATCAGCTTTGAAATGACTTGTAAATGTAAAACTGAAAACAATTTACTCACTCAATTTGCCAAACTCAAATAGGAAATAGACTTCATTTGAATGAAAATAAGAGTTTATATTTGATATTTATGAACTAAATGGCAACTTCTAGACACATTTAATGTATAGGGAAAACTGGGGCTAGCTGTCACACTTTTTACTCCTGGTAGGTTTATCTTTGAAAGTCCATGTTTACAGACATACACCTAAAAGTCTTGGTTATAAAAATCCATTGCATATGTCCAATGATATTATCAGCCCTCGTGACAACTTGCCCCGGTCTCCTCTACTGTGTAAAAACATTTTAGCCCTTTGCAATGTCCTTTTTAACATAATTTGGAATTCAGTGTAAATTGTATCTCACGCATTCTCTCCTCGCACAATAAAAAGCAAAAATAACATGTGTGTGCAACAATGCAAATTCTGTACAAATAAATGAAAAATGCACATAAATAATAGCCTGTGCAGCCAAAAGAAAGTCGATTCCCCACACTATGGCTGGCATAAATGTGCCTGTCCAGCCGGGCTCCATCTCTGAGCTGATGGATTAATGATAAACCCGCTGTTTGAGAATCAGCACGGTATAATTGCGTGGCAACACAATCTGCTTTCAGGGATGACGTTAATGGGCAAAGAGCTTCGGCCAGCCTTTTATTTGGCTGTCAGCGTGTAAAAGGTTCCCTACGGCGCGGGCCCCTCTCTGAAAACCAGTCACCACGGTGTCACACAGACAGACAGGATCACCATTTTAACAGCCCCAATGATTCAGATCAATCTCTGGAACGTGTTTCACCCGAGCGTGGGTGTCATCTCACACGTTATGCAAGCATTGGCGTCTCTGGCGCAATCCGACGTCTGAGATCTCGAGTCGCTCCCGCAAGACTCACAAAAAGAAACGGCCTAATTTTATTATCATTGATTTGAACATTATGCTGTGGATCTTTGGGAGATTATTGCATTAAGAGGAGCGTGTAATTCAATTAAAAATGCAGGGCTAAGGAACGCACATAATGTCATAATCCCATTTGATATGCGATCAGACGCAAGAGCTGCAGCACAAGACTCTGGCTGCCTGCCCGTGAGCTATGAACTCTGCTGACTGCCCCGACAAATGCACTTTTATTTTCCTGAGGGAGCTGCTTTTCAGGACATGATTTATGTGAGCATGTTCTCCGCAGAGACCCGCATGTGTGCTTTTCGGAAAGCTCTGGACCGTCGTCTCTTGTCACCCGGCGCAAATCTGCGGCTATTGTTTTCCACGAACAATGGGGGATATTTTTAAACCAAACTTTACTCTGCAAAAAAAGAAAAGCATTCAATTTCCGACAGCCGATGTTCAGTTAGGTGTGCAGCATTTGCACTGCAGTAGAGTCAGGGCTAAATACAGGGGGCAGAAGCCAATTTCAAGAGGTTCCAATTTAGCACCAGAGTAGCTTCTCCGCCTATTGACCCGCATTACAGTAGTTTGCACACAGTAGGACCAGGAGACAAACTGACTTACACACCGAGGCACTACATTTTCTAAATGGAAAGGGAGACCTGCACTGGCCCTCTCTTAACCCAGTCACAGCGGTTTGGCCCTCTGTTTCAACATTTTCAGGTTGGTTTGTTCTAACACTAGTACCACAGTATGAGAGAGGCTTTCATCCATAAACAGACATCCTCCAGTGACACAGATAATGATGTAGGTCAATCCTTTCAGCACCCAGACTAGATATCAAAGTTTCAGCTGAGGCACTAAACTTTGTAAAATAGTTTAGTGTGTGTTGTTTTATTGAAGTTATAGTGCTGCCATTTTAAGATACCTGTAATATTTTCCATCCCTTGAAGGTGAGTCAGTTCACTCAGATGCTATTTCCAGCGATGCAATTACAGCCTCAAACTATCTGGGTGGAGAAGGAAAAATACTAACTGTTTGTCAATGTTACATTTAAATAACATATTTCAAATTAGGAATAAAACATGACAACAAGAGAATGATAAAAGGTGCATTTTAAGCTCAAATTAAAAACTATTTTATTTTTGGTCAACTAATGCACATGAACATTTGCACAGGCAGGACTTACATTCAACAACTGTTTATTATTATTATTATTAGTTGTAGTAGTCATTTAATTATTAATTGAACTGTTGCATTAACCTAAATAAATGAACTAATTATTGAATTAAATAAAATACTACTACTACTACAAATTCAATTAACTATTGCATTAACCTAAATAAATTAAGTGATTATTGAATTAACCTAAATAACAATATATATATATATATATATATAATAATTTTTTATAATAATTAACTATTGCATTAACTGACTGTTGAATTTATCTAAATAAATAGCTTTTTTTAATGAATAAAGCATTTATTAGATGCAGGCTGGTGAAACAGACAGCAACATGTTTTTTTCAAACGAGTGAATGGATTTTATTTATTAGAGAGGATATGGCTGGAAATCTACCAATACAGTACATTGAAAGACCACATACATCTTCTGGTAGCTACTCCAAAGCTGTTACTGTTGCAAAGCTCTGAGCATTTTTTTTTGTCTTATAGCGTCTCTATGGCAGAGGGAGCATTTTTCCCCAAAGCCTATCCACAACTGTGATAATTACCCATGCTTCTTTCCTCTGGCTCATTTGCATAATCAGCACCAGTCATTCACTGTGGTGGCACAAAGGAATATAATGAAACAAAAGAGTAACAAGGGAGATTTCAGATGCCGGCACAATGCTGCCACATCTCTGTGTTCGTTTGTTCTTATAGTTCCAGCGTCATAAAGATTTTCACTTCACAATGGCATTCATGCAAAAACTTTGGGATGTTCCCACACGTTCCATATTATTGTTTTTCTTATTCCTCTTTTTCTTTTTTAGTAATCTTGAAATGTTTTTTTGTCATAAATGGACAGTCTGAGTGGCATTTTTCCAGCACAATCAGTGCTGAAGTGTAATAAACAAATCTGAAGGTCGTTGCCATGTCTGTGCACTTCAGAAATGGCCTTTACAGCCATTTTTTCTCCCATTGAAAAAAATAAATAATAGTTGCTGTTTCCAGCACATCAAAGGGAATGGAGAGAGCATTGATCTGCAGGGTTTCAACATCTGGTCTGAGTGTTATACACAATGCATGCCCCCATTTTCATGCGTCTATTGAGCAAACTGACATACGGCTGGAGAGTCTAAAGACATACAGTATAATAGTTGCAATTGTTCTGCCTGCATTGAATTCTAAACTCATGGCTTCAGAAAGACAGGTTTATAAACAAGATACTGCATGTATCTAGTCAAATTTACAAGATACAAATCAGCATGTTTTCCAAAATAAAACATGAAAAAAATGTTTTGCATTTTTTACATTATTTTATTACATTATTTTTTACATAACAAATTCACATACCTTTTGCAGGTAATGCAGATATAAAAGTAGGGCTGAGAAGTGTTTTGGTCACACTTTAGTTTGGGAACCCATTCTCACTATTAACTAACTATTAACTACGACTTTTGCCTCAGTAAACTCCCAATTTGCTGCTTATTAATAGTTAGTAATTTAGTTGTTAAGTTTAGGTATGGGGTAAGATTAAGGGATCTAAAATACAATTACGCAGAATAAGACATTAATATGTGCTTTATAAGTAATAATAAACAGCCAATATGCTAGTAATTTGCATTCTAATAAGCAACTAGTTAATAGTGAGAATTGTTTATGAGATATGTGGCTTTATGAGTGACCCACTGAATGAAACACTAAAGACACATGCATAGAAAACTCTATGACAAAAGACACACAATGGTTCTGCAACTTTGATACTGTGACAATTTTTTAATACAACATACTACTTGTCTCTAGCCAAATTGTCGAGATAAAAATCAGTATGTTTAACAAAAGAAAAGAAAGGGAAAATATTTGTTTTTTTTATTATAATTATTTTTATTATTTTTTTACATGATTTTTGATGACAAATTCATGTTTTTCTGCAGGTTACATTGGTTTGCAAGCAGGGGGTGACAAGTGTTTTTATGAGCAAGTAATTTTAAATCATTCACAACAGTTTTGTTCTGTTCAGATTTATTTATAATTGAATGAATCACTTAACTGATTTGTTCAAAACTAAGACACAAAATGGTTCTGCTGTGACAACTTTTTAATAAACTTTATAAATAAATAAATACCTATGTATATGGCGACATACCTTATTTATTTAGATTTTAAATAAGAGATATTTTAATTCATTTCAAAAGTATTAAAATATTTTTTTAATTAAAAAAATTAAATATAGTTTAAATAATAAAGATTACATTTGAGTTATACAGAATCTACACCTACTTTACTATAACCAGTATTCAGCTAGAAAAGAGAGATAACACATACAGTACAAAATGAGTTTAAGTGTAAGAAAAGTGAAAGGACAGAGCTAACAGTAAGAAGAAGAAATAAAGGAACTAATCAAAGACCAGATATACGAGAAACATCAAGAGATAAAGATATTGACAAAAGAGAACTGCGATGAGAGAAATACTGAGTAATATTCAATTCCGTAAAATTGAATATTGGATATGAACTCAGGTCGCCCGCGCATAAGCTGCACAGGGCAATTTATCAAAGCACAATTCAACATGCATCGTCCCATCAAGCTGTACTGTATCTTTGCCTTACAAATGGTTGAATAAGTAGTAAGGTCCCTAGATTTTCTAGCTGCGGGCTTGGGTGGAAATCCAGGATTCAATTTCAAAATCATTCTGCCTCTGTTGCACAGAAATGCACACACACACACACACACACACACACACATAAAAACGGTTTTCAACAATGGACAACCAAAGCCTGTCATGAATCTATTATTGAGCTTTTGAAGTCTATGTATGCAATGAGATCTGAAACTCAAGCTCAGTGCACTCGATCAGTCACCACACTTGTCCATTTTCACAAAACCAGGGTGCCACCTCCAACAAGAAGCCTCATCTTTTCTCTTTTCTGTCTCATTTTCTTATGTATACCACCCTTTTCCCAAAAGCTCCAGGATATGGCACCGCTCTCTCCTGGAGCCTCACCTCATGATCGGCTGAGATGAGTGAGGTTAACCTCGACACTTTTACTGGGAACTCAGTCAGAACAACCAGGAGAGACAACAGAACTCCACAGAGAGGCCCTTGAACATCCCGCGGCTAAAACTGCAGTCTCGCTCTGCTTTTTTGTATGGAACAAAAAAGAAATCTATCCTTTTATCCAGTCAACTTTTGTAGCATTCAGAGCAAAGCTTGAAGAGATGGTGTTCCACAGGTGCTGGTGAGAATACTAATAATATTGACTTTAACAGAGGAAAGCTGGATGTGTATGATGGCTGCCTCTCAGGACGTTTGCGCTCTTAACAAGGACGTTTAAAGAGCGTTGAACGCCTGATTGGAGATACATAAACTAAACTGCAGGGCTAGCCAGTGTGCTGACACAAGCTTCTAATCACCGGCTAATAAATCTACCCTTTCTCACTCTTTTACTTACAAATTATGCAGCCTTTAATAGGTGAAATAAATTTCGCAGTGCACCTGGCTCCTGAAAGAAAGAAAGTAAGAAAAAGAAAGAAAGCCATAAAGCAAGCAAGAAAGAACACATTCACTGATTCTGTTGCACATTGGAAGCGAAAATGAGCTATTTTTTAACTTGGCAAAGTAACTTGAGCATCATGGGAGTGTGGAGGCCTAATGAGGAGAGTGAGATGTTGTGTGTGGTTGGCTGGTGGCAGGATGTCTCTACATCAGTCTTAACTAAACAAACCCCCACCTGGGAAGCCTGTTAAGCTGCACTGTAGGCACAGACAGCCCATACCACAAAAACTGCTACAGTTTGAGAGGCGTATTCCCAGGCAACTCATGCGTCTCTGCAGGCATGCCACTGTCACGTTACGTTACTGAGCGTCACTTGTCCAGCTTGTCTGTGTCTGTGGCTCATGTCTGTGGCTCATGTCAAAGCTATTATCTATCAATGGGGCATTGCTTTTACCAATTTTTATTTTATAACACGGCCGCAACAGTAATATAATATAATAAGGATAAAAGTGCTTTATAAATTACAATAATCAGAATAATACAGAAGCCCTAAGAGGTCATGCATTATTTTCTTGTGATCCAGCCGTAATTTTCTCATGAGACTTGACTTGCCATTTCTCTGTTCAGTCACAAGTCAGAACAGAACTAATGGATCCTCTGCAGTGAATGGGTGCCGTCAGAATGAGAGTCCAAACAGTTGATAGAAACATCACAATAATCCACAAGTAATGCACATGACTCCAGTCCATCAGTTAACATCTTGTGAAGCGAAAAGCTGCATGTTTGTAAGAAAAATCCATCATTAAAAAGTTTTCAACTTTAAACTGCTGTTTCTAGCTAAAATACAAGTCCTCTATCCATAATATTTATTTTTCAAAAAAAGGTCATCTTGCCTGAATCAGGAGAGAAATATGCACAGTTTTACAAGTGAAAACAGTCCAAAATAGTTCTAAACAGACATTTCGGTGGATTTTGATGTGAGAGTACAACAGGGGATGGACTTTTTTTTTTACTGGAGGAAGAATTATAATGGAATATGGACCAGAAGTGACAGCTTAAAGTTAAAATGTCTTAATTATGGATTTGTTTCTTCTAAACACACAGCTTTACTCTTCACAAGAATAGATTATTGTGATGTTTTTATCAGCTGTTTGGTCTTTCATTCTGATGGCACCCATTCACTGCAGAGGATCCATTGGTGAACAAGTGATGCAATGCTACATTTCTCCAGATATGTTCCCATCTTGGATGGCCTGAGTGTGAAAAATATTCAGGAAATTTTCGTTTTTGGGTGACCTATCTGCATCTGTCATCGTACTGCATCAACATCCTTTGGCTGCCAATAAAACTGACCACATGTTCAAAGTCACAACTTTGTCTATGACAAAGCCCTCTCATGGACACTGTTTTGGAAAAGGTGTTTCACTGAAGGAGCTGTTTCAGCTTGGGTGAGTCCTTGGTCAAAGTAAAATTTTTCTCATCCATGATGCAGTTCTATAGATATACTGTATGTCTTTGAACAAATTGAGATCGAGAAAACAACTTATTACATGTTGAGTTCAAGAAGTTGTGGTTAAAAAAAAAGTTTCTTATAGGACTTCTGTTGATTATTACTTGGCGGAAGACTAATTTATAGTTCAATAGCCTGGCGTGGGCGGTTTATGACTGACAAGCATTGAATCAATTTGACATGAATATATTATCATAAATTAAAATGTATTAATTTTTAAACGGTTTTATACAGTTTAATAATGTTTACATCTGTGCAAGTATTGGCCATAATAGTGGTTTCAGAATCAATACGCTTGTAACTTTAAAATGACTTTTGTTAAAGGCTCTTCAGAAAACTTTACAGGTTCTATGTCTTTGTCAGAGGTGGTAAGACCATCTTCTCTAAGTTTCTTGTAAAAATATTTATAACTGTGGGACTCTAGTCAATAAACTGAACTGCCCTCTAAGGCCTCGTCTGTCAGAAAACAGATGCAGTGAAATGCCACGACAAAACCGCCTCACAAATTCATAATATTCCTCTAAATTTTTCATAAATGGGGGCATGGACCGATGAAAAACCTGGTACTTGCTGACATCAACAAAAACCCAGATTTATGCTTTTCTAGTACATGCACAGGAAATTTTCTTTGGCAGAGTGCTATCCTGATGCCAGAACAGAAAAAAATGGTCCAGTGTCCGACCCTATTGGGAGTTTTATTATGAGTTATATCTCTGTTTTCTCAAGGTGTGTGAAGTCCCGAGGGTGAGCTGTGAAGGACCTGTGCATGGGCTGTAAAGCAAGACAGGTCCGTTTCAGGAAAGCACCTTCACAGTGAATTCATCCCTAAAAACAGGGTCACAGCAAAAAGGACGTATTCTGTCAGAGTCGCTGAAACAAGAACCAAAAGAATTGGATACATGAAAAGCCTACTTTCAGCTTCCTGATTTTTTTTTTCGTCCCAAAATTCTGGTTGTTGGGCAGTTCTGGTCCTTAAATGAAGTTGCTACACCTTGTCTGCAATGATACAAAAAATAAAAACACAACAGTTATTACTTAAGTAATACCAAGTAAGAGCACTATCTATCACATCTATCAGCATCACTGTGATTCCCCAAATTTTCACATTTTTTAAATGTTTAAAAATGATACAATTATTTTAAAAAGCTAAATAATTGTAGCCTATTAATAATTGTAAGCATTTCTTTTTTGTATGTTGGACAAAAGGATTGTATGCTATTTAGTGTATATTTGTGGTTTCATGAATGATTTATTTAAATTATCTTTAACTATCTCTAAAAAATTGTGTAATTTCAGATAAAAAGCCTATCCTACATGGTTTCGATCAAGTTTTCATTGTAACAACAAATAACAATATGCACTGAGTTGTCAGTCAAGACTCAGAACCACTTGAAATTAAATAAAAAAATAAACCAACCCTGATAAATATTTATTGGTGTCCAAGTGTGCCTGTGCTGTAAACTTGATGTTATATTATTTTAGAAGCTATATAAACACTCTATGATCTTTCATTCTCTCTCAGTCACTAGTATACAAAATGTCTGAAAAAAACAACCCCTAAATACGACGCAATCAGAAGTTAATACCAACATATTATCCATTTTCTTCTGCCTCTCCTCATTTCTCCAACGGTTCTTGTCTGACAGACGCGGCTGTTTAGCCAATCAGCGGCGAGAGTTTCTCTCCGCCCCGCCGCTATTGGTCGATCTCTGGAGACTCGGGGGCTGTTCCGATATTAATGACCGCTGGGCAGACAGCGGCATGTCAATGTGACAACCGAGCAAGTGGCTGCAGATGCGCCTCTGAACGCGGAGGAAGTAGGAGGTTGTCAGTGCGAGGGACTCTAAAAAGCTTCCAGACGGCTCTCACCTGGTGGATTTTGCCTCAATCGCACGGCAACATCTTAACGTTAGGAGCGCGAACCGCTGCTATTTCTCCATCTGCCTTAAAAGAAGACCACGCGCGCTTATTTTCATTTGCGTGGCGCGGGCTTTCCGCTCTCTGGAGCACTGCGCTATAGATGAACGGAATACATGTCGTTTATTGACCGGAATGACTTACGCTGAAACGGTAAGTTTGAACATTTTCCAATCCACCTCATGTATTTGGTTAATAAATATTAATTTTAGTCGGTATTTACTGCATGAGCATCCACATTCAAGTTGAGAGAATATGCGTCAGAGTGATTCTTTCACTGCAAAACGACCGTGAAGGAGCAGAAATGGATAACAAGCACGTAGGTAGTTGAATAAATAGCCATGTCTACCTGGAGCACAGAATTCCTGTTGCTGATGTCGCGGTCGGAGAACAAACACATGTGTGCATCAGCAGCAGCAACAGGAAATCTGTGCTCCAGCTTGGCATGCGTATTTTTTTGGACACAAGGCACGTCCTGGACGAATAGCCACAGGCAGTCTTGCATCTGGCTGTTCTCAATCTCCCTTAAATCATCCTGTTGCCGTCCAAGATGTTCTACAGCACCCCTATAGCACATGAATTTCAAATGCAGTCGCCTTGAGCATCCACTGTACAGTAAGTATCGTTAAATGAATGTATATCGCTTTGAATGGAGGCATTGTGATTCTGATCCATTCGTCTGATCTGCATTCATTGCTTCAGCCTAATTTATACCGTCCACAGCAAAACACCTCCTATGCAGATGATGACATTTTTTTAATTTATTTTTTTACCACAGCTGTTAATCACACAACCAGCGAGTTTGTCCTCCCACATCTCTTTGTAGACGGAGGCGGTGAGGAATCGATGCAGACTGGCATTGCACTTTCTAAAACACAAGTCGGAGGTTGTCTTACGGATTGCAAATAGCATTTATGTTTGCATGCATGCATTATTTTAACACATATTTGGGGTAGTGCATCAAATTAAATTATTAAGATTCAAATAAAAAATATTAAAGTAGAATTATGTAAAAAAAAAAAATTGCATCATAAATATCCATATATGATCCTCTTCTAGCAAGCAGATACCAATTAGATCACTGGAGTTCAGGGGCAAAAATCATTGGGCCTGAAAGAAAAATATGGAAGGATTGGGCTTTCCCATAGAGGACCTTAGTGGGACCACCGTAACAGGGCCTGGGACAGCCATTACCAGTTGTCCCTTGCTGATGGCCGGCCACTGACTCGTTACAAAGCGAAAATGTTGAACAAAAATATTGTGCAGCTCAATGGTAGACAATACACTCCAACCAGTTTGTGTCCTTGGAGTCTCTTTCATGCCAAACTCTCCAAACTCAGACCTGAGCGGGCAATTCTTAATCACCGATGTAATCACATGGGCCACTTGATGGCTGCACTAATTAACAGACAATAAGTAAAACCCTTGATATTAAGGATCTCTCAGACGCGGCTTCTGTGAGCACACTGGCGTGTTTAACTGATTTTAGTACCTCTTTGTATGACGAGGTGCTGGAAAATTGCTTTCTCTGATCGTTGCGTCATACCAAACAGTTTGAAGCACAAATCAATGGTGGATGTGCGGTTTGAAATCCAATTTATGCAAGCCTGCATTGTCAGTGCAAAGTGGTGTGGGCTTCGAAACAAAACATCACAACGTGAGTGCTGAAATATAGCAAGTGTAGCATTTCATTAGCTTAACACTTCATCAAACAAATGAAAGATTAAAATGCTTTCATGTTCTGGCAGAACATAATGCTAGCCACACTAATATCATGGCTTCAATTCCCATTGAAAGCATACCTTGATCGCACAGAGGGTCACTTTGGATAATGCCTGTGCCAAATGCATTAATGAAAATGTAAATATAATATCATAATATAGAAAACATGCAGAAACATGATGAATGCACTTTTAGAGGTATATATTTTTTTTGCATAGTTGTACCTGCCATGTCTAATACAAATAGGGGAAAAAAAGATCTAAGGCAGGGTAAACTGGCTTTTTAATGATTTCTCCCCAATCTCCATCTACTGAAAAGGTCACCACACTCCACGTTCTCTCATTGTTGCAAAAGCCTCAACTAGTTGTTTCAAAATATAAACTTTAATAAGAGAATATGATAGCAGCATATGCTATCTGTGTTTTCACGAGTAAACAGAGCAGAACCATCTGAGAAGCACTGCTGTGCTCTCCATCTGTTCTTAGATTAGACTGATACCTGTAGTAGAGGCATCTGGTGCGGTATAGAGCGCATACTGGGAGAACTGGGATCTCATTATGTCTAAACAGTCAAGCTAGAGATGTTTAGAACACAGTAAACCATGCACTGCTACACCGATAGATCGACTGACACTTGCTGTTGGGAACACGCTTTCAATCAATCAGGCCCAATTAGAGTGAAATGCTGTATTTGTACCCTGGGGAGATTTTATTGGTTTTCATAATTAGGTTCTTCATATATAGTGTAGTTTAGTGATGCAATTATTCTGCCCGTTGTGCATGGTATCTTTTCCTCAGGCTGGGATGTGCATGTTAGAGCAAATAGCAACGTTACATGTCTCTGGATTAGCAATGTGGTTATATCGATATGAGTCAGAATTTTCTTACAGCATTTTCAGAACCTTAAGGGACATTCTGGAAAACTCTCTTAAAACTCAAAGAGAATGTACAATTGGAGTTATAAAATTATAATACAATGTACAACTGATGTAAAAAGGATTGTACTGGCATCTAAACATTCTGCATTCTAATTCACGTCAATGTGTTTTTAAATCCAAACCACATTTGCACCCAGTGAATCAGTTTATCTCTAGCTATATGAGCAATAATGCCTTCCACTGAAGACTAGTTTAGAAAGGGGTCAATAATAGAAATGAGAGATAACGAGACACTTTATTGATCCTTGATGGGTTATGTAGTAACTACCTGTGAATAGTTGGCCAACTGGATTGCAAATTTGGTAAGAATGTGCATTTAAATCTTTTAACCTTCGAATAGCATGCTTTTTGCTTATACATTTAATTAGTGCGTGCATGGTAGAACTGTATTGATATACGCCTTTTCACTTTCTTCCCCACAAATTTAGCCTAATATTAAAATTGAAAAAAAGGTCATTAATTTTTACCATTCAAAATCCATTGTAATATTTGCAAAACAAATTGTGATTTGCCCTTCGACTTTGCAACTATGTGCGTAGTGACTTGTGTTTGGTATTTTTGTCCTTAGATCTATTTAAGAGTTTAAAATCACTCTTTCACAGCAAAGACAGTGTTGCGTTGGGTGTGAGGTCCCAAGCACAGCCGAGAGAAAATAAATAATAAATAAAATAAGATGCACGCCGAGTGTCATGACAAAGGCAAAAGTGGCTCTGATCTGGCATTTCATTTACACAGAACCAAATCTTGCAAGCACTGATATTTCCTTCAGGAATTGCCGTTCAAGTTAATTTATATCAGCACAAACTAGATTTCCCTAAAAGAGCAAATCAGCATCAAACAATCAGTTACAAAATACCAGAATTGTTCATGTACACTTGAATTCATTGAGGGAAACAAATGACGGCAGTGGAAAAGCTGAAACCTGTGGGGTCCATCAGTTAATTTGGAACATTGATTCTGCATTAACCGTTGACTCTGTGCTGATTTTGCGAGCACATAGGAGCAGGTGCAAAGGGAAACGTTCCTTGAGCATTGCACTGGAAACTTCATTATGCACACACATTGCATAGCAAAGCCTGTTTAATGGACTCTTCCCTTACCTTGAAAATAGTGTAATGGCAAATCAATGAAGCACAGGGCAGGGGGAGGAGCAGCAAAACAGACATGCCACCCACTGAGAGGCCTATGCAAACTGGCTGGCACCTAGGCCCTTCTCCAGGCCTGAGAGAACAGCTTACACAGAGCATGTGAAGAGAGGAGGGGAAAAATAAGAGCTTAAGTGAAACACAAAGAGGAGAGCATGGGTGTAAGAGCAGGGGTGTCTTTTTGTAGACATTTTTATGAATGAGCGAGAAAAATTCTCAAGAACATTTGAACAATATTTCCCTCTGAATCATCTCTATAACACAAAGGGCTATTTCTACAGGAAGCAATTCCACCTCTGCCCTACTTTCTGTACATGAGATCTGTTTGACTGAAGTTTAACTGGAAATGAAAGCCTACAGCTACACCTGGCATCATATATATTTCATACACCCATGAAAGCTTGCTGGTCAGTAAAATGTTACTTTTATGTTCTAACCCAAAAAAAAAATATTTTTTGTGCTTGTAACAATTAACTTGTAACAAATTACCTGGAGATGGAGCAGTGGCTAGGAAGTGGTGGCTTGAGACCTGTAACATCATCAAATCAAAATACATTATTGTATTTGCTCTTTTTAGAAAAGTGTCCTCAATGTACATTAATGTATGTGTATCCCTATTTAAAAACACAAAACATGTTATTATCCCCAGTGTAGTTCACATTGAGTTGCTACAGCTATTTTCCAATCTGCAGAGGCGCTAACTTGGTGTTTAAGAGGACCTCAAGTTCAGTAATCAGTCCCCAGCCCAAGATTTACAGCCTATCTCAAACTCCTCAGCCCAAAGCAAACACAGGAGCCGTGCTGCCACAATTTAGCCTGAGTTACTTCCCAGGGTCAGTAGGGCTTCTGCCCACCGGACACATTTATTCAAACACGCCCTTATATTTTACAAGCCCAATCAAGATGATGCTAGCTCTGTGATATCAGGTCTGGCAAATAATGTCGGGGAATGATTCTCTGACTCCTCTTCTCTCCAATTTCGTTGACTGACTCTGCAGTACATCAGGACGGTGATTAGAGGCATCCATCTTGAAATTCCATTTTCTCTGGTATTAGTTGCATTTCTCTCTGTCTCTGAAAGCGTGGCACACTATGCAAGGTATTGCCACTTAAGCTCTATGAGCCACGGTGTTGTTCCAAGTTCTTTCGTTTGTACATTCTCACCTACACTTAACTGGGTTAAGCCTAATTTCCTTCATTTGTCTTTGACTGGAATTTTTAATGTGTGCGCCAAACCTTTATTGCTGTTACAGAGTCAGTGGAGGTTAATACAGGTTTAGTTGTATTAGTGTGTCTCCTCTCATGGGAGTGTTTTTTGTAGATACTCTAACAGAAACAGCCTCCAGAACACGATCATGAGCCAGCCATTCCACGCAAAAAAAAAAGAAGACATTATTTACCATCGCAGAAACTAGGGCTCTAACAGGGTTATTTCTGGAGGATAGTGTATCGATTTTGTAGTCTTAAAATGACTAAAAAGTTCTTTGATTTCTTTTCACTTCACAACATATATGCAATAACGATGCCACTACACACAGTTTTAGTTCCTTTTTAAAATGTAGCTAAATAATTACATTCTGAAATAATGTACAGAAATCTAACAGTTGCAGATGATGCTGTTGACTATGGAAACCTTGATTTAACACACTCATAGCAGTGCCAAATTATTCATGCCCCATTGAACTACGCCTTTATTGTGCATTGTTAAATGGTCCTGTTCACGATGTGAAATCACTGAACACGGAAACTCTGGCCCTGCATCAAAAGCATAACCTTGTCTAAAAGGGCAAGATGAAAAAAAAAACATTCCTGCACAATAGAAAATAAAAGAAAAGGATAAAACATATTGCATGTGGGCCGCCAGAACAGTTCTCCTAAATGTATCCTAAATTCTAAACATTTATTAAATACTAAGTACTAATTTTAATATCTTGATACTCTAATAACTGGGAAAATCAGGGATCCAGAACTATCACAATTTAAAAGAAGAGACTAGAAAGATTTGAAGAAAAACAAACTGCAGTTTCATTTATTGCACATTAACGCTATGCTGTCAACAGACAAGCATGCCTACGCACTGCATTAGTAGTGAACCTGCACTACTAGAGAGAACATGCTGTAGGAGCAGTGCTCCATTTAACATGTCAGGAAAATAGGCCATTCGTGTCAGTCAGGAAAACTAGATGCATTTTCCAGTATTTATGGCTGACACGGGTATCGTCAAGCATCCATTTTCCAACCACCGTGAGAGTAGCGGCCCATCTATGAGGTGTAATAAACACCCAAATTTAAAAGCACTCGTTACCGGCTAGGCTTATTAAAAATTGGATGGTCGTTGTCTATGGCAGTGTTTCCCAACCTTTTTTCTGCCACGGCACAGTTTTAATATGTAAAAAAAATCCCACGGCACACCACTAAACATACAAAAAAAAAAAAAAAGGGGAAATTTATTTTTTTATATTTTTTTCCCCAATAATTCAACTTTGCGTCATCAGAGTTGGTATTTTGGCTTTATATATGAACAGACACTTGCACTTAATTTCTGAAAATCATACACAAATTGAGTTAATGAGGTTTTTGATGAGTGAGTGACAGAGATCTGCGTTTTGTCCAACATTAGAACGGCCGCATCTGAGGCAGTAAATTAATAGCATCACGTTTTCACCAGTTTATTGTTAAGTTTATTGTAGCTATATGGGCGCTCAGTTTCTCTTGTTAATACATTTGGCCAAAGTCTCACGATATAAAAGACAAACAGCTATATTTAAAACGTACAAAAGTGTATTGGCTACAACTATACAGCAAATGCTAAGACTCTTCTCTGCTCTTTATATACACAAAAACATTAGCCTTTATAGACAGCATTTCTTGAGTAAAGAAAACGCTGTACTTATTCAAACACAAGTTCTTTATTTACCCTTGCATTGCAAAGAAGTAGACTTCTGTCTTCAAACTGCGCGTCGCGGCACTTCATTCTGAATGGAGGCAGGGTGGAGTTATGATGTTTGACTGACAATTTGAGGATCCAGTGGCATTACGAGGTTTAGTCACAAGCTCTTTTGAATGCTTTTCATTGGTTAAATATTTGTAAAACCCAAAAACCGACATAACAATGACCGATAGCACTTATTTAAAATAATAACGGAATATAATAGAGATAAGGAAGTTTTTGATAATTTTCCATGGCACACCCGACAACGTGCCGCGGCACAGTGGTTGGGAAACACTGGTCTATGGGACAATTCAGTGTAGTTCCTAGCATCTCGGTTTACAACACAAGTACACTTCGGTGATAGAGAGACAACAGATCAGGTGCAGTAACATCCCACCAGACAGAAATCACCTGATCTGGGGAAGGCCCTATATATTATGTACTACAAACAGATTCTGGTGCCGCAAATATTATTCATCATAAAGGTCCCTGCATTGAAGCTTATTAATAATGAAGAATCTTGTTGCCTTGCAAAATCACACATTTCGCCCCCTCAATTACTCAACCAAAAAACACACTCTCACCTCCACAGAGCCTTGAGGGATGAACTCTGGGTTTCTCCGTCGGTGAGGCTTACTGAAGACTTTCTGTGGTATCCTCACCACCTTCCTTAGGCACTGAAGTTGAAAAGAGAGATGATAGTGTGATGGAACAGTCTCGTTTCTTTCGGTCTGTCTTGCTTGCTTTCATTCTGGCTATGGCACTTTCCATAGTAACCCTGGTGATGCAGAGAGCTCTCACAGAATTGCTGATTTTTCTTCAGTATTCTGTGTAGCACAACAAAGAGTTGCTTTTAACAGTGGAAAAATAACAAATTGGTGTTTAAAAGTAATGTTGAGACCTAATGTGGTATTTGCAATTAAAATATCTAGTATTCAAGGCCATGGCTTATGTTGCTTATAGCCCAATCATGTTATTTTCATTAAAGTGGAGTGTAGTGAGAATGTTTTGTGTACATGGTTAAAACATTTCATCACGGTGAGTTGCTTCTGGGGAATCTACCCTTTTGAAAAATAAGCAGCAATATTAATGCCTACATGTCAAACACACAGGGCCTCTGCTGGCAAAATGGGTGCCCTAAGCAGGATTGTATTGTTGTGCCCCCTCCCTCAAATATGGAAGTAAAAAAAAAAAACACCTACTATAGGGGTCAAAATAGAACTTTAATAAAATATAAAATAAATAAATAAATAAATTGTAATTAAATTGCATTATTTACAAATTACAATTGTAGCTCTAGACAGTTACCTATGACTATTATTTTATTAATACAGTTGTCTGATTGATTTTATAGTCGCAAGCATTCAGAAATCACGCAAAAGAAAATCAAGTAGTTTTACGATAAAACCATGGTTAATTTTTGTTAGGGTTGTGATGTCCACATGTTTTTTTGTTGAAGAAATTATAGAGGCTGTGTCATCTATAGCAAAAAATGGCCAAAAATTAAAGATTAAGGGGATATTTGAATTAAATGTTTGGTCAATAGCCTATTTAAACAAGGATAGGATTGTCCTGTAGCAGCAGCAATTACCAGGCCTTTGGCTCCCTTTGCAGGCATTTGTAATAACATGCAATGTTGAACAAAAAAAAACAATAGACACCATCACAAAATTTGTAATGGTTTTACTGGTTATAATGGGACTTGTATTGGTTTTAATGGAAACTGTAATGGACCCTGTTGGTCTCTACTGGTAATTGGTCACCTTCTATTGGTGGCTTGTTAAAACCAATAAATCCTAATGGAATATGTCCCAAAACACACTACAGAAAACCATTTTTTTATGGTTTTAATGGTTAAAAGTTGATGGTTTGTAATGGTATTTGTGATTTATTTGTGATTCATTTGTGATGGTATTAGAATTTTCTATGATGGTTCTATTGTTTTTTTCAGCAGGGTTGCCTCATTGTTTTTATATAATGCATTTTAAGACATTTTAAAGGCTGTTATTGGCTTAGGTTTGTTTTTATAACCATAAAAATATTATCTTAATACTTCTTTGTAAGTTATTATTTGAAGTAATAAAACCATGGTTAATTTGCAGTGTTGGGCACGTTACTTTAAAAAAGTAATTAGTTATAGTTACTAGTTACTTCTCACAAATAGTAACTGAGTTAGTAACTGAGTTACATCATTAAAAAAGTAACTAATTACCAGGGAAAGTAACTATTGCATTACTTCTTTTTTTTAAATGTCAAATGTCAAATAACATGGATGCCCCAATATTAAATATGTTAAATGAATGAAATGGACACAAAATAGAATAAATTATTATTATAAAACATTGTACATTAATCGACACTATTTATCTACCGACACTTAGCATCAGTTAGTCAAGCATTATAATATGATATTATGATAATTTAGCATTATATGATGATAGAACTTTAGTAATTAGAATAACCAAGTATGAATTCATATTTGTCATGTCATGGTGGTGCTTAAGATATTGTTTGTCATTTAGTGTTTCTATAAAAAAAAGGTGGAAAAAATTGATAAGATAACAAAACTACTACGAATTATACCACTAATAACAATATAAAACACACTAAGGATAAAGGAGCTGCTGGGTTCATGAATATTAATCATGTTGTATGGGTTCGCTCGAATTGATTCGCTGAAATCAAAACAGGGATGATAATATGTGAGCGCCGGCCAATGAGATTGTCGTTTGCGCATTAGCTCCGCCCACTACCAGAGAACCCGGCAGTTTTTAAAAGCTGAAGAATTCCAAAGGAACTCCGTTATTTTGACAGGAACACACAACAAAGAATATCGTTTACATGTAGCGCGTCAATTCTGCATGTTCGCTCTGTATCTTTGTGTGTGTGTGTGAGAGAGACAAAGCTATGGCGAGCCGTGCGCTTCACACTAGTTTACGGTATGTCAAATACAGCTACACTGCGCATCCGTTCAGATGAACTGAAAAATAAAATTATAATAATGTAAGGAATAACTGACGACGGGCCGTTGAATTATTAGAAAAATAATGCACACCCGAGGTGGTGATGCGGTCACGACGCGAAGCGGAGTGGCCGTTACACCTCGGGTGTGCATTATTTTTCTAATAATTCAACGGTCCGAAGTCAATTATTCCGCTTATACTACGGTTGCCACACCTCAAGACATTGATCAGATGATATATTTCAAGGCATTCGTCCGGTTTTTCTACTTAAATCGCTATTGTGAGTAGGATTATTTCTTCCGCATCTCATCCAACGCCTCCCTTGCTAATTCCAAAACGTAATTTTAAACCGTAACGGAGGCTTGAGCCGTTGATAGCAGACTAATGCAGTTAATACAGTTAATAACTAAGTTATGAGAGGAGAGAGAGAGAGAGAGAGAGATTACCTCTGTGAGTCTGTGCGTCTCTCTAAAGTGTTCGGCAGCAATGTCTCTAGTTACAGTGAAACTTACAGTTCTTTTTCTTCACAGCGCCGTTGTTGTTACCTCGCTTGTGAAGTCATGTAGTTTTTAAGTTGTTATACTATGTTACTGATAAAATCGTCAGAGTAGCGCTAACAACATTAGCGCGTATGTTAACTGTGCGTCTGTGAGGGAGAGAGAGAGAGGGAGAGATAGGCTATGTGCTTTCCGTACATAATAAAAGCGTAATTTTGTGGCAAAAACATGGATATAATCCGTCGATTGTATCCTTTTGTTTACTATATTTATTTGTTTGGCCAGTGTCGTTGTGGGTTTTGGTTATTTTGCTGTTTTAGGCTGTAAGGACCTTTGAAATAAAGCAAATCATTTGGCAAAGTGATATGAACATGTAATACGGTGCCTGGAACTACGTTCGCCGTGCGTTTCCCTGAAAATAATTGCACACCATAAACGTTCGTCAGCCAATCAGATTCAAGCATTTAATGGCCCCGTAGTATAAATTATAATAAATTATAGTAACGCCACATTTTGTTGTCAGTAACGGTAACGGCGTTGTAACGGGGGAAACAGTAATTCGTTTGATTACACGTTACTGAAAACAATAACGCCGTTAGTAACGCCGTTTATTTATAACGCCGTTATTCCCATCACTGTTAATTTGCGGTTACCATGGCTACAAGAACCATGAATGTTTTTGGTTTTATTAGTGTTAAAACCATGGCTAACTTTCGTAAGGGAACATGGAAACTCGTAGAGAATATTAGATGCGAAAGTGAAAGTGATGTGACATGTGGCCAAGTATGGTGACCCATACTCAGAATTTGTGCTCTGCAATTAACCCATCCGAAGTGCACACACACAGCAGTGAACACACACACACACACACCGTGAACACACACCCGGAGCAGTGGGAAGCCATTTATGCTGCGGCGCCTGGGGAGCAGTTGGGGGTTCGGTGCCTTGCTCAAGGGTACCGCAGTCGTGGTATTGAAGGTGGAGAGAGCGCTGTACATTCACTCCCCCCACCTACAATTCCTGCCAGACCTGAGACTCGAACTTGCAACCTACGAGTCCGACTCTCTAACCATTAGGCCACGACTTCCCCACGTGCGTTGGTGGTGGTGAAATTATTACCGACATTAAAACACGTTATTAACCTCGACACCCAAAAAAGTTTCACAGGATTATGAATGTAGCCTACCTGAAAGTGATGCCAGGGCTTCGTTTTCATCCTTTTTGTTCTTTTCTTTTCTTGGCGCTGGATTGTCTTCACGGGCATAGTTGTCCATCAATTATGATCATTTGCATTCAGCCGCAAACATGAGGTGTGAGCGGTCGCGGGCGCGGTCACGTTTTTTTTTGGAGCAACTGGGATGGTGCCCCCCCTGGGAGTTTGTGCCCTACGCAAACTGCGTACTCTGCGTATAGGGAGCGGCGGTACTGCAAACACACTAAGCTTTATAATTCACACATTTTAGGGAACTTCAGCTTCAGAATCCCAAAATAATATCTAAGGTGAAGGACACCCATATCCGTATGTCAAAGGCTTAGCGTGTAAGGTACTGCTGAATAAAATGTCAGCAGACATCAGAGTGCTTTAATGTGGCTTTTGTAAATGTCAGCATGCCTCTGTCTTGCCTTAGTGATGCCCTTGCATTTTTCCGGTAATTATATGCTAATATTTTTCATCTCTTTCTTCTTATTTTCTTCAGGTAGAAGTGGATTAGGCTGATGATGGCATCATCTGTAGTATTAAATGAAATGAACGACCTTGCTTCTGCCTAGCTGAAACCGCCGCTACCTGAGGTTTAATGGTGACCTTTTTACCTTTATCTGCCCAACCAGTAAAATTTCATACACCACCTTCAATCTGAATTACGGGAGACTTGGCGACGGGACATCGCATCTGTTGACAGCACATCAGTCAGGGCCTAGGGAAGGCCCTCTGTTGGATTCAAGTGATCACCACAAATGGTTGATTATTTTTGAAGTGAAGTGCTTTTGCCACAAAATCTTTAAGGACCAACTACTTACTGGTGGGAATTGTGCCAATATGAAGGACATATCATTTGCGGATTATTTGCTAGTGGGTCTTGCAGTGACTACCTTGGTTTTTGCTGCAGAAGAGAGAGTCAGTTGTCCTAAACTTTGCATATGTGAGATTAGACCCTGGTTTTCCCCTAGCTCTGTCTATATGGAGGCTCCCACTGTTGACTGTAATGACCTTGGACTTTTTAACCTGCCCATGAGATTGCCACCTGATACACAAGTCGTTTTACTGCAGACCAACAACATTGCTAAGATTGAGCGCCCTTTGGATTACCTGCCAAACATCACTGAAATTGATCTCTCACAAAACAACCTGTCATCAATAAGTGATGTCAATATTGGCTACCTCCCTCAACTCGTATCCCTACATATGGAGGAAAACTGGATATGTGCCCTACCAGACAACAGCCTCTCTCAACTGACCAACCTTCAGGAGCTCTACCTAAATCATAACCTCATCTCGTTCATTTCTCCCGAGGCTTTTCGTGGCCTTCAGAGCTTGCTGAGACTTCACCTCAACTCCAACCGGCTTCAGAGTATAAAAAGCGAATGGTTTGAGCCCTTACCAAATTTGGAAATTCTAATGATTGGGGAAAATCCTGTCCTCTCTATTCAGGATATGAACTTCAAGCCTCTGAGAAACCTTCGCAGCCTGGTTCTTACTAGAATGAACCTGTCACAGATACCAGATGATTCACTTTTGGGCCTTGACAATCTGGAGAGTATCTCATTCTATGATAATACATTCCCTAATGTACCCCATGGTGCTCTCAGGCATCTGAAGAGCCTCAAGTTTTTGGACCTTAATAAAAACCCCATTGGGCGAATTCAAAGGGGTGACTTTGTGGACATGCTCCATCTTAAGGAGCTGGGCATTAACAGCATGCCTGAGTTGGTGTCCATTGATAGTTTTGCCCTCAACAACCTCCCAGAACTGACCAAAATTGAAGCCACCAACAACCCCAAACTTTCCTACATACATCCAAATGCTTTCTGTAGGCTGCCGAGGCTGGAAACACTAATGTTAAATGGTAATGCTTTAAGTGCCCTCCACAGGATCACAGTGGAGTCTCTCCCAAATCTCCGGGAGGTTAGCATGCACTCTAACCCTATCCGCTGTGACTGCGTTGTACGGTGGATGAACATGAACAAGACAAACATTCGCTTCATGGAGCCTGATTCCCTGTTCTGTGTGGAACCTCCAGAGTATGAAGGTCAGCATGTGCGGCAGGTTCACTTCAGAGAGATGATGGAGATCTGTCTGCCTCTCATCTCTTCAGAAAGCCTCCCCACACAAATCAGTGTGGAAAGTGGGAGATCTGTGTCTCTTCACTGCCGTGCCTTTGCTGAACCTGAGCCAGACATTTACTGGGTGACTCCGTCAGGGAGAAGGGTCATCCCAAATGCTGTTTCTGCAAGATTCTACATGCACCCTGAAGGCACACTTGATATTTATGATATTACTGAGAGCGAGGCTGGATTGTACACATGTGTGGCACACAATCTTGTTGGGGCAGACCTGAAATCTGTTTTAGTGGAGGTAAATGGATACTTCCCACAACCTGTCAATGACTCAATGAATGTCAACATCGAATCTGTACAGATCAACTCTGTGTTGATATCCTGGAATGCCTCTCATGGTAGCCTGGCACCAAACATTAAGTGGTATACATTGCCCACGGCAAACCATCCAACAGTGGCATTCACAGCTAGGGTACCATCTGACGTGACTGTATATAATCTCACACATCTCAGCCCTGCTACACAGTACAAAGTGTGCGTGGACATTCACAGCATCCATCATAAACACGACACTAGGTGTGTCAATGTCCTAACTAAAGGATTAGAACAAGCCGTAAAGGACTCAGAGAGGTGGGACGTGGCACTGATTGCTGCTTTTGGTGTGCTTTTCATTGTGATCTCAGTGGCTTGCTTTCTGATTTATGTCTTTATGAGGAACCACTGCATTTATGGAGAACTGAAGCGATACCCTTCCAAAATGGCTCTGATGTCTGAGACCAGCCAGCAGTCTCCCTTTACGAGGCTCTGGATTTCAGGGAAAGGGATGCCAGCTGCTGTTGAGGTGAAAGCCACAGTCATAAATGTGTTGGACAATGCATTTTAAGCTGCACCTGTAGAGGACCACAAAAACTACAAGCAAATTGACAAGGCAAGAGCGGAGAACTTGCTGTTCCAACTTGCCATTTATCTTTTTGCCTTGAAACAGACATCAAATTCATATGGAAGGGATGTCTAAAAATCTATAACTAGCTCTATAGCCCCTCATCACGAGCTGTCAGATGTGGCAAGTGGCAATGGAACAGTGGTAACTAGCGAGAGGTAGAGACTTGCTGCTAAAAAATGCAGTGTGATATTTCTAGGCCATTCACTGAAAACAGATGATATTAAGACATCAGGAAGGTGTTGTTTCTCATACCTGACTGTTAAATGTGTAAAGAGTAGTGGAACAGTCCTTGTGGTCCCAAGCAATACCGTCTGTGCTGTACGACAACCACATAGGCGTGTTAGAGACCCGACTGTTTGTTGAGAAGGAAATCTAGTAGAATAGAAGATTACGGTGATTATGATGTGAACTTTTGATGAAATATGTCGTTTTTCTATTTAAAAGCAGATCTGTCTTTTCATGCTTAAAATTGTTATATATTCTATCCAGAAATGTAACAGGTATCTTCTGTGCAGTAGCCAGGCCGTAAACAAGTGTGAATTACTTACAGTATGAAAGATACAACTTAAGTAACGAGACTACACATTTGCTGAATAAAACACAAATGTACATCTTAAGGAATCTATATACATAAATATATATTATATTTGATTATATTACTATAAGGACTGGATGTTGTTGAATGCAGACACTTTAAAAGCATCTCTCAGACATAAATTGCAGAAGGTTGATCATGACAGGGTAAGTGCCTACTCCTGAATCTTAGACCAGAAAAAAAAAAAAACACTTTTGAATGTTACTTCTAATGGTTTCCTGAGAGATCCCTGGAGAACAGAGCCATGATTCCAGCCTCACATGCAAATTTGTGCAAATACTATATGAGAATTTTTAGCATAAACATGGTTTAAAAGCATTGCGTCCTTGCTTTGAGTGTGAAAAAGCCATTTTTATATTGACTGTGCTGTCTGTTCTACCCTAAGCACATTAGTCAATGAGACCGATGTGCTTAAGGTAATCTAAAAACTAAATAAATGTCAGCATTTTTTTTTCTTCTCATGTTGGAATCAGTATGTTTACTGATCTAAGTTCTGGGGAAAAAAAGCCTTACCGTGATTAACAAATGTGTCTTGAAGGAATAGTTCATCCAGAAATTAATGTTCTCATGTTGTCATGTTTTTCCAAACCCATAAGACTTTTTCTTCTGCAGAACACAAAAAAAGGTTAGCATAATTTCCAAGGTGCTCTTATCTGTACAAAGAAAGTGAATAGGAATAGACACTGTCAAGCCTACAAAAACAAGTCAACATGGAACATGTGGCAGTGCAAATGAGCAATAAACTCTACAATACAATAAATAAATCGTTGTTTGGAAAATAACAGCTTAGACATTCTGCTAAACTTCTTGTGTTTCACAAAAATACATAAAATGTGACTGAAACAACAGGGTTGGCAAATGACAACATTTTTATTTTCTGCAGAACTATTCTTCCAGTGGCATAAAGAGGGGACTGCCTGGTTCAAGTCTAAGACAACCGAATCAGCTGCAAAGAATCACATTGTATTTGCTCCATTTAAGATCCAGCACAGACTCACAACCCAAAAAATTACAAACATGATGAATGCTCGTCAGCTACTGACTGACACAGAGGATTTGTCAGACAGGCGTGCTCGTACATCAGCGAGGCTTTCAGCAGTGCAGACGGGCCTTTTAGAGGCCGGCTATCAGTCAAACACAAGGAGAGCTAAATTATAACTCAAAATCTATGCTGGCACTGTTCAGGCAGGCTGAAGTCCACAAGCCTTTGCCCTCCCTTTTCAGTCATATTGCAGGTTGAGGTGCTTCTGCAGCTACAGACAAGGTCACCATGTACCTGTACTGCATCAATAGAAAAATGACATGGTAGCAGAAGTATGATAAACCAGATAAGCCTACAACAGATAGAAGCTAAGCATTGGTACAAAAGTAGAAACTCAACGACTAATTATGCAAGATACAGTGGCAGCCATGTTACATCTGTTTTAAACCTGATACATCCTGAATGAATGGAATCAGCAAGATGTCACAATTTAATTCTTAAAGAGGACAAAACAAAATTAAATGTGATGAATACTCAAATACATTTCCCAGCACCTCACACAGATAAAAGAATTCCAAGGCCATCTAACACAATATTAGAACTCATCTGTGCATTTTAAACCATTTCTAGATGAATAACTTTTATTAAGAAAGGAGTAGGAGAGATTTTAAAAGCTTTAGGGATCTAACAATGATATCTTCTCTATTTCACTAAACAGATTTTTGTTGCACAAGCTACCTACACTGTCTAAGACAAATTCAATTCCACAATGCCTGAAAACATGTTTAATATCGCAGGAAAATTCCTTTTTCGCTTAGGTAGTCTAATTAAGGAGAAATTAAATGTCCCATAGTCCTGTTTGTTTATGAGCCAAACCCAGCTGGACATCTGAGTTATTGCCCTATTAAAACTACATATTTGTTCATGGGCCTTTTCTACTACAGGCCACCGCTGCAATAAAAAGCAAAATGACAACAATCATTTATATTTCTTTCACAAGCACCCAGGGATTTGGATAATTATAGCACTTATAATCTCTGTGAGCTCACCCCGATGTGATCTGGCCTGCAAAATGTGGCTGTGCCTCAACCCCCATTAAAATAAATATAAAACAATGTGCGATGTAGTGCTAACTAGTTCTCTGTAATCATGCAGGGGCAAAATGAAAATGTCAACAAAATTATACTACACTGTCCATACTGAAATATATTGTATTTAGAGTAAAAATCTGAAATAAAAACTATTATGTAATTTATGCATTACATTTTACACAAAATGCAGTTTAGGTCCACTGTTTTTTCCTTGAAGGACAATCTTACATTTAAGAAGGCGGTATTAAATTTTGAGTGGTGACCACACTGAATCCATTTCCTGAAGAGACAAAATGTCAAGACAAATATGTTTCTTGCCCATCAGAGCACTACAGCCCCCAGATGCATTTGTCATGAGGTTAACAAAATGTTTTACTCACAGATAAGCAATCATCAAAAACACAATAGTTCTTTTAGGGGTGTCCTCAACTAAGGATTTTCATAGTCGAATCAGAATTTTCGAATCTTGCCGATATTCAACTGATAGTCGAATCATATGTTTGGGGGCGTGGCAAAATACATTACCAAGAGTCAAGTTAGACATTCGACAGTAATTAAAAAATGTGTAACGGACGCCTCGCAGATACAAACAGGGTAAATAATGTTTTATGTTTTGATTAAAAGATAGTTAACATTAAACGTCAGCAAAACCCTAAGAATTCACAAGTTTTTTTTTCAATAGTGCTCTTATTAACACGTTATGTAGGCTATATAGTTATTAATGTTCTGCATTTCTGTTTTGAGCTGCTCGCGCTGAAGATGACCAGTAAAATTAAGCATATTATAGCTCTTTTTTTAATGAATGGGATTTAACTAATTTCTCTCATACAGAATACGCTTTGTTATTTATGTTCCGACTTTACAGGCTATCTGCACAAAATGCCCCGAGTGCACAAGTGAACGTGTCTGCGTGGCTCTGAATGAACTCCTTTTGTGGATGCGTTCTTCCCAGCAGGCACCAGACGTCTATGTAACGTCAGGTTAACGTTGGACATGACGTCAGACAGACGTTGGATTTTGGTTGAAAATGAAAATCGGGTTGACGTCAATATTTGACGTCAATTTGACGTTGGCTTAACGTTGGATTTTGGTTACACAACCTAAAAACAACTAAATCTCAACGTCAGCTGACATCGGTATTGGACATCAATTTAACATTGACATTAGACGTTGGATTTACATTGGATTTTGGTCACCCGACGTCGCAACCAAAATTTAACCAAATACCAACGTCTTATGACGTTGTGTGCCTGTTTTGTGCCTGCTGGGTTCATGCAACAACGTGCAGAAACACGGCAGATAAACTCAAAATTAACAGCGTTTTATTATAATAGTGTTCTCATTATAATGTTATGTATATGACAGTCCGAGTCATAGTCATTAATATTATTGTTGTTTGTCCTGCTCGCGATGCGTGCTGAAGAGATAATCACCGTACTACTACAATGAAGTGCTTTTACTGCAGAGCAACTCAACCAAATGCATCTCATACGAGATAAATAATAGTAGGCCTATATACACGATATATAAAGCAGCCAAAATGTTTTGAAATAACTTGTACCCTACCTGATCGAAAAAAAAAATCCTGTCTTTCACTCTGCTTGTGTCAATTTGAGTATTTTTAAAGATTTAAATCCCTGCCGCCATGCTCCTCTGTCTGTCACGGATTATGAAAAGTGAAACTTAAAAACTATAGGGGTGGTTGGATTTATTCATGCATGTTAAAATATTTATTTATAGCTTCTTTCTTTTCAGATTCTTATTTACAGCTTTATCATAATAGGCTGTATTAACTTATTAGGAGAAAACCGGTAGTTCTCTGTGAAATCAGACAAGCACCCCCATATAGCCAAAATGGCATGATCATAACACCCCGCGAATATTCGACTGTGAGATTGGAAGTCGAATCAGGCTCCTCCTATCGAAGCATCGAATTCGGGGTCACCCCTAAGTTCTTTGGATGCACGGTAAAATGCTAACAAATACGATCTCAGTATTTTCGAATGCCATTTACCCGTTCAATCATTTTGACAAGCTTTCAAATTTCACCTCAATAACATTTATAATACCAAAAACAGTCAGTCCTGTTATGGCTCATTAACAGTCCTCTGTTCCTAAGACCTCAGAGTGAAAATGAGGACAACATCAGATTCCTTAGGGAGCCTTTTAGCCAGTTGGCACTCAGATTCCGGCATGGATCATTGCTTTCCTGATCATTGATCGATTGCTTTGCCTTTTAGCTCGTGTCTTTGCGAAAAAGAATTTCACCAAGGCAGCTGAGAAGCCCAATCAATGGATGGGCTAATGAGCTATTCACACTCATGTCTGCACACAAAGAGATGGACAATAAAAGATCCCTCACATGTCTAGCTGGACAGAAAAAGGGTCACGGCCAGTGTCAGAAATTAAATTCTTTATTAAGGAATGATATTCGCCCCCAGTGAATTGATTTTCAGGGACAATTTTTACTTTTATGAGGGCAAATTTTAAAATGAAAATAGCGTGCCATACATTTATGCCAAAAACTTGTACAGAATTAATTGAAATGTCACTACGGTGTCTAAAAATGCATAACCAGATAGGCCTGTATAATAATCCCCATATTTTAGTGTGTTTTGTCACTTACAAGTTATGCCAGCTTCTTCTACATTCTTTTATAACAAGCCATAAGCAGCAAATACTTGGAGCGAACACAAGTAAATGGAGACGGCCCAATTTAGCCCAATACTGTCTAGGATTACATAATGGTAACGGCCCTTGTGATTTTAAAATGTATACACAGCAAATATCCACAGTATTCCATTTTTCAAACTGACGATACACAGGGCAGCTTTTAAGGCAGCGTTGCCAGGCAACACCAACGAAAATGGCCACCACTGTAAAACAATTTTGCCAATACTGAGCCTTTTACCATTAATGCCTGATGCTAAACTTGTTGCATGTGGCCCAGCATCATTTTCAAAGTACTGACCCCTGAATCAGAGGACAAACCATGGAGGTCAATAAAACCTGGATACAACTGGCTATTAAATTCAATACTGCAATATTTGCTCATTGACAATTTGAGCCCATCATGTCGTAAATGCAACGTGACTAATCACTTTGGAGCTGCAGGAAAAAGCATCCGGATGGCACCACAAGAACAAGTATATCTACCAGCCAGGGCTCAATGACCCACAGCAGACCCATGTGAGACCCATGGGAGATTACTTTTTCTCAGGGGGGAAAAAGCTCTCCATTTAAACTCACTGGTATTGGAGAAAGTATTAAAAATTACACTAAAAATAACCAATACATTGGATAAAAAACACCACTAAACTTCCTGTCCAACTAAAGCATTTTAAGAAAAACAGAATCTGTTATAAAATAAATCTAATTATTTATGCGAAACACAAACAACTTAAATGAAAATTAGAAACGTTGCCTGGAAAAGTAACTGAAAATGTTTAAGTACTAAAATTACTAACTAAAACTGAAATAAAAATAAATTAAAGCTAAACAGAAATATAGAAACTAATGAAAAAGAAAAAAGTGCATAGCAAAATTATTAAAACTAAAAATAAAATTCACATTCACACATATTGACAAACCCAATACTTGTTTTTGTTTTTTTTGGATTTGAACATCTTTACTTTACAGTAGTAATTTCTGTTTTATATATTTAACACAGCAAAACCAAAACCCTTTTACTACACCCGAGAGACACATTTCCCTGTCTGGGAATTGCTGAATTACATTATAACCTGGTTATCAGAGATATAAAGAACAAAATCGAGTGTTAAGAGTTTGTGATCCATAAAATTACAGAAAACCACAATGTCGATGGTCATGATAAAGTCACATTAAACGTAAGAGTAGAAAGTAGAAGCCACAGCTGATCTGAAAAGAAAGTTTGTAACCATTTTGAGAAAATCCCTTAATCATGATTTATTTGTATTTTTATTTTTTTATGTAAATATTTATTTTTTTGCCGTTTCCATAAAATGAGAAAGGTATAGTAAGGACATTGTTAAAATATTCCATATGATATCCTTACTACCTTTCTGGGCCTTGTACGTGGTAGTTGCATTGCTGTCTATGCAGGGCCAGAAAGCTCTTGGATTTCATCAAAAATATCTTAATTTATGTTCCGAAGATGAACAAAGGACTTGCAGGTTTGGAACGACATGAGGGTGAGTAATTAATGACAGACTTTTCATTTCTTTTCATTTTTAGGTGAACTATCCCTTTAATACATTAATACAAGGTGTGACAACATCAGAGCCGCCTTTCATTTCCATCTCTGAAACTTTAAAGCTTGTGCATTGACACCTTAAGCATTCCATATAGCCCTGCACCTTGTGACACACCAGAAGATTAAAAATGCCATATTCCCTCAGTTCATTACACGCTTCCTTGAGAACTACAATAACAATTGCCTGCGCTGCAGAAAAAAATATTTGATGTTCATTATCCTTTCTGTTGATTTCTCCCTTACTCTTCTTCCCTCTCTCACTGCCTTTCAAGCTGCTTCCATTCATCCCAGATAAAATTAATTCCCCAAATTATAGCAGATCACTGCAAAAAATGTACTGCAATTTCATGTTGATGATAATTGCATTCAACATTAATTATCTATTTAGATTATTTTGCAATTCTGATGAGGCGTGCTGGTAGTTAGCAGCTCTATCTGGTGACAGTCTGTGCCATGTGCTGATCTACGATTACGAAATGATCAGTCGGTTCCATCAAGTTAATCTACAAGACACATCAAAATCAAGCACAGACAATTCTGAAATTCAATCGTGTAAATAGCTGCCAAACAAAATCCTCTTAAAACACCTATTCGTTGTAATTATTTTACCTTTCAAAACAGCCCTATTAGATGAAATAACCAGTACCTCAAGATTCAGGATTCACAGTCGATTCAGGATTCTCAATTATATTGAGGGAGAGGCCTGTTACCAGGCACTTCGCCTCTGGAAGAACATTGGTGTTAACGAGACCTGTCCACCTTTCTCTGAAGTCTTTCAGGCCATTAGTGAGAACCAGAGCGAGCCCGGTTCATCACACACGGATCCTGGTGCTTAAGCCAGTGCCGTCATCAACATCAGACCTGAGCTGACTGCTTTCTAGCCTTTGCAGGAGCATGTTAATATATGCCATCTCACAGTTAGCCACAAAGATAGAAGAAGTGTCTCCAACCCAACCTTCAACGTGGGTTAACAGGATGGAAGTGAGGCGTTCTGGGCAACTGGAGTGCGTGTGAGTGTATCCATGCAGCTAATGAGGGGAATCAATCAGGAACACGGCCGTCTCTAAAGCCAAAGCCTCCCACTCCAGGGAGACACTGTCAGGAGCTGCTGTTCTCGGATCTGCCTTGTTCGAACTGACTGCTACAGAAACTAAAGACATCGCCACGGGGTTATTTTTCAAAATGAGCGCAAACCACATTATATCTCAACATCCGCCAACAGAAATACATCATATCGACACACTCTCTGAAACAATCTCTTTGTCACGTACTGGTACAGCTCCACGTCTTATAAAACACCCCATTTTAAAAGTACATGGCCTACTTTTTCTACTTTTCTACTCAGACATATTCTGTGATGCTGATGCAATAACTAGCATCAGATCTATGACTTGCCACCAGAGTTCAAGTCACAAAGACACACATGCTTTGAATATCACGACACAGCGCCGCAAGCCAATGGAGCGCTGAAGGACTTCAAAACCAATCCCAGCGATCTGGAGTGATGTCACTAGACACTGTGCTTTCTCAGCAGAACAAAGCCAGCACCGTATTTATGTGGCCCTTTATGTGAGCCATGCAGAAATACTGATGGCCGGTAGTGGAAATTAGCTCCGTCGTCAGAACAGAATGCTGCCAACGACAGGCAAAGTTCACGAAAGCACATCAAGCAAGCAAAAAAAATACACAAATAGACAATGACAGAATAACAAATCGTTTTAAATCAGACTTGAAACAAATCAGTTTTGTCCACGAGCACTGAAAGAAAGGAGTAAAAATACTCCTGAATACCCTTACAAAATGCACTGTGGTGGTACAATGGTGCAGTGATGATATCAATATCATGGTACTTTGATAAATCGCTTTCAAAGAAAAGTATCAAAAATATCACGGTACTCCAAAATACTTCCAAAAACAGCATGATACTACATTACTATGTCGAAAAAATCAGGGTATCATCATTTGGTACTGTCTCATATGCTTTTTTTGTAAGGGTATTCATTAGGACCATTAAGTGCCCTATAAAATAATGGTATTTTTTTGAACCATGGTTAAAAAAAAAGTACCATAGTATTACCATCACTGTACCATGGTACCATCAAAGTATTTGAAAAAGATGTTATTTACAGAGTACTTCAAAAAATACCATTATACTATCATAGTGCTTGTAAAAACATGTAACAAAGAATCTCACACATTTCTTGTATAATCTTGTTTAGCTAAATTTTAGAAAATGAAATGACCCTGCATTAGAGAGGCCTATGAAACATTTCACATCTACAAATCAGAATCAACTACCATGTGAGTGGGAAACAGCAAAGGAATGCAAACCGCAAACAATAGCGTTTGATCAGGCAGTACACATGGGGACTTTGACTGGCCATCAGATTCAATCATCTTCAGTTATTGCAGACATTTTCATTTGCACGCTTCAGTTGACAGCATAAAATACCTTTTCTTGTTTTTCCTGCACCATGCGGCAGTAATAGCGTCTTCATTGTAATCTAAATGGCAAACACAGGCATGATTGACTCTGCCTCTCTGACAGTACATGTGTGTAGGCATACAAGCATATTCTGTCTCAATTCTCACTCATGGATCAACGTACCTTTTATTTGTATCATGATAAAGCAGTCAGAAATCTTCACATCAATCTGCATACCAGCAACTCCACCCATGCCTTTGCATCCACTCTTTATAATTTTCCCAACACTGGTCCGTGGGGTCAAACATGCTCTTTAGGAGCGATTCAAGAGAATGACAGATTAAACAAATTAGGATGCTGAGGATGCAGACTTTCCTCTCTGCACCCTGTGACCTTGCTTACTTGATGCTTCGCAGAAGCCAAATGAACTTGAGTGTAAACCTATTATATCTCTAACCTTAGACCTTTCATGAGGCTGTGATAATCCTCCCAGTGCACCGAAAATTAGTATTTTGAACGAATATCAACTCTGTCCTGCAGCAATGGTAGCTAATCAATCGAAATCTTATTTTGAACAAGCATTACATTATTTTTCTTCCCTAAGGGAATTATTCATCGAGGCTAGCCGTTAGCAAAACAACCCGACGCTGCTGCTGCTTTGTACCTAAACAGAACTGAACAAGGTAGTGAGGGTATTCACAATTGAATTGAGCTATATTTCATGCAATATGTCATGCTAAATTAGCCCTGTAATCAATAGCCATGCTAGATAATTATACATCCCGGCATGGACCATGTAAGTAATTTAGCGATCCATTACTTAATTCAGTGCAAAAATAACTCAATATCTAGATCCTAGAGCATGCATCTTGTAGAGAATAGCTGTATTTTTGCAATAACCATGAAAACATTGAAAGATACTGTTTAAAAAGCTATGCTAATGCTAAATATCCCTATCTGCCATCAGCTTAGATGAATCCTGACCTCTACCAACAGCGTATCACACCCTAAACAAGTCAAGCGACAATTCTCCATTTCGCTGTTGATTGGCTGCAATGATGGGCATCTCAGTGGGCCAATCGAATGGTGCCAGAACCAGGGCAGTCCAGCACTGGCAGATGGACAAATGAATGGACAGGTGCCTTCAGTAGGCTCTTTGAGTGATGATGATGATGAGCCTGTGTTTGGCAGGTCACTCGCACAGATGGTGAGAGCCTCGCCTTCCCGCTGCTTCCCAGTCGGCTTTACTTTTTCATTCGACGCCTGACATCAGTATCATGTCTAAGCGAATCGGCTGTTCATGCAGAAGAAGTCGTCAGAGTAGCTTAGAGAAACAACGCTTGTACACACCTGCTCACCATGGAGAGAGAGCTAAGTTTAGGCGGGAACAGTGATGTAGCAAACTTCTTAGCTAACAAAACATGCAAAAACACGGCATATCTTACCAGCTTGCAACATGTCGCACAGCATGTCCTCTAAAAGAAACAGAATGTTCATTTTAAAATTCACTTATTGACTACGTGCTGGAAACAGCGATGGCATTCACTTATGCACACATAAACAACCTCGTTATTCCCTTCTTTCCTAAACTGGAGTTCAAGTCGGCAGATGACTAAATGACATTATTCTCTGCTGAATAGATGCTCCATCTTGCTCGCATAATGACAGAGGAGCGCGGTCATTGTGCGCATCTTTGGTATGCATCAAATACAGTTTGGTGGGAATGGAGCTGGCTATGACTGGAATAGCAAATGACCTTTGTTGTATTGATTCTGGCGTGGGCTACACAAGGCTGTCAGGCCATCTCAGAAGCGCTAGGGCCCTTTAGGAGACCGAATGAAGCCGCGAGCCGCTAACTGAACACTGCACCATAGAGTTTTGTTGGGAACAGCTTTTAAAGCTTGCAATAAAGACTTTTATGCACATTTTTACTGCATCAATTAAGCTTACGGTCGCTGCCCAATGCTCTATATTGGCATGTCTAACAGAATTATAAATTTATCCTCCACTATGCAAATGTTGAACCTTCAGTTGATGGTCTCCAGGAAACAGATGACATCAGTTATTCCTCTGCTTTTCAAAGTTTGGGAGAAGTTAATTTGTGAAATCAAAAGAGAAAACTGAAGAATATTAATATTTACAATAGCTTTCTGGAGCTGATTTTTAATATTGGTACAGAAAAGATTTTGTAAGCAGAATTTCCAAGGTCATGGAAAACCTGGAAATATTAGAAACTTAAAATGATGATATATAGTGTAAAAAACGTCAAGGAAATTAGTGATTATTTTTGTTATACTTAGCTACAAAATATATTTAAATGGCTGGAAATTGCTCTTCATGAGTTTTTTTTTAAACATCTTAAAATCCTTGAAGAGTAATCCCACATGGTAAACATGGTCAAAATGTGTGAAAAACTAGTGTGAGATTTCGAAGACACTGTGAAGACATGCTGGTCATATTTGGGCAAGACCGAAAGGTAATCTACACAAACTTCAACACAGATTCTTCTTGCTACACTAGATTAATTTCACGCATATTCAGGTTTCCAAAATGTCAGAGCCCAATTTGTGATTCAACACAAGTACATCATGTAAAATATCTTCTATGGTCCGTTTTCTGTTCAGTATGTGTTGAAAAGCTACGCAAATGTTTGAAGATAATCTGCTGAGCAAGTTAGATCTTATAAACACGTTTATAGCTAGCTACTGAATAACAACACACCCGGTTTAATGGCACAGACATTTGAAAGTAACTATAGCCCCCCTTGAGTACAATCACATCAATGCTTTGCACAAAGTGTAACCCTGTGGTTTCATTTTACAGAAGATAACAAAAGTAGAGGTCCTAATTAAAACCAAAGTGAAAGCAGTGCTTGGAGCAGATGGCTTGTTTTGGTAGATCTCAAAGTGGACCATAGGCAGAAAATAAATTAGACGAACATGCCTCTATGGAAACGTCAGAACAAGGCTAATCATTCTGTTGTTTACCAAACTTTGGGACTACGCTTGGATCAAATAGAATGGGAAACACAGAGAAAGCAGCAAATTAAACCTCCGTCTCAACACAGCCGTCTTCTTTCGTGAATATAATATTGATCTTTTGACCGACAGCGCAAAAGACTAGCTCGAAGCTTTAAACACCCCCTCCATTTTCAGTTCAGTCAAGACTTGTGATTCCACCACCAACAAATCCAATAAGGTTCAACCCATTTATACACGAGCAGTCCTACAAATCAATGTGGTTTGGCATACAGCATGAGCGTGGTGAAACCCTACAAGGATCAATAGCACAATAACACACCTGGAAGGAGCCCAGGAGTGACACAAAAGAAACATCTGAACTCCAGCTTGTTTATGCTGTCCAAAGAGATCTGCTGTCAAAAACCTGTACGCCAATTACAAAGAAAAACTGTGGGGAACAACGAGGAACAAACGGCACACGTGAAGGCAATGGTAAACACATCATCTACTTGAAAGTCAAAGAGGACGCACGTCAGTCCTGGGTGTAGCGGTTTATTTACATCCCTGCAAACACAAAACACAATAATTCAAGGTGGACTCTTCACAGCTTGCATGCATGAATTATTTGCGATTCATAAATTAAAGATTTGCGTCTTTGTCGCTCCTCGTCTTGGCCAAGTTCCCAGTATTATTCAACAGAGAGGTGTTGAAGAAACAGTGGGTGTGGGTCAGGATATTGTTTGTGTGCACGCGTGACAGAAAACAGCAGGTAAGCGCAAATGAAACAGTTTGATAAAAACACAAACATGTCTCGGCATGACCTAATAATTCAAAGAGAAATGCAACGAAACCCATCCTTTGAAAGTCGGAAGAAACCCATCTGAAATTCTTTTTCTTCTGCTCTGAGCGTAAAAGTTTCGGAGGCAAAAAAAATCACCTATTTATGAATGCAAATATATTTTTTGGGGTGCCCTGCATTGGGCGTGCAAGTCGTTCGTGTTTGTTCATAATCTTCTTTGCTTCTGTACAAACAAGCTGCCTCGACAAAGCGAACCGTATTGATCTTCCTGCTTTCTTTTCAATCCCTTGCTCCCACGAGCCTTCAAAAGAGTGCATGTTGCTCCATGCGGTGCTAATGAATGGGGTACACCTGCGTGTTCCTCTGTCCCAAGTCTCTTCGTGCCCCGCGTGTTCCTTCAGGCTGAGAATGTCTCGTCTCGTGCTTATCTTCCCCAGGCACTCGCCGTCACGTAGGGACGAACCTTTCATCCGTCTTCTCACCCTGGCAACGTGACCAAGCGCGTCAACAACCAAGACCTTGAGTCTCTAACGGTCCTCTCTTATAATCATCTTGTTATCCTTTATCGTCACTTACAGACGATACGGATGGTGAAGTTTGGCCTTCGGAGATATCAGAAACAGTTACGTCAAACTGAGAGGGTTTACCTCCCGTAAGCGCTAGCCAGATTCAACTTTCATTACTTCTCTCTTTTCATCATGTAAGACTACATGGTAATACGAAGGGAATTTGGAATGGCTAAAGAAGCTGATCAAAGGCAAAACCTATCAAAAACCATTTATTTCTGTTCACAGAAACTCATCATATTCACTGCACATTATACAGAGGCAAAAGATCCATGTGTTCTACAGCCAGTAACGTCGTTCAAAACCCCAAAGCAAAATGGCCACCACACGGTTTCATATCTCAGAATCAATCCGACAGCAATGTCTGAGTAACACCGCTCTCGCTCGAAGTACAAGCACATCATCCAGGTCTGATTTGGCCCTCAGGCGTTGCAAGACGATCTGTCTTCCACATCAGAGCGAAACGCATTTCGTTTTTCATCTCCATTCATCTGTATGCAGAAACACGTGGTCAGCGCACATTGGTATTATTCATTGATTCGAGCTAAAAATCAAGCCAATTCCGCTTGTATCAGGCCCTTTTATTTAAACACGTGCACAGATTCGTGTAGAAATTTCAATTCCAGCGTGTGTCAGAAGTCAACATTTAATCAGTATATAGAAGCTGGACAGAGTGCATTTATTAATATTCAAATTCACGGTGCTGTTAACCCACTGATGCATCTGGTAAATACATTGCCATAATTGCACAGATCTGACAAACTGTCGTTCAAACATTCAAACCATTATCTGTGCAAATCACAGATGCTTCAGACATACTTGCCTGTCTGAAACACAACACTCACACAATTGTGAACAGAAATTAAACCAACAAGGAAAATGCTATTGATCTATATTCTTTCAAACACTGCCACGTTATGCTCATAATATGTAGCCTTCGGTTGTCAATAATGCATTCATGTGGAGATTAAATATGCGGCTGTATAAATTCAGCAGTGTGTTCAATGTATATGCATGAAAGCTGAACCCTGTCGAGCAGTTCAGCCTCTTAACAAAACTAATGTGAGACAGAAAAGACACTGAGGAAGAAAGAGCTAAATCTGCATTATTATACGCTGCCAGCAGCCACTGCTGAGCTCTGTCTGGGTTATAAGCAGATCTCCCAGTCAATTACGGGTGATACAGAATGACAGAACCACATTTCTCCATATGGCTATCATGGCATGACTGTACACATCGTCCCTCTCTCGCACTCTTATTTACATTAGCATGTGTTTACCTAGAGTGAATCTCACAAAGAAATGACAGGCTCATCGTTCAACGTAAAATAAACAACATATATTTTTATATTATTAATTGACATTTTCATGACAATTAAACAAATTGTTACAGCTGAAATAAAAAAATACTGCGAATCAAGGAAAAAATAATTACTGTAGTACAGTAAATTCATTATTTAATATAAAATTTGCATACATTTGCACAAGCAAAATTCAGTATGACAAACACTACCATGGTGTATACTTATAATTATACTTAAATGTGTCTAATTATACTTAAATATAATGATATAATTGATCATTTTCATTATTGTAATGACAATGTATATGTACAATCATATTTAATTTATGTACGAAACTAGAATATGGCATGAAAAAAAAAACTCAAATGTTGCCTAAATCTGCAAAAAAAGAAAGACAAATTAAATAAATTATAAATGCAAAATTGAAAACATCTCTCTCTCTCTCTCTCTATATATATATATTTTTTTTTTATAAGTGATGGATATATTGTTGTAAAATAATGTCACAATGCAAAAAGCTAAAATTTGTGTTTTTAATTACACAAAATTAGTGTTGTCAAAAGATTAATCGCATCCAAAAAAGTTTTTGTTTACATAATATATGTGTGTACTGTGTATATTTCTTATGTATATATATAGACACCCACATACAGCATATATTTTGAAAATATATGCATGTATATATTTATATTCATATAAATTATATCATATATAAATATATTTAATATATAAGCGTAACATATTTTTCTTAAATATATGCTGTATGTGTGTGTCTATATATATATATATATATATATATATATATATATATATATATATATATACATAATAAATATACACAGTACACACACATATATTACGTACATCATTTTTTTATTTTTGATGTGATTAATCGCAATTAATTGTTTGACAGCACTACACAAAATTAATTTGGTGGAATATATAAAATTCTTGACTGTGTTAAATAATCATTGACTAGATAATTCTTGACTCTTGAAATTCACCCTTATAGAAATCTTTTTATTTATACATCTATTTGAGATCCTAGTCCAAATCAGCGTTTTTTGTTTAATTTTTTATGTAACCATATATGTTTCTTTATCAACGCCTACATTTTATCTGTAAGCCATGTCTGATGTGCATGAAAGCTTCCTATGAGGCAGTGAGGGAGAGATGACACAGATACTCTAGAGCAGGTCACAGGGGCCGATGAAGCTCAGCTGTGGGAAGCGTGGGGCTCATGTGAAGACTCTGGCATAATGGAGAGCCATTCAGATCAAAGGTGACAGGACTCGGTAGAGCGGAGGGGGGCTGTATAGCCATCTTCAAAATAAAGCACTTCCTCTGAGTAATGGGAGGTCAGATCTGTCCGAATATTGAGCTGAACACATGCAATCACAAACACACATTAACATTCAGGTGAATTCAGGTTAGAGGTTATATCATTGCTTTGTTTTCTTCAAATTCACTCTTTCGGACTAAGTATATTTCACTAAACGATTTAAACCATTAAAATGTTATTTAGAATCTCATCTGTATACTATTGTTGACATTTTAGCTCTTAATGAACATTAAAAGATTCCAATTCCAAGGCACCGTAACACTTCTATCGCTCACAATATTAATTAGGAAACGTCAATGAAGATTACATATCAATGCCAGTGCAAGCTAATTAATATTCATGGAGTTCAGTATTTGCCATAGAGGGATGTCTTTACCTAAATATCTTCACCCCTTCCACTCAAAAACATCCAGCAGCGTTGACTGTAGGCCATATGCAGTATATCTACATGGTTGCCATATTAATAACATCAGCAACATCATAATGCCATTTGTGATGTCATTAAGGAAAGAGAGGACGGAATAATGGAAATTTTACCTCTAATATTGTTTTTCATAAAAGAATGTCCATCATTTCACAATGCTTCACATGCTGAACTCACAGGAACAACTCCGGATTTCCAAACACCTACAACATTTATTTGGAGCAAGTTAATAAAAAAAAAATCTGATTTAAGTTATTTTTTTCAGACTACCAAAAAAAACTAAAAAAAACTGTGTGTAATACCCTAAGTCGGATCACCAAAAAAACTGGGATTTGCAATATGTGAGAGGGAGGGAACCAGCAATTTCTTCATTTCATTTCCACACACATTTATCTGAGCAAACTGTGCCACATGCGAAATGTAGCGAATGCATTAAAGTCTAAGGAGTCTCATTACACTTAAAGAATGCTTACAGGTCACATTCAGCTCATGCCTCTAAGTCAGGCGCCTGAATGCCTGTCCTCCACGTTTGTATTAGAAATGACCACATTATGCAATTTTATGCTCCATAATCAACTCCTGAGGGATGGTTTTATTCTGTGGCATTGGCTTCTTTTTCTTTCCCAATACTTCCCTCTTTTTTCCCCTCTTCACTGTCCTGCCATGGAGGCGGATGAAACTGCGGGTGAGATCTGTAGTAATTTGATTCTGTCCAGTTTTGATCACTGATTGCTGAGCGATTTTACCATTTTTTTCTTTCTTTTTGTCAGATACTGAGTCTTTCTGCCAGGAGACAGTTTCATTTCTCAGAAAATAATTTCACAGTTGTCTCACAAATCAAAGGGCCTCTTCTATCCATTCGGGGAAATCACTCTCGGAAGACAGACGTTTTCACATCTTCCTGTTCCTAGATTGGAAAATAAAACCTTGTGAGATTGGTAACATTATTGGACATCTTGGATCTAGACTGAAATTTAACCGTTGGTTGCAGTTTAGATATAAACAAAATTTCTGCAATGATTTTTTGGTGCTTTAACATTGTGAATATCATCACAACAATTACAGTGCGACTAGTTTCACAATACCTCCTTGTCTCTTGACTCACATCAGAACAGAAGTTTTAATAACAGCTGATAATTTTTTAAATAACATCTCTGATAAAATGCAATAACAAAAATGTCACTGGAGTTTGTAAGTTTGACTCATTTCTGTGAAACCGTTCAAACTGTCTGTTTCAAATGAAACAAAACTCTGATTTAACTCTTCAAGTCATTATAAAAATGTAAATACAATTATATGTTTGGCACTGACCCTACATAGGACAAATGGTTTGGAAGATGTAAATACATAAATAAATATTACTATGGAAAACTATTATTATTATTATTAATAATAATAAAGATAGCATTTTTAATAATAATAAAATATGGCATTTTCTTAGCTACATGGTCCAGTCCTAGCACCATTATGTCTCTCAACATATGATAACTGAGCTCAACCAGGTTTCAAAAGAGTCCTAGGATAAACAATCCCGAGGCTGAACAAAACACACGGCGTCTAAACCGATCACACCCTTGAACATTTCAATTCATTCATCTCCCATACAAAGCAAATTGCACTGAATGAATAATGTAAAGCATGTGTAACTCCCGGCGCAGGTAACACGTACGGGCAAAGCCTTGTGTCCTGCCAGCCTGAATTATCGTCATGTGGGTCATTGTTCTCTGATGAATCTAGCGCTGTTGTCAGAGTAAAGAAGAGATCCACACTTGGACGTGTATGTGTGTGTGTGATGTGTGTGTGTGAATATTTGTTGTGAGGTTGATCTCGGGATGGGGCCGACTGGTTTGTATTCCGCTGTCGGCAGAGGAGAGCGAAGCAGAGCATCTTCGCTCATTCGGGTGGGGGGCGAGGGGGTAGCGCAATGCTGGCAAAATCGCCTAATGAGGCATGAAGGCAGGGCGGACTCCTGCAGAGCAATTAGCCCGTCCCCAGGTAGCAACAGCTGCAAGCTGACTTAATGGAGTTGGTGATCCAGTGGCTGAATTATGATGACAGAGAGATTACCATAGCTGTGCCGGGCCGCTGTCCACTTTAGGGGCCTCAGGCCTCAGGGGGAGGGGAAAAAAAATAGTAAGGAAAGTAAAAAGTAAACAAATGATACCTGCTGCTTTCCTGAGGTGTGTTTGCTTTTGCCAGTGAAAGGACTAAAATATGCTCCGTTTGTGCTTTGGCCAAAGAGTAGTTGGTAGTGGACATCCTTTACGCCTCATGGTGTGCTTGATGAGTTACGGATGAATGGATACTATTTAGGAGGATTTTAGCCCCTCTGTCTTTCATCTCAGGCCCTGTGATTATGTGATCTCTTCACGTTTGCTGAGAACAACAGCAAATAGTGGTTATTTCAATAGCAATAGTGGTTATTTCGCACCTAATCCCGTCGTTACTGGTCATTAAACAACTTTAATGACGATAATACTTAACGTTTGTTGCATTAAGTATAATCAGACATCACTCATCTGAATGCTCTTTATTCTAGTAAAATAATGACAAAATAAAATAAAACCAACTATGCCGGATGGTTGGTTGGTTGGATGAACGGACGGACGGACGGATAGATAGATAGATAGATGAATACCACGTTCAAAAGAACAACTGGTAACACTTTACTTAAAGCCTTTATGTATAATGCATTATAAAGGGTTTTTAAAGGGTATAATGCATTATAATAATTCATAATGTGCATTGCAATATTGTCGTAAATAATTAGAACAGAATTTAAAATGCATTACAATTACAATTATTCATGAGATTGTACAATGCATTATAAGGTGCTTTACAAGGCATAATTAATGCATTAAAACTACTTTTACAATGCATTATACATAAAGGCTTTAAGTAAAGTGTTACCAAACTATTTAATGCATCCTTACTGAATAAAAGCATGGTAACACTTTAGATTAGTTTAGGTGCTGGGTAAGGTTAAGGGATCTAGAATATGACCATGCATTAATATGTGCTTTATAAATTCTAATAAACAGCAACAATATGCTAGTTGCTAATAAGCAACTAGTCAATAGTGAATAGAGTTGCCTAATCTAAAGTGCTACCAAAAGTTTGTTTTAAAAAAATATTATTGACTTCAAACCTTTGAACAGCAGTGTATGTACAATAATCTGCACTAGTAACTGAAGTGTTGCATGTTTAAACCCCATAAAGTTTTGGGCAATCTATGAACTACTGCTAATTCACCCTTTAGCTCACTTCTCCATGGTGACTGACCTTGTAATCTCCTTCCACGATGCTTTGTGGAAACTGTCATATGAAAGTTGCAGAAACGATTTCCCCCAGGCCTAGTCCAGTCCAGAGAAAGCAGCAACCACTGGACTTGTCAGGACCATGTGCTCCAGTGCATTTGTAAAAGCATTTGACCTTCCACTGCCCCGTACTTGTAAAACTGCCAACCTTCATTTAGCATCAGACTAACCCTCCAAAACCAGCCTACACAACTCACATTCAGAAACATTAAAACAAAGCCATTTCAACATTGGCTCAACCAGTGAGTTGAGTATCGAGTGGAGCCAATGTCTAAAACATGTTTGACAGCTATCAATACTGTTACTCTTCTGTTTTTTCCTGATACTGTCATAGAAATAAAACTTCACCTTTAGACTGTCACTGTTCTGAAATCTATATGCAATATCATATCTGCCAGTATCCCTATAGATGTGCATAGGAGAAATCAATACTGGCACACCTCCTCAACTCGAGGAGAGATATATTCCTCCACTTACAGGGTTGAGAGGTTACTCAAATGAGCAAAGAAAATTACATGGCCTTAGAGTGAAAGGCTACTACCAAATACAGGCTCAAAATAGCATGAAAATGAAGAAGTGGAATCCCAGAGCCTTTTCACACTGCCCGCGTTCTCCATCCAAACTCCCGCAGACTCGAAAATCTAAATCACCATGCGGAGAACCAGCTGGGAGAGCGAGTTTCTATTTCCAAACTCCTCAGAGACGCCGAGGCGGAGGTAAAGTCCGCTCACGCTTGCATGGATGGCAAGATCTCCGTGTCGCGCTGACCAAGATGCTACGGTTAGGCCTTCCTGATAGGATTTTAAAGCTCTTAAAGCACTGTTATGATAAAATGGATCAAATCCTGTTTAAGAAAATAGGTCAGAGATCTGCTTTTGCAAACTGTAATAACTGCGGGGCAGGTGGGAAAATTGGCAATGCTGAATAAATCATATCTCGCAGGTATGTGCGGGTCCCGCGGGGAGAAATCAGCCTCGGGTATCCGAAGATTTGCGTGCTTGGCGAGGCTTCAAATAAGATTTCCGACCTAAAGCTTCACCTCTATGCCGCAAATGGTCCTTGGAGGTTGATTCTGAGCGCAAGCAAGATGCATGACCTCCGAAACCCCGCTCTTTAAATCAAAGATGCTAACGTGAACGTGGTGCTGTGTGGGAAGGTATGTTAATTACAGTGTTAATGCAAAGAACACTAGAAATGGGTGGGTGGTGTAAAGGAGGCGATAACTCTGGCTATAAAGCTGTCATAGCCACTGTAAAGGTTGACCGTGTGTCCTTGGAGCCCACAGCAAATGTTTGTGTGTGAGAAAAGACTCTTGTGTTGCCCCACAGGGAGGTTGAAGGTTAAAAGAAAGCCTCTCAGATCACAGTGCTAGAAGAGATCTGCGCTGCCAGGAATGGAGGTTAAATAGATTTATGGAGGAAATTGCACTGAGATTCAGATTTGGGGTCCCAATCATATTACTTCAACAACCTAGGGTCATATATCTTTTTAGATGGATCCATATGTAGGTAAACAAACACAGACCGCCTAATGCACGCAATATCTCATGCAATAAAGGAAATATACATCTTTCATCTTCCCTGCTCTGAAGATTGCGGTTAAAACAGAAAGCTGCGTGAGAAAATAGGCTTTGCTAATCCTCCCTGGGAGCGTAGGGCTGTTTGCCACAGATTGCATTCTCGGCACAACGCACAAGGGCATCATTGGAGGGCCCTGAGGAGACACTGAACAGGCTTCAAAAACATCTGATAACGACAGTGAATCCAGCCAATCAATCGGCTGATGCGCTGCGGTCGTGGGTCAGAGCCAGTGCCGAGGGCTCCCACGTAAGCGCATGCTTATGACAGCAGAAACGGCAGCTTCGCTCCATGCCGCTCTACTCTACAAAAGACAACTCCAAACAGCTTTAAGGGAAGACCTGACTGATAACAAATGAGAAGAAATTAGCATACGATGCATAACATCCACAAGAGCACCCACAGTGGCAAAGAAAACTAGACAAACCCATATGGTGCCATTTCTGAATCATCAAACGTTTCATAGCATTTTTCTATTTCTATTCTAGAAATTTTAAAGGAATATGCCACCAATAAAACTGAAGAATATAAACAACCAAGAACAATAACTAAATAAATAAATCAGGCAGTTATATGAACCTGGAAATAGTTAGTAGGCTAAATATTCCCCAAAGTCCCCAAACGCAATATTTTGCATCTGATAAATAAATATTAAATAGAAATATAAAAATTAGGGCTGTCAAAATTAGCGCGTTAACACAGGTGATACATTTTTCCAGTTTAACGGCGTTAAAAATATTTAACGCTGCTTGTCTTTTTTCTTGACAAGAATTGCATTTATTTAGATGCAGAACATCTTTACGACAACATTAAACAGGAGACTTTTCAGACGTGCATTCCATATAAGGAAAAAATAACAATTTCCTAGAGACATCAGTAGTATTGTTATTAAATATTAAAAATATACTGTCTTTATGTTGTTTCTACATTAATTTGAAGATTGAAAGTAAAATTATTGCAATATAAAAGTACATTTAAAAACTTTAATGTTAGGTGGGATTAATCGCGATTAATTACAGAACAAACGTGTGATTAATTAGTAAAAAAAATTAATCGATTGACAGCACTAATAAAAAAAAAAAAACACAATATTATAAAATAATAAAAACATACTAAAATTAAAATGAAAAATATAAAATTAAATGCTAATTAAAAATACAATTAAAACTATAATATATATAGCACTAAAATGTGCTTAATAGCTTGAAGAATATGTCACATAATTTCTTTAGATTTTGGGGTGAAATATGACTAATTTCTTCAAGTGATTTTCCCAGTACTGTAGCAGATTGGGATCACACAGAGGCATGACCTTTATCTTCTCGTAGGCCTCGCTAGTAACCTCACGATTAGCCAATCCAGCTCAACCCCACGCTGTCATTTGGACGACTGTGTCTTCAATGAAAACATTATCCGCCGAGACACTACAGGCAATTTTCAACTTCCTCGATCTGAGCGGCTATTCTTGAGGACAGGGAATGTTGAAGCAGGAGAAGAAAAAAAGTGTGTCAGGCTTCATTAAAAGAGACCAGGACATCAAATGGAGAAAAACCTCTCCTGAGCTGTGCTAAATTTGAAAAAGCTCCAGCTTCCTGTAGAGTTTCCACTCTCCACCGCACATGTAGCATAGACGGAGAGAATTCCTCATTCAAACAGGCCACGGAGGAGAAATAAAAGAGACCTCATTCCACAAATCAGAAACGGTTTGAAAAGTCATCTGAGATGAGCGTCGCGAGACAAGCTCGAGGAGAAAAACGAACTGTCCCCTTTTTACAATACGAATTGATGTTACTACTGAGACTGAAAACAGGAAAGGCAGCTGATTTGTTCCTTAAAAGCAATCTGAGCAAAAGCCAGCATGAACAAAACCCACACGACAGGTTTGACGGGTAACGTTAATGACCATGCAGACAGGACGGACAGCTCTCCGTTTCACATCCACTAAGATCAGCTAAGCTTCCATCTCCAGTCAGTGAGGGAGAAAACTGCTAAAATGAACTAAAGAACACAGCAGAAGAAGAGGTGTGAGGGAGGGCACAGCAACAGAGAGAGAGAGAGAGAGAGAGAGAGAGAGAGAGAGAGAAGTGAACAGATGCACGGGGTTACAGGTTTTTCAAATCCTCCAAGCTTAACTATTACAAACACTGGCGTGTAACCAGTGCTTGAAGTGAGCCGGTATGGCTTATATATTTTAGTCTTTAGCGTACTGGCACTTCTGACATGTTGCCGGTACTCAGAGTCAAAACATCAGTGTCTGGGTGATTATAAATAACACTATATAAATCACACTACCAGGAGGGGTCACCTCTCATCTAGACAAATCACGTGAATGAATGCAAGCGGAGTCGGTCTACCTCAGGATTTGTCAATGTGTGTGGCGCAAGAGCATGTCAGGGGAGTTAGAATAATAATTAAGTATTGGTTACCGATTCGAATCAGTACATTATGATGAAAACAATACTTTAAAAATGAAAAGAAGTAGGTTTTTGTGATCACATCATTTTAAACGAATAAACTCCTGGAAAGTCCAAGGATCCAGTAGGCGAATTAAAACAGTAAGTTTAAAACAGCGCTAAAAAAATGAAATGTAATTTTCACAAATTCTATTAGATATTGATTTGGTTTGGAACGGTGTTAATTTCGTTAACAAAGATGAAAAATATTCATTAACAAACTTTTTTCTGTGACTAAGACAAGACGTTGACGAGCTAAAACTAATATCTGATGATAAAAACTATGACGAAATATATGCCGCGTCTTCGTTAACAAGACAAGACGAGACTAGAATGTTATTTGAGGACTACCAGACATTCAAAATACATCCTATAGGCTAAGTTAACTGTCTTGTCTTTCAAAATGTGTGTCCCTGTCATTGGATTGCAAACAGATGAGGTGCGTTTGCATATCTAGTCTCAGTATGGCAGCCGCAGTGGACAGAAAGGCTAACGTACCAAAACGCGAACTAGCGATCTGAAACAATGGCCTCAGCACCTGAAGGGTTAGGGATAGGGTGACCAGACGTCCCGTTTTTCCCGGGAGTCACAATTCGTTGTCGACTAACTTAATGTTAGTGAAGGTGGGATAGGCGGAATTGCGCTGATATAAGTGCTCTCTCATGCGCACGCTCCACTTCTTCAGTTCTCATACAGCATGCGATCAGTTCTCAGTGTTCAAATACACACACAGCAGTCCAAATGTATATCGTGTGTAGAGTAGCTCACGTAAATACAATCGGTTATGGCTTAAGTGAACGTAAACAGGTGGGTGAAAACTGAATGTGTGTCAGTATTACATGCATCCATCTTAAATGGACAGCATTCCTAATTAAATACCTATCTGTGTCATTAATGTAACCAACAAAAGATGTTAAATAAATGTATACTTGTTAAGTAAACCAACTGTATCTGAAAAATGAGTTTAATTTGTATCTCTACCAAAAAATGAAAATTTATTCCAGTTTTTCTCAAATTCAATCCTTGATTCAAATTTCTCATAAGCTTAATTGATTTGGTATTAAGAGATACGAATTAATTACTATTTTTGTTTGAAGACTACATGTAAAATAGCTACCAGAATAAATGTTGGTAACTGCAGTTTGACTAAAAGTAATGACTAAAAGTTGACAAAAAATGCAATGACTTTTCGTTGACTAAAACTAGACTAAATCTATGAAAGACTCAAATGACTAAAATGTGACTAAGACTATTAAGCATTTTCATCTCAAGATAAAGACTAAGACTAAATCAAAAATGCCTGCCAAAATTAACACTGGTTTGGAATCCAATTCAAAGGACTTTTCCCCCATTATTCACCACCTATAACACTTTAGAATCCACCCAGAACACCCTAACAACTGCTTAGAGTAATATAACGCCCAGAACACCCTAACATCACCCAAATCAATTTTATAACCAATCAGAACACCCTACTAAGACCCCAGAACACCCTTACAACAACCAGGTCACCCTAACAACACCCAAATAATTATAACAACCAATCAGAACACCCTACTAAGACCCCAGAACACCCTAACAACACCGAGATCACCCTAACAACACTCAGATCACCCTGACAACCACTCTTGACATCATAACATAACCCAGATCACCCTAACAACAGCTCAGAACACCATGACAACACCCAGATCACCCTAACAACCGCTCATAACATCCCAACAACACCCAGATCACCCTAACAGCAGTTCAGAACACCATTACAACACCCTGAACACCCTAACAACCGCTCAAAACACCATGACAACACCCAGATTATGCTAACAACCGCTCTTAACATCATAACATAACCCAGATCACTCTAACAACAGCTCAGAATACCATGACAACACCCAGATCACCCTAAAAACCACTCATAACACCATGACAACACCCAGATCATGATAACAACCGCTCATAACATCCTAACAACACCCAAATCACCCTAACAACCACTCAGAACATCCTAGCAATACCCAGATCACCCTAACAACAGTTCAGAACACCATTACAACACCCCGAACACCCTAACAACCGCTCAGAACACCATGACAACACCCAGATCACGCTAACAACTTCTCAGAACATCCTAACAACACCCAAAACAAGGTGCCAAGTCATTTCGATCACCTTTGTAACCATCAAGATAACTCTAGCAACCACCTAGATCATCTAGATCACGCCATGACTCTGACGAAATGTTTGGTCTCTGAAAATGAGGGTTGTGATTTTTTTTTTTTAATCTATTCTAAAGACACAAAGATGCTTCAGTGTTTATCTCAAAAAGCAGATAATTAATAATAAATATTTTTTTAATTAAACTAAAATACAAAAAAGAAAGGCCTTGCAGCAACAGATTTGTTTTTGTATAATTAGCAATAAAAATCCACTTGAATCAGTTAATTAGCCTTCGAGTGTTTATTGCTACAAGCCCGCTGTACTTCATAATGACTGGCTAAATCTGCTAAATTAATTAAACAGTTCTAATAAAATCAATGTTGCATCGCAGGTCATTAAACAGCACAATGCCGAATGATTCAACCAAAAGATGTAAAAGCTTATGAGAGGAAAGAGAGTAAACGAATGACTAGTTCATCTCTTTTACACATTAACTTACTGCTAAAACCGCAGGCCTGCAGAACAACCACGTTTTCAACACAAACGAAAGTTGATTTACCACATGATTGTTTCTACAGACCACGCACAAGTGAAGATGTCAACATTCGACCACATACCACTTCACTGAGGGGCCGGTGCAAGCTATCTGATTCAATTTAGCACGGACGCATGTCTCTGCATGCGCGGCATGTGATATGATCAATAAAAAGGGAAATGGCATAGATGGAAAATAAAAGGATGGAATATAAGTCTGGTATGGCTGATGACAGTGTAATAAAAACATGTTGTGGCTCCATTATTGCTCAAACAAGACTTCCTATGAAACTTTAGCAAGTTTGCTAGTGCTCCATTATTAGCTTATTCACAAATTCTACAATGTTTCAGCATCATCTCACAATCACAGTCTATTCATTATTTGCACCGGGCTGCTTTAAACGCATCAATATCGCAATCAGGAGCGCAGCTGAGAGGCGTTTGATTCAATGTCCTTTATTCACCTCCTCCATCTAAAAATCACAGGACAAGACAAGCCCGGGCCCACGGTCTCTAGCCAATCAGATGTGATTTTATATAGATGGACAAACAATGCTGATGTCACAAAGCATTATTAGCTCAATTGCTCTGATTGCTTTCTCTCGCTGCTGAACACTGGCAGCGCTACAAGACACGGCAGCTATCGAGCGCTCAGTTACAGTCTGATCAAGTAAACACGCTCGCTTACACACTCTGTTTGCACCGTTCGAGGAGTTACTACAAGGTGCTACTTACTGAACTACTTACTTTTTTAAGTAGTGTGAAAGTAGCTCAGCTGTTTAACAAATAATGGTGTAGTAAACAAGCAGCAGTGTAGTATGAATATGTAGTGTAAATATGATTCATTTCAGCTAATTAGTTCATTTTGTTAATTCATTTCAATGAACTAGTTAAAAATAATGCATTGATTCACTTAACATTGTACAAGAAATAAAAGTAAATAAATATAAAAATGCTATAATATATAAAAAGTATATATACTGCATATATATATTTTTAGAATTTAATATATAATAAACACAATATTTTATATATATATTTAACATATTTGATAATAATAAAAAAAATAAACTAAAGCTAAAAAAATTATGTACAATGTCAAGCATGTTTTTTTTTTGGAAAAAACATTGAACATTATTTTATTATTGAAATTATTTTGTTAAATGTTTTCAATTCAGCATATAATAATAATAATAAAAATAATAATAATTTATTACTATTATAGAGTTTGTTATAAATTAATATAATACTAATACTAATAATATATTATTGTTGTTGTAATTATTAATATTAATATTAATCTAAATTAACCATCACAATGAATGTAATACAATGCTTACAATTTAAGTTATTATTATTATTATAGCAGTTAGGTTTGTGTAATGTAAATGTATTGTTATAATAACTAAAGTATTACAATATGTTTTATAGTATGTAAATAATACAAAATAATACTACAAACAATTACTGATTTGAGCTAAAATTGTTTTATTTTACTTGCAGATTAACTTAAAACTGGAAAACAGTTTATCACAACACAAACACTGCAACAACATTACAATATCAATTCATGTTATTCATCTGCAATCCAAGTAATTTTTTCGTAAGATGCCCTACTGTAACTTGTACTGACATGAACAGAGAGAGACAGTGAGATAATATAAGACACAAAGGGGTAGACTGACTCAACTACTTAAAATTGTCAACACCCAGATCTTCTGATAGAGTCTCCCTGATGATTTCCAGCTGTGTAGAATCAACAATCAATTAATGGCACAGCGACTTGTTTGCTTGTGTTATCAGGCCGGTTAGCAGACATAAATTAGCCTTATTTCTGGGCATGACACTGGCATGGCAGCTGGTTTTGTGCTCGGGGTCAGGCTGGTGAATAAAACAGCCTCATTAGGGAACACCTGCGATTAGAGCCTCAAGCTACTAATGTGCACAAGGTTTTTGCATTTTGAAAAGAGCTGGCCAACATTAACAGACACAAAACCAAACCCGCACTTAGATCAGTGTTATCTACGCACCTTGACTTGCTAATCTGGTGCTTAATTAGTCAGCGTAGCCTGCAGCGGTGGGCAGCCCTGACACAACACATTTCCCTGACCGTCAACCCTCAGGCTTTTAGCTGAAATACACGGCATAGTTCAGAAAACACAAGACCGTGAGATCGCCTCATCCTGAAAAGACTATTTTCAGAAAACACATGATGGAACACGTGGAAATCATAATACATTTGAATGTTTTCTGGATTTTTTAATGAAAAGAAAGTTAAAAAGAACAGCATTTATTTTATGAAATCTCCTGCGACATTATAAATGTCTTAACTGTCACTTTTGATCAGTTTAATGCATCCTTGCTGAATAAAGTAATTTTATAAACTTATTTTACTCACCCCAGTCTTTTGAGGTGTATCACTGTTTCCACAATAATATTACTTAAAAGCAGTACAACTGTTTTTAACATTGATAATAATAATAATAATAATAATTCAAATATATTCAGTAATATATTAAAATAGAAATCAGTTAGTTTGTAATATTATTTTACGATATTACAATATAACAATAAATGTTTTAAAAAGCAACATTTAAAGACAATTTTTAATTTGCCTTTTGTGGTTATTTATTTTATTTTTATTTATTTATTTCATCATGATATTACTTTTGGTTCATTTGTCAAACGTAAAACAAAAGGTCATGTCATTGCATTGTGGGATGCAATATTCCAGTTTCAGCATGTACTGCATGCAGGAAAAAAAAAAAATATATATATATATATATATATATATATATGGGATGCAATATACTGAAGAAACACTAAGAGTTGTAGTATACTATTCCAAACATAACCTGCCCTATTCCTAAAACATTCCATATAAGAGAGGATGAAGACACATTAGAGAGAGAAGGGCACATTTGCATCGGATGCAAATATCTCCAGATTTATTAATGATGGTGATGGATTGTTTGAGGCAAACTCTGCAGCGTAAGCACACACGCACAGCTCTATGGAGTGATACCTGAAGCCTCATATATCACAGCAGAGACAAATAAACTCTCTCTGAACCTCCCCGCAAATGTTTTCCAACTCAGATATTTGACCATTATAAAAGACGAATGTGATTTAATAGTTCTAAAAGCACTGTTTTTAAAACTACGCATGTCAGTGTTGGTATTCAGTAAATAAACCGCACAACACGCTTTGCTCCGAATGCTACATTTCCCCTTTGGCATTGTATTCACTTGGGGAATTTTATATTTAGATTTGTCAGACCCCTGCGAAAACACAAAAACACATAAACCACCGGAAAAGAAAAGCATCGAGAAGCTCTTTTCTGAAAAAGTCCCAGTGTGACAGAAGTGAAAAACAACAGAACTGTTGAAGCCTGCCACAAGGTCACGGTAAAACGAGTATTAATAATCATTCGCCGGCTTACAGCTCCATTTAACTGACTGATGCTTTTTGACAGCTCGCAGCGACAGATTCAGTTAGCTTCCCTGAAGTTCAATTAGAATGAAAGTTTAATGCCGTAACTTGTGAAGCCTTGACGCTGGGTAAAGCCTGACCCCGATCGATCTGGCAAAACGAGGACACCTACAGCAAACCTCCACAGAGACCTTTAGCAGCTGCAGGCCAATCGCAGCATTAATGTGGAGTTTACCAGCACACAGCGGCCCACGGCTCAATGCAGCTGCTAAAGGTACAGAAATTAGTCTTAACTCTTTCTTCACACACACACACACACACACACACACATGTTGGTTTTTGTGGTTTATGGGGACTCTCCATAGGCGTAATGGTTTTTATACTGAACAAACTGTGTGTGCTATTGCCCTACACCTACCCTACACCTAAACTTAGCCCTCACAGGAGTCTGTGTGCATTTTTAGATTTTCAAAAAAACACCATTTAGTATGTTTTTTAAGCCTTTTGAATTACGGGGACATAGGCAGTGTCCTCATAAAACACCTTCAAATTGTAATACCTCTGTCATACCCATGTCATTATACAAATTTGTGTCCTCATAAACCACATAAACCCGCACACACACACACGCATATATAAGTGCTTGCAAATCGATTAATCGCGATTAATTGCATCCAAAATAAAAGTTTGTGTTTACATAATGTGTTCTGTGTATATTTATATGTATATATAAATCCACACACATACATAAAATAATAATAACCAAATATGATGCCTAATCAGATATTAATCATAAGTACACCAATTTAACCACAAAAATTTTTTTTTTAAATGTGTTAATGTAAACCACAAATAAAAAAAGGATAGAATCAAATAAAAAAAATAAAACAAAATAAAACATCTTTAATGCATGTTACATTTTTAACACTTAAATTAAATAACCCAAACCCTAACCTTACATCTACAGAAAAAACCAACCTACCAACCACAAATGAAATAATATATGATAATACATATGTTATATGTTTTTAAAACATATGCATTATCGTACATATGTTTTTATGGTAACACTTTAGTATACACTGTAAAAAAAAGTCCGTAAAAATACAGTACAATATACCCTATAGGGACCAATTCTCACTATTAAATAGTTACTTATTAGCATGCCTATTATTAACATATTGGCTGTTTATTAGTAAAGCACATACAGTATTCTTTGCATATTTCTTTACTACCTTACTAACTATTAATAAGCAGCAAATTAGGAGTTTATTGAGGCAAAAGTCATAGTTAATGGTGAGAATTGGACCTTAAAATAAAGTGTGAGCTTTTTTTTCTTTTATATATACAGTATATATATATATATATATATATTATTATATTATATTTTTGTATCCAGATGTATACACATTTGGGAAGTACATACATAGACATTGAAGCACAAACAGGTACACACACAGGCACTCACTTAAGTGACAGGTAAGATGTGCAGCTGCATGCCCCTGTTTTCTTCTGCTATGACAATGAGAAGGAAGTTGAAGGCCGAGCTGTCACACAGTTTGATGACAGTGACAGGTTCATCCCCTCTCAACGGCTCGGGTCGGGCCACGGCTCCCTCATCCGGCCTATACCTGTACTTGATTTACACCCCAGACTCATGCAATTCCCTTCCCCTCCGGAGACCGAGCCTATTTGATTTAGTCTGGGGCAATTAAACTGAGCACTGCGGGCCTGAGAGAATGTAATATGATCAACGCCGTGATAACACCGAGATCTGCCTCTCCAGCTGATTCACCCGGAACCAAAACCAACAGACACAGAGAATATTTGGAGGAGTTCATTTTGATTAATTAGTCATAAGCGAGATGACAATTTAATACAAGAATCTCAAAACTTAATTCATGTTTGTATTCGTGCAAATTACAGTGCAATGAGAGATTGCTTTCTGAGAATATGTTTACTCTGTCCCGAAAAACCCTTACAAATATTTACCGCAGTAACAACAGATTCAATCAAAATACCACTACTGCTTTCAAAACAAGAAATTAACCCTAGAACGCATCGGTACGTTTGCTTGGGTCAAAATGCATATTAAATACAATTAGATCCATATTCTACTTGTTTTGTAAACAAAATGAAATTTTAATGGTTAGATAATTGAATGGGGTATCATTACGGATAAAAGTATCTTCTAAATTGCTGCATGCTTTTTATTACTTTACTAAAAATAAACATGAAGATGATATTCAACATCCATTCCAATTTCAAACGCAGGCTATAAAACAGACTACTTTTGTTTCCTAGTAACATTGTCAGGGATCTTCTAACAAAACAATGCATCTGAAGAAAAATATATATATATACCTTTTTTAATTACAAACATTTATTTATTGCAAATGATATTGCAATACTAACTAACTAAATAATATATTTATTCATATCACAAATGTGTTTAGCCTACTGGCTCTTTTGATCAATTAAATGCATCCTTGCTAAAAAAAAAACATACTGATGTTCATTGACCATCCAATGCTATAAAATTCAGCTAATTTGTAACTGAAATCTATATAATATATATATATATATATACTTCTGTTCAAAAGTTTGTAGTGTTTTTTTTGTTTCAAGGTTTTTGAAGTCTTGTTTATGCTCACCAAGGTTGCATTTGTTTGATCAACAGTATGGTAAAAACATAGTAAAATATAGTAAAATATTACTACGATTTAAAATAACTTTTTTTCTGTTTGAATATATGTAAAAATATAATTTATTCATTTGATGTAAAACTGAATTTTCAGCATCAATACTCCAGTCTTCATTGTCACATGATCCTTTAGAAACATTCTAAAATGCTGATTTGCTGCTCAAGAAACATTTTTCATTATTATCAACATTGCAAATAGTTATGCTGCCTAATATTTTTGTGGATGCTGATTTTTTTTTAATTATTTAATGAATAGAAAATTCAAAAGAACTGTATTTATTTGAAATAGAAGCCTCTGCTGTCCTTCAGCAGTTCATTCTTTACACTGTTGGAGCTTTACACTTTCTGGCAGAAACGTATAGCTACCATGCACTTTTGTAATAGAAATAGCTTATATAACATCAGAATAAAAACATACATCTCACATAATTCAAAGCACAGGCTAGACAGGGGTGTGTGGTGAACGTGTGACAGATGTTTGAGGCTTTGATTCGACTCAATAAGGGAGGAGAAGCCATTAGATCTGAATCACAAACTCACAGCCGCTGCTAACCCGACTCATTAATTACACTTCACAAGAACATAACCTCCCTTAACTAGTCTGACACATTTCAATCCTGCGTTAACCAGAGCTGACACACAGAAAGAAGCATCTGAAAAATGATTCCTGTCCTTTTTGGGGGGCACAAGGCATTTCTTAAAAAGCAGCATGAGTAAATGAACGAATCTCAGTGGTCTTTACTGAGAGCAACACATATTCACCCCAGACTGCCACGGGTTGCCTTGGAAACCCAGAAAACCTGGAAGTCGCTAGAAACAGGCTGATGTTAAATCAAAAGCATGTAGTTACTTGCATGCATTCCCATTTAAATTCAACCAAGCAACTTTTCCAAATTATAAGGCCCTTTTGTGTATTGAGGCAATGCAATGCGCTAATTAAAACAGAGCAAAATGTTTCAAATAAAACATACGTAGGAAGGAAAGAAACACGTCAGAGAGTGAATATAGTGTATAAAACGCCTAAGGCTATCAGTCTGAATCGGCTGCAGGTGAAAAATGTGATGCCAGAACAGAAGCTCTGCTTAATTTGAGACTATCACACGTGCTAATTCGTTTTAAATGAAAACCTTCCTCACCATCGTGTACATCCAATTAGTGTGCCGCATCTTCAGGATGAAGCTCTTCCTAACGCATTTGCCAAAGCAGACAGCTGAACATTACTCACAAGCTGTCAATTATCTCCCGCTCACGTCTTTTTTAACGCTCCTTCCCGTGTGCCATTACATTCTGGGAATAGGTGAGAAATTAGCTACCTCTCGACATATTCTTTATGACTGCGCTCACAGACTAAAGCCAAGCTGACAAGTTGAAAGACAGAGAAAGTGATGCAAGAACATTACAACCCTGATCTGTCTTTAGCAGAAAGTGAAAACCTTCGAAACACAGACGGATACTACATCTTTGCTGACTAAGTGGTGATGGGGATTGAGAGTTGAGCTGATGTGTGACTGCAGTACTTGCCTACAAACCAATTATTCATTCACGAGTTTGAGGGCAGTAAGATATTTTTATGTTTTTGAAGTCTTTTATGCTCACCAGGGCTGTATTAGTTTGATCAAAAAATACAGTTAAAACAGCAATACTGTGAAATATTATTTCAGTTTAAAATAACAGTTTTCCATCTGAATATATTTAAAAATATAATTTATTTCAGTGATGCTGTATTTTTAGCATCATTACTCCAGTCTTCAGTGTCACATGATCCTTCAGAAATCATTCTAGTATGCTGATTTTGGTGCTGATTTAACATTTAGAAGTACTTTCTATATATTATTACATATGTAGTATAATAATAATAAAATATTATATTGTTATTATAAATTTATTTCATATTAGTGTCTCTTTTGATCAATTACATTCATCATTGTTGAATAAAAGTATTTTTTTTATTTTTTTTTAAATCATATTATAAATGTTTCCCTGCCACTTTGATCAATTGAATGCATCCTAGCTGAATAAAATCATTAATTTCTTTAAAAAAAGATCTTACTGATCCCAAACTTTTGAAAGCTAATGTAAATTTGCCATCCAAAGCAATACATTTTCTTGCCACTTTTGATCAGTTGAATGCATCCTTGCAGAATAAAAAAAAAAAAAAAAAAGAACCCAACATTTGCAGGGCTATAAATTTACCATCCAAAGCATTAAAATTCAACTAATTTGAAATAGAAATCTATTTCTATTTCATATTATAAATGTCTTAACTACTTCAGTTAATCAATTAAATGCATCCAAACTGAATAAAATCATGCTTAAAAAAACCCCCCCCCCCCCCAAAAAAGTACTAATCTCAAACTTCTGAAAGCTAGTGTAAATTTGCCATCCAAAGCAATAAAATCCAGCTTTTGCTGCAATCATTACAGCTTCTTAGACTATAATGAGAACGATCTAGTTTTTGGAGCAATTTAGTGACAGAGATGAATGCATCTGAGAGTACAAACTCTTTAGAGTGAAGTCTGGAAGATCAACATCATTTCACTTCCATTACTCTACATATTTCAGAGAGAAACAAGATATTGATTGCATAGTTTATCCAGCAGAAATCGACTTGGAGAGAGGGCGTTACATACCAAAATGGAGCCGGGTGGTTGAAAAATGAGGTCTTGATGACATCACCTGAAAAAGAAAATCGTCAAACAAATTATAATTTACGTTTACAGCAATTTACAATTTCCCTTTACATCAATCTTCTCTTTAAAGATTACAAAGACAATGAATCACATAATAAAACCAGGAATGTGCATAGTAAATTCATTTGGATTTAATGTCGACTTTAAATGGTGAGAGGCCGCTTTTTGACAAACAACTGTCTATTTAGAGCACTTATAAGCTTGAGATTTTTGCATCATTTCTTCCAAACGGGGTTTGGAATGATGGATCGTAGAGGGAGAATCCAAAGTATTCGTTTTCCAAAGCTGGCACATGTCATATAGCTCAAACAGCAGGAGAATTCAAGAAAATGTGTTTTATAGATGAGTGGGAACAATGCTAGAGAAAAATGAGCATGGATAAGCCGAGCTGTATTTTCTTTTTTCGCTCTTCTTGACAGCAGCGAATTCCCCTTACACATGAAAGACCTCGTTTATGAGAGATCAGGATACAACCGGTGTGAGATATGTAAAGCTGAGAATACCTCAGCACTGAGTGGATTTCTGTCCCACTGATGGATGAGATGATCAGAGAGAGCTGTAGGTGAGAGAGAGAACGACGGAGAGAAGGAGAAAAGATAAATAATCAATGCAAACAGTGCAATCTGAACACCGACTGGATTACTGAGCGTGTGAATGAACAGAAGGCAAAAACAAGCAGAGCAAACTGCTTCAGAGCCATTTAATCATTTTTCTTATAACATACAATCAAGCATATCTTATTTATTGATTTATTTTAATATTAATTTAATACTATTTATTTATTTATTGTTGTTTGTTTGTCTGTCATCCATTGTTACATCCAATCATAATGAGTGACATTTAACTGTCAATTACTAAATTATATAATTTCCTGATCATTATTTATATTTCACTTCAGAAATGTTATCAGAAGTATATGGGTTCAAAGATTTTTAGTGACAAATATTTATGAACAATAATGCTTTTTTTTGCATTATTGTTTGTAAGCTGTGCATAAAAACATCTGCCAATTTAATGATCAAATAAATGCGCAGAATAAAGATTTGCTCTACAGATGCTTCAGATTGTAACTCTTAATTATCCTGATCAGACTGACAACATGATGATCATGTCAATGATCTCATACATCACACACGAAAACAAGAGTCCGGACACGTCCAGTGACTACGAACTGCATTGCTGTTGGCTTTTTATGAACGGAATTACAGCTGTCAGCATCAGATTTCATATGGCTGATATATATATATAAAAGAGATCATTTTGACACTAAATTCTGATTAGATGAGACACGTTTGAAGCCAAATCGATGACTAAGCTGCTTGGCAATCATAAACAGTTATATTAATGGAAGATTTATTTCAATTATTACTAATTACAATGTAACTGTTTATTAAACATTGCTGTCTTTTATCATACTGTATTACAGCTGCTGCTGTTTTATTAAAGCAATAAGCCACTTGAGTTACAGTAACCACTGTAAAATTGTGATGACGTTATTTTAACGCCGCATTACTATAATAATCCATATGTATCAGACCACAGTGTTTTACTATTCTTTGACATGAACAAATGGCCAGTGAACAGCATCAGTGAACTTCAAGGCTTGATTTTGCTGACTCAGCTCTCTGCATCAGTAACGATGCTGTTGATTAATGCAAAAAAGCTGGATGAAGCCACCTATGAGGTCTGCAATAAAGAGCGTAATTTTTCAGCACCATCCAGCATTGTTTAAAGAACATTAGGGTGAAGCAAAGCATTAAACTAATTTCCTCTAACACCCCCCGGTCCTCGGCAGCTGTACATCACGGGACGTTTTAATCATCAAATGCTCCCGCGAATCCACTTCGTCGTCAGGAGGAGGTGGAAAGCAAACACGTCAATTAAATTGTATGGCCGAAAAAAAACTAAAACGAGTAGGAGTCAGCAGTGTTCGGAGGCAGCGTGTGTAATCCATCATGGAAACATTAATTATGAAGGAGGTTCTCTCAGAACACAGATGGTAATGAAGCGCCTGTCTACGGGCCCCTGGAATCACACGGAGCCTGTTTACACCAGGGAAGCCCCAGCACTGAGGACCAACTGTCATCTGCCTGCATTTACTCCACAGATACTCTCATTATAGGAGGATGTGGAACCGAGAGTAAAGCGCCTTCTGTGACTGAATACTGACACAATAACTGCATTCTCATGACAGGAAAAATAATGGAAAGGAGACATGGTGAAAAAACATGCGTGATATTGTCAATTTTCTCACCCATGTCGTTCCAAACCTGTGCGACTTATTTCCTTCTGTTTAAAAAAAGAAATAGGACAGGACAATTTATAATAAACTACACTGGTTAATGCATTAAATATCACAAAATATATTTATTTTTAACATTTAAATCTACAAAAAGAGACTTGTAAAGACTAAGGCTTTTGAAAGAAGTCTCTTATGCTCACCATGGCTGCATTTCTGTGATCAAAAATATGGTCAAAGAAATATTGATAAATATTGTACTCCAGTCCTTCAGAAATCATTCAAATATTCTGATTTATTATCTGTGTTGGAAACAGTTGTGCTGCTTAATATTTTTGTGAAAACTGTGATTTTTCAGGATTATTTCATAAATAGAATGTTCAAAAGAACAGCATTTATTTGAAATAGTAATCTTTTGTAATATTATAAATGTCTTTACTGTTACTTTCGACCAATTCAATGCATCCTTGTTGAATTAAAGAATTAATTTCTCATAAATAAATAAATTACTGACACCAAACTTTTAGACAGTACTGTATATTTATAAATTAACACAAAATATACATTAATAAATGCTGTTAAAAAGTGTACATTGTTATAATAATTGTTTGATGCTGAATGCATTAACTAATGCTAATGAATTGAATTTCAATGCAATGTGGAAACATAATTAGATTTTCTAAAGACTCAAACATGTATTTTTCAATCAACATTCAAAGAAACCACAGATATTAATTTCCAAAAAATGACAAAACTGTGCTATATTTTAGGTCTTCTGAAATTATACAATCGCTTTTTGTGATAAACACTATCCTCTTCCCTTTGGTACTGGATTCAAAACACTTAACCTAACCTGCAAAGACCTTCATACCTCAGAAAAAAAATAGTAAATGTAGTGATAAACAGTCATTTTTATTATCATATATGATTCATATTATCGCTTCAAGGTTTCCTTAATGCGCTGAACTTGAGGCTTGTCACGATATCACAATATACAATAAATTAAATTAAAACAATGGAATGTGGCCTGCAAGTATTTGAAGCCAAATAAACACAGTTCTCCAAGGATTCATTCAAGCAAACAGTAATAAAGTACAAAGAAATAAATTAAAAGCAATGAGGGGTTAATTTTGTAGCAGCAGCATTTGCATTTGACATCCCTACATTAACTATAGGTGCATCTCAATAAATTAGAATGTTGTGGAAAAGTTCATTTATTTCAGTAATTCAACTCAAATTGTGAAACTCGTGTATTAAATAAATTCAATGCACACAGACTGAAGTAGTTTAAGTCTTTGGTTCTTTTAATTGTGATGATTTAGGCTCACATTTAACAAAAACCCACCAATTCACTATTTCAACAAATTAGAATATGTTGACATGTCAATCAGCTAATCAACTCAAAACACCTGCAAAGGTTTCCTGAGCCTTCAAAATGGTCTCTCAGTTTGGTTCACTAGGCTACACAATCATGGGGAAGACTGCTGATCTGACAGTTGTCCAGAAGACAATCATTGACACCCTTCACAAGGAGGGTACGCCACAAACATTCATTGCCAAAGAAGCTGGCTGTTCACAGAGTGCTGTATCCAAGCATGTTAACATAAAGTTGAGTGGAAGGAAAAAGTGTGGAAGAAAAAGATGCACAACCAACCGAGAGAACCGCAGCCTTATGAGGATTGTCAAGCAAAATCGATTCAAGAATTTGGGTGAACTTCACAAGGAATGGACTGAGGCTGGGGTCAAGGCATCAAGAGCCACCACACACAGACGTGTCAAGGAATTTGGCGACAGTTGTCGTATTCCTCTTGTTAAGCCACTCCTGAACCACAGACAACGTCAGAGGCTTCTTACCTGGGCTAAGGAGAAGAACTGGACTGTTGCCCAGTGGTCCAAAGTCCTCTTTTCAGATGAGAGCAAGTTTTGTATTTCATTTAGAAACCAAGGTCCTAGAGTCTGGAGGTAGGGTGGAGAAGCTCATAGCCCAAGTTGCATGAAGTCCAGTGTGAAGTTTCCACAGTCTATGATGATTTGGTGTGCAGTGTCATCTGCTGGTTTTGGTACATTGTGTTTTTTGAAAACCAACGTCACTGCACCTGTTTACCAAGAAATTTTGGAGCACTTCATGCTTCCTTCTGCTGACCAGCTTTTTAAAGATGCTGATTTCATTTTCCAGCAGGATTTGGCACCTGCCCACACTGCCAAAAGCACCAAAAGTTGGTTAAATGACCATGGTGTTGGTGTGGCTTGACTGGCCAGCAAACTCACCAGACCTGAACCCCATAGAGAATCTATGGGTATTGTCAAGAGGAAAATGAGAAACAAGAGACCAAAAAATGCAGATGAGCTGAAGGCCACTGTCAAAGAAACCTGGGCTTCCATACCACCTCAGCAATGCCACAAACTGATCACCTCCATGCCACGCCGAATTGAGGCAGTAATTAAAGCAAAAGGAGCCCCTATCAAGTATTGAGTACATATACAGTAAATGAACATACTTTCCAGAAGGCCAACAATTCACTAAAAATGTTTTTTTTATTAGTCTTATGAAGTATTCTAATTTGTTGAGATAGTGAATTGGTGGGTTTTTGTTAAATGTGAGCCTAAATCATCACACTTAAAAGAACCAAAGACTTAAACTACTTCAGTCTGTGTGCATTGAATTTATTTAATACACGAGTTTCACAATTTGAGTTGAATTACTGAAATAAATGAACTTTTCCACGACATTCTAATTTATTGAGATGCACCTGTATATTATATACATTATCTCATTATAGAGCTTAAAATCATTTGAGCGCAAGCTGCCACTTTGAAAGCATGAATATATATATATATATATATATATATATATTAAGCTCTATAATGAGTCCCATTCGTTCCCAACAGGTCAAGACTTAACTAATGCAGTTAAAGCAGGTTACTCTAGCTCTCAGGATAAGAGCAAGTCCCTGAAGACCCAGCTGAGCACGGGGAGCTCTGTTCTCCACAGGTCAGGCTGCTCTGAGGCCAGAGATGATGGCAGTGTGGGATATAAAGCTTTCACCTTTTCAACCCTCATCTGCATTTCGATTTCCCTTAAAGGAATAGTTAAGCCAAAAGTGAAAACTTGCTTAGAATGTATTCACCCTCAGGCCATCTAAGATGTAGAGGAGTTTGTTTCTTCATCAAAATAGATTTAAAAAAAATTTTTTAATAGCATTACATCACTGGATCACCAATGGATCCTCTGCAGTGAATGGGTGCCGTCAGAATGAGAGTCCAAACTGCTGATAGAAATAGTAGAAATCACAATTATCCAAAAGTAATCCAAACCTCTCCAGTCCATCAATTAAGATCTTGTGAATTGACAAGCTGCATGTTTGTAAAAACAAATCCATCATTTATATATTTTTAACTTTAAAAGTGTTGCTTCATGCTAAAATACAAGTCCTCTCTCCATAATAGTGTCTCATCTGAACCAGGAGAGAAATATGCACAGATCAAGCACTGTTTATAAGACAAAACAGTCTAAACAAATATGTTGGTGAGAGGACAACAGGGGATTGACCTTTTCTCTGGAGGAATCGTTATTATGGATTACGGACTGGTATTTTGGCCAGAAGTGACTTCAAAAATGAAGTTAAAATGTTTTAATGATGGATTTATTTACAAACACAGCGTTTGGCTTCACAATATGTTAATTGATGGACTGGAGTGGTGTGGATTACTTGTGGATTATTGTGATGTATTTATCAGCTGTTTGGACTCTCATTCTGACGGCACCCATTCACTGCGCAAGGTCTGAATGACAGGAAAGGATGTATATTTACAAATGACATGAAGTTGATCAGATAAAACATGAAATATTTTGTGTTCATATTGTCTGCAATGAAATACAAGTCAAAGTAAATTTAGAAATCACTACTTTCTTTTTTTTTATTTGCGTTTTCCATACTGTCCCAACTTTTTCTGATTTGGGGTTGTACATCTTGGAAGGCCTGAGAGTGAGTACATATTAAGCAAAATTAAATTTTTGTGTGAACTATTCCTTTAAACACAGGAAGCCACTAACCAAAAGCTCCCACGGGATTTACCAGACGGCCCGCTTTAGCCTGAAAACACTGAGTGAAAAGCAAGTGCACCTGAGTGCAACACTTCAGTAATGCACTCGTGAAAAGCGTCGCATGAAAAATGAGCGTGTGACACGTGGAAATAAACAACCTGCCTCCACGCTGGAAGTTTAACGAGTGTCTGGAATACTGTAATGCGCCGTGAAATGTGACTGCGGCAATATGGAAGTGTCCTTAAAAGAGAAAAAAAGCCTGAGTGAAATTAATATTATGTAAATGAAGAGAGGTCTCACGTGGAATGGCATTTCATTAATTTTGGTGCTTTGACATAATTGCAAGCTCTAAATGTATGATCGCTCCACAAACGCGGGCCCATGGGGAGTCTGACATTTATTGAGTTTCACCTTTGTGGCGGCGGAGAATGAAAAATGGCTCGTTCGCCGGCTAGAGAGGGAAGAACAGCCGAAAATAGTACACATAGGAGTCGACCAAACGGAGGAGTCACGCCGTGAGGTTACGCCACCTGAATCAGGGGAGGAGACTGCGGATTGAGGGAAGGTTTAATTAGACGGCTGATGTTGATGAAGGAGGAGAGCGTGCGAGAGGCTTTTCTGGAAGTGTTTGATGTATCAGAGGAGATTTATTTTTCCTCTCGGTATTTGGCTTAGTTAGCGAGGGGAAAGTGGAGCACTTAAGCAGGGAAACTAAAGAGTGTTGAAGAGTTCTCGACGTTCATGACTCAGTTTTAGCTCTGGCTGTCTTTCTCTTCATCTCTGTCTTTAGAAGTCACAACAAGTTTCCATTTATGCAAAAACATCTTGGAGACGGTTTAATTTAGTTTTAATTGCTAACGTGTTCGAATGAACTCTTTGAACTCAATTTAACTGACTGACCAGCATCTGAATTCTGCAATGAGATATGAATTCCTTGTAAGGGGTGAAAGGGAGAGGGGGCCTATTCTTTCTTTCTTTCAAACATTCGAATAGAACAGAATAGAATTTTACTTTACTGTTCTACAGTAGTCAGGTAAGAAACAGCGTTTTAATATTTTTAAAAGAAGTCTCTTATGCTAACCAAGGCTGCATTTATTTGATTTAAATACACCAATATTTTGAAATATTATTACGATTTAAAATAACTGTTTTCTATGTTAATATATTTTAAAATGTAATTTATTCCTGTGATGCAAAGGTGAATTTTCAACATCATTACTCTTCAGTCTTCAGGATCTCACATGATAAAATAATGAAGGCATAGATCATTCTAATATGCTAATTTGCTGCTCAAGAAACATTTATTATTATTAGTAGGCCTAGTAGTAGTAATAGTAGTAGTAGTAGGAGGAGTAGTAGTAGTAGTAGTATAAATGCTGAAAACAGTTATGCTGCTTAATATTGTTGTGGAAACCATGATTGATTGATTGGTTGATTTTCAGGATTCTGTGATTAATAGAAAATTCAAAAGACCAGTATTTAATTAAAATTTAATTGAATCAATTTTAATGCACCCTTGCTGAATAAACCTATATATTTTTTATTTATTTAAATAAAAATAATAATAAAATCTTATCAACCCCAAACTGTACCGACATGCAATAATTTAAATTATACGAAATAAATAAATAACTTGACATATTGTGACAGGAAAGTACAATATATTAGTGACCATATTTGTATTTTCTAATATTGGTAAAAAATAAAATAAAATACTGGATACATTAACTTTATAAACTAAGGACAGACTGACTGACTGAATGAATGAATGAATGAATGAAAATAAATGCCCATTTCAGGTCCTAATTAATAATAATAATAATAATAAAAACAATTAAATAAAATAAAGCTAGATACATTAACTGTATAAACTCTGTATGTATCTTGTGAAGTTAACCTAAAAGCAAGATTCATTTTTATGGATAGGGTCATATTTGTACATTTATTGTACACTGTAAAAAATGACCCTGATTTTAACGGTAAAAAACTGTGAAAATGCTACAGTAAAAACCTGTTAAATGGTTAACGGTAAGTTCCTGTAAAATTTACAGGTAAAAACCATAAACTGACGTTCCCAGAATTCCCTGCGTTGCATTTCAAATTTTGTTTGAATTTGATGTTTTTTCTTTGAAATAACTATGTTTCTCAGTTTTTTCTTATCAGTTATGTTTATTAGGGTTGTATGTTACATCTAATGTTGTTAAATTAAAGTTTATTGCATATTTCAGTTTAAGGAGTCTCACCATGATGGTGTTTAGTGTTTGTGTGAATGACACTGTGCACCTTCTATATACAGTGGGTACGGAAAGTATTCAGACCCCCTTAAATTTTTCACTCTTTGTTATATTGCAGCCATTTGCTAAAATCAAGTTCATTTTTTTTCCTCATTAATGTACACACAGCACCCCATATTGACAGAAAAACACAGAATTGTTGACATTTTTGCAGATTTATTAAAAAAGAAAAACTGAAATATCACATGGTCCTAAGTATTCAGACCCTTTGCTGTGACACTCATATATTTAACTCAGGTGCTGTCCATTTCTTCTGATCATCCTTGAGATGGTTCTACACCTTCATTTGAGTCCAGCTGTGTTTGATTATACTGATTGGACTTGATTAGGAAAGCCACACACCTGTCTATATAAGACCTTACAGCTCACAGTGCATGTCAGAGCAAATGAGAATCATGAGGTCAAAGGAACTGCCTGAAGAGCTCAGAGACAGAATTGTGGCAAGGCACAGATCTGGCCAAGGTTACAAAAAAATTTCTGCTGCACTTAAGGTTCCTAAGAGCACAGTGGCCTCCATAATCCTTAAATGGAAGACGTTTGGGACGACCAGAACCCTTCCTAGAGCTGGCCGTCCGGCCAAACTGAGCTATCGGGGGAGAAGAGCCTTGGTGAGAGAGGTAAAGAAGAACCCAAAGATCACTGTGGCTGAGCTCCAGAGATGCATTCGGGAGATGGGAGAAAGTTGTAGAAAGTCAACCATCACTGCAGCCCTCCACCAGTCGGGGCTTTATGGCAGAGTGGCCCGACGGAAGCCTCTCCTCAGTGCAAGACACATGAAAGCCCGCATGGAGTTTGCTAAAAAACACCTGAAGGACTCCAAGATGGTGACAAATAAGATTCTCTGGTCTGATGAGACCAAGATAGAACTTTTTGGCCTTAATTCTAAGCGGTATGTGTGGAGAAAACCAGGCACTGCTCATCACCTGTCCAATACAGTCCCAACAGTGAAGCATGGTGGTGGCAGCATCATGCTGTGGGGGTGTTTTTCAGCTGCAGGGACAGGACGACTGGTTGCAATCGAGGGAAAGATGAATGCGGCCAAGTACAGGGATATCCTGGACGAAAACCTTCTCCAGAGTGCTCAGGACCTCAGACTGGGCCGAAGGTTTACCTTCCAACAAGACAATGACCCTAAGCACACAGCTAAAATAACGAAGGAGTGGCTTCACAACAACTCCGTGACTGTTCTTGAATGGCCCAGCCAGAGCCCTGACTTAAACCCAATTGAGCATCTCTGGAGAGACCTAAAAATGGCTGTCCACCAACGTTTACCATCCAACCTGACAGAACTGGAGAGGATCTGCAAGGAGGAATGGCAGAGGATCCCCAAATCCAGGTGTGAAAAACTTGTTGCATCTTTCCCAAAAAGACTCATGGCTGTATTAAATCAAAAGGGTGCTTCTACTAAATACTGAGCAAAGGGTCTGAATACTTAGGACCATGTGATATTTCAGTTTTTCTTTTTTAATAAATCTGCAAAAATGTCAACAATTCTGTGTTTTTCTGTCAATATGGGGTGCTGTGTGTACATTAATGAGGAAAAAAAATGAACTTAAATGATTTTAGCAAATGGCTGCAATATAACAAAGAGTGAAAAATTTAAGGGGGTCTGAATACTTTCCGTACCCACTGTATGTTATTATTTAAAAGCTGCTTGTGATGGGCTTTGGTTCATCATGTGACTTTCTCACCATCACCTGCTTTTGGTGGTTATCAGTGTATTTCAAAGATACAAAACAGATTTCAGTACTTCAATAGGTTGGTATTAACATAATATCAGTTAATGAAATTACGGTATTTAAAGGTGCTGTATGTAGGATTTTGACTCTACTAAAGCATAAAAATACCATAATATGCTTGCAGATATTTAAGAAACATGCTAAATTAACATACTTGTTTATCTGAAAAACAATGCTACAGTCAGTTATCCTCCTTTGAAAATGTGCGTTCCGGCCCGGAATGTCTGTGTTTGTTATGGTTTGTGAAACCCGCCCACTGCCAGTTTACCCAATTGTATTTCGGCACCCCGGGTTGCCAGTTGGCGGAAAACACAGCGTATTTAATTTCATACAGCATCATGTGCGCTCGTTCCTGTTGGTGTCATTAATCTGGCAACCTGCCGCTGCGTCAAGTCTGAGGAGGAGGGACCGGGTGAAAAAACCCGTCTCCAATATTTTGAATTTGGACTGCAATACCTAGTTCAACCGCCAATGTTGCCAATCCTACATACAGCACCTTTAACTGTAAATTTAAGTTAAAACCGTAAAACCTAAAACGTTGTTACCGTATTTTTTACGGTAGAATTCTGGCAACCACAGCTGCCGGTTTTTTACCGTAAATTTTACGGATTTTTTTTTTACAGTGTACCGTAACTTTAGAAACCATAATATTGGTGTTTTTAGTATTAAAGTTTTCTATTTATTATATTGTATATTTCAAGTGCAACCTGACTTCAAGTGGAGTTTTTGTTTGGCTGGTCTTTTTTTTTTTTTTTTACTTTATTGAAGACTGAGTAACTGAGCATTTGAGCAGTAGTTTTCTCCTGCAGTAACCCCGAGTTCTTCTCTCTGGCTCTCTATACTTCTCACTGCCCCTCTCGCCGGCTCTCTGGCCATGATAACAGTCATTATCACCAGCGAGAGAAGCCCTGGCACCCCTGCAGAGGAAGACAGACGCTCGGCACTGGCTAAAGGTCACCCAGAGGGGCGGGGGTGCGGGGCACCCAGGAGTATTCAGCGGTAGGAGTATCGGCGCCTATGAAAACAAACCCACCCATAACGCATGAGGTCCAAAAACCAACAATAAAACACACCTGCCTCTTTTTTTACAGCCAGCATTGTAACTGTCAACTGTAAAAGCTGTTAAGTGCCTCATGGGTCAGACTCCTGCTGACTTACTAATGGAGGTCCCTTCCAATGAGAGAGAGTGAACCTCGGAGAAACAATAAACCTTAATGAACAACAAGCAGCAGCCATTTCCACACAGCTTTTAAGAGCAAAACACATATGTGTGCCAACATACTGTTCGGGGGTTTTAAAGCTAAACCAGGTGCCACAATTACAGAATATGTTGGGACCAGACCTGAAAAAAAAGTTTAGTTTCACTCAAAATCATCTGGGAAACTTGTGAAAGAAGATGAGATTGTTTCTTCCTCAGAACAGATTTGGAGAAATGTAGCATTACATTACTTGCTCACCAATGGATCCTCTGCAGTGAATGGGTGCCGTCAGAATGAGAGTCCAAACAGCTGATAAAAACATCACAATTATCCACAAATAATCCACATGATGCCAGTCGAGCAATTATTGGCATGTGAAGCCAAAAGTTGAGTGTTTGTAGGAAACAAATCCATCATTAAGATGTTTTTAACTTTAAACTATAGCTTCTGGCTAAAATACGATATCTCTATCCATAATATTGCTTTCTCCAGTGAAAAAGTCTTCTCATCTGAATCAGGAGAGAAATATGCACAGATCAAGCACCGTTTACTAGCCAAAACAGTTCTAAATAAATATGGTGGTGAATTTTGATGTGAGAGGACAACAGGAAATTTACTTTTTCAGTGGAGGAAGTGAAAATATTATGGATTACGGACTTGTATTTTGGCTAGAAGTTCAGGTTTAAAAGCCTTTATGATGGATTTGTTTCTTACAAACATGCAGTTTTTCACTTCACAAGTCATTAACTGATGGACTGGTTTGGTGTGGATTACTTGTGGATTATTGTGATGTTTTTATCAGCTGTTTGGATCTGTTCTGATGAACAAAACAACTCATCTACATCTTGGATGGCAAGGGTGAGCAAATGTCAAATTAGAATTTTTGGGTGAACTCTTTATTTTCTGCAAAATTAATCAAAATCAAGCGAGTATGTTAAAACAAGAATATCTGACAATGCGGTAAGAAAAATCTACTTATTTTAAAAGGAAAACAAGTATTTTTTCCTCACCCCACACATACTTTTTTTCTCAGTTTGTGTGTAAAGTAACTTGATTTTGACACATTTTCAGAAAACACTACTTGTTATTTTGCTTCTCAAGTAACTGCATCTTGATTTAGCAATGTTTAGATATTTGCACTGAAAAACGAGACAAAAAATATTGAGGAAGAAACTTTTTTTTTTTTGCAGTGAATACGGGTGCCTGAACAACTAGTTTTAAGAGGATTCCTTGAATAAATAGGCCACTTTGATGTTCCTCAGATGCATTTTTTAGGAAGCATTCACAGGCAAGTTCTTGCATTCAAAAATAGCTTGATGGAGTGCAATTGACTGAAAAGAAAGATGTCAAAACTCACTAAAAAAAAGAGCTGCAACATAACGGTCAAAGACGTCTGAATGGCATCTGAACTCTCTGGCATCTCAAAACTATTTCAGGTTCAGTAAGAATACTTGCCTTCTTTGCTTCTCTACATCACCGCTTGCCTCGAGATGGTCTGCAGCATCTCAGCTCAGGAGAAGAGTCTGTGAGAGATCAGATCTTCACACCGGTGAACACACTTCCATCCACACACACTCTGTGTAAACTACACTTAAAGCCTGCAGAGTGAAATGTTTACAAATCATTCACTGGCACTTCCCTTGTCCAGGATCTCTCCATCTCCTTCCTGGTTCCTGTACCTCGCTGCTGGATGGGTGAGTTGATGAACAGGCCCGGCAGGACGGAGAAAAGAGAATTTGAAGTTCTCTTTACCACAAGGCTCTGTGCGAGATCAAACAGAATGCCTTTAGCTGGTGTGGAGAGAGCTGGTTAGGGGATTTCTCTTCCTGAGGAAGCTGCAGTCCTCTTTAAGCATCCTGCTTGATTGATGGTCAAAAACGCCTTCGTGAGACGCAGATCTGTGTTTCCTGACTGCTGTATCCCAATGCATGTGCTATCCATACCATAAACAATGAACATAATACTGTAGTGTGCTACAGTGTTGATCAAGTGGTGTAGAGTTCAGTTCAAGAAAATAACACATTATTTAGCATTTTAAATAATATTTTTACAACAACAATAATAATAATTTTGGAAATTTCATACAAAAACATGATGATGGTAATAATAATAATAATAAATGTATTATATTGTTTACATTTCATATAATATTATTTATTATTATTATTATTATTACACAAAAACATTTGGGTTAACGTCATATCCCAGAATTGTGAAAATAATGTTATATGACGTTATAATGTTATATGATAAATACAATATTAATAAAAATGTTGATAAAATATTATAATAATGTTGACATCTTAATTTTGGAAATTTCATATAAGAACGTATATTGAATGTATATATATTTAATTATAATACAATTATTATTATTATTATTATTATTATTATTATTAGAACAAATGTTCTAATATAAACATGTTTCCAAAATGAACTAATGCATCAAACTTATTTACTAAGTACAAACAACAACCTAAATAAAAACATATATCTAGCATTTTTTTAAAATAGTTTAACATTATTATTATTAGTTGTAGTATAAATGTTATATAATAACTTCTATTGCATTTATATATTTAAGAAGAATAGAATTGTATTACTATGAATTTTGAATTGCATTTTATTATTATTAGTATTATTATAAAATATATAACAACAATAAAGTAAATAAATAAATGAATAAAGTAAATAAATAAATAAATATTTTAAAACACTTGCATGCGAAAACAACCAGTGTGAGAGAAAGGTTTGGGATACCAAGGTAATTTTATGATGTGGCCATATGTCTCAGTACCAGCAAATCATTTCAGTGTGTAGTAGAAGTGCAAATTGGGATGCAGCCTAATACTGAGATCAGAGAGGCCATGGAGAGAGCGTGAAGATGTGAACCGCCTCCATCATAAACATTTCTAGTCACTAATAAACTTTATGGACATCTGTCTCTCGTAAATGAGTTCATAAGATGCCTTAATTTCAGACTGGCATTTAAAAATGCCAGCGTTTATGCAAACGACGCCTCAAGTGAAATGCTGACATGCCAAAGTTGCTCCAGATGCAATAAATAATGTAATGGTGAGCAAAATTTTAAGTACTGACCAGATTTGCAAAGCAGTACTATCCACAAACGGCAAAACTTAAAAAAAAAGCAAACACTGAAATGAATATCTAACTGTGGTTGCATCTCTGAGGTATGACTAAAAAGTTGTTTCAAAGCCTAATCAATGAGTGAAAACAGTCGAATTTCATACAATCCAGTGGCTTAAGTAAAAAGAAGGATTTATAGAAACGGAGGAGATCATTTATCAATAATGTATGCGGGTTTAATCCCACGTGAAGCCTCAGACATTGCCAAAATGAGGCGTCACGGTCCTCTCAAATTGGAAACAGGTGTACTGAAAGATTCTTTTACCTATAATGGCATGTCAGATGAGCAGCTGCTTTGTATAATTCATCCTGATTCCATATTTAATGTGGAGTGGGAGCAGATTTCGCAGTTGAAGGCGTTTTTGGAGAGCATGGAGACCTGCCTCCTGTAGTGGCTCCCTAACAGGATTAAGTCAGGAGGAAGCGGATGTACCGCAAACAGCAGCACTTCAAGGGAATATAGTAGTTCTGCTGCGGTTATAGGGCTGCGTTGTGCTTTTGTAATCAAGGAATCGTTTGCATTTGTTAACTGTCAATTCAAGCACAGCCATGATCAGGAGGTCCAATTACCTTTTTATATGTAATTGTACACCATGCTGAACAGGGGTTTTATTAAGCAGCAGTCGAAACCACATCCCACAAAACCAAACCCACAAAGCAATTTTATCTAGATGGCCTCAAGGTAATTTAAGACTTGTGGTTTGAAATCAATAAATAATAATTAATATTTACTTCCTTACAGCACTTTTCATGGATCTTTGGGGAACGAACGAATAAATGAATGAATGAATGAATAAACTTTGTAAAAATTCTGTGTACAATATATTAGTACACAAATATACATTTTCTAATATTAGAATAAAATAAAATAAATAACCATATTTGTATTTTCTATTATTAGCCAATATTAGTATAAATAAAATAACCATATTTGTATTTTCTATTATTTGCCAATACGAGTACAAAACAAAACAAAACAAAACATAAAATAAAATAAAAAATATTGGATATTAGTTTTATAAACTATGGACAGAATGAATTAATGAATGATGAATGAAGTTAAAATGTTGCAAAATTGTGTGCCAATAGTTTAATAACCATATTTGCATTTTTTATATATATTAGCACATATAAAACAAAACAAATAGGATAAAATAAAAAAATAAAATAAAATAAAACAAAATTATAAAAATAAATAAAATAAAATAACCACATTTGTATTTTCTAGAATTAGCTAATATTAATATTAAAATAAAATAAAATATTGGATGCATTAGCTTTATAAACTACGGACGTATGGATGGATGGATAAACAAATGAAAATAAATGCCCATAAACCAAATCAAGCCTAGCCTTAAACTTTTCTTACTGAAAATCCCATTTAATTCAGAAATACTGCAGTCAGATGCTGTTTTACGTTGACTCTATGGCAGATTATGCTTCCCTGATACGAGCTAAAAACCACATAAAGTACCAGATTATTAGAGATGAGCCTTTATATCCCTATGTTCTGTGAATTCCCAGTGATAAATACAGAACTGCTCCAATCTTCTCTCCAGTGAGAGCATATGGGGAAGGAAAGCCTTGATTACTGAGATCGACTCAACGTCTGCCAGTGTCTTCACCAAACCCATGGTCTATGGCTAGAACTCGCCTATTTGCTTCAAAAAGCTTAACATTAAACTTAATCAGACCTACATTTGAACGCTCCACGTGCATCAGTGATAACAGAAGCAGGCAGTCACACAAACAATGATTAAAAGCTTGTTTACATTTGCTCCTTATAATTACTACTGAGACTCCAAACCGCATGCAAATTTCAATCTCTGAAGTAAATCTCACCAGCATAATGTTTGTTAGTGCATATTAGCTGCACCTGTCCCTGATGCTCTTTATTAAACAAAAGTGTGCAGAGATATCAGTCAATAGTCTACTTACTTGGTTTCTCACATTTGATTATTTTATTTTATTTTAAATGTGTGTTCTAAAAATGAGAACAGTTCACTTGTATGTTTGGTGCCATTTTACCCTCTTGCAATTTTTAAGAACCATTTAGGTACCATTTGTTTATAATAATAATAATAATACACCACTTATTAATATAAACATATTAGACAGTTAATACAATAATAATAAGGAAAAATCTAATGAAATAGTACTTACCTATTCATAATATTAGAATTTGAGGAAAAAACTAATTATAAAACACAGGCACCCAATGATACATATTCTATCACATACAAGGCAAAGAGTTTGTCATGAAACTAAACTCTACAAATCTCTGTATGACGGGTCAGATTTCCAGATGAACACTCCTCATCCACCCGAGAGTCCTCAGAAGACTCTGTCATTTCCTGAGCAAACGGCACCAAGCGGTTTGAGCTCAGCCACCTGCAGACATCAGCAGATGTGTTCACAGCGACTCACAGAGTTCTCGCTCACCAGCTTAGACTCGTATGTAGTGACTGGTACGTTTGGGTAATATTGAAGCTGTAGTTTTGATGTTACTTGTTTGGAAACTCATGCAGTGACCCATGCGTTCGCTCCTCCTCTGCGTTGTATCATAATATGACCCAGAATGCCATGCAATGGGCGCTATTAAAATGGAAGCTCATTAGGGGCTCTATTTACCTAACCTCCCCTGGCCACATAACGACCTCATTTAAGCAGCAGATTATCATTAAACTATCTCTTTTTTTCCTCTGCGTTTGGCACAGGCCCATGTCATCTTTTCTCACAAAATGTCATAGTCTAACTGCAGTCAATTCAGAGTGGCCTATCGAGAGAATATAAGGGAAAAAAAGCCACCATTTCGCTCCTATCAATCGTGAAAAGCTTTTATAGATAATTACAGCTTGCATGCATTTGCTGCCGCCATACCTTTTTTTTATAGTGCTTGTGGGTGTAAATGAGATTGAGGTAATTAAAAAAGCTCGCTGGTGATTCACACCCAGGCAAGAGCCAAAAGCATTTCCCTTTTGTGAGGTCCAGTCTCGCACTCGAAATGTCAACGTGATGGATGTAAGTCAAGGTCACGTATGAAAGGCCTGTTTAAAAAGCAAGAGCGGTGATATGAATTATGGGAACTGCGGGGGGCGGGAAAGTGAAAGCACTTCGCCCAAAACCACCCGATAGCATGTAATAAATGTCCACGGTCAGCGGTCTACAGAGCTGAACCAGAAAGAAACTCATTCACACTGCCGGAGAGGCAGAAACTAGTCAGAAGGTGACACCTGTCTTTCCACGGGAGCAGAAATGCTGTGTGAAATTCACGTTATAGGCTTTGTAATGAAATGTCATGAAGCCAGTTCTTATTACCGCCGACACGTAACTCATCCTCTGCTGTAATAAGACTAGAGGACTCAATGATGACAGTGCTTCAGCTGAAGTAATATGCTGTCATGTCAATCAACTAAAGCAGCAATGAGCACTGTGTGGGGTATATACACTGGACAAAAGGATTGGGATACACCTCTTAATTATTGAATTCAGGTGTTTCAATCAGACCCATTGCCACGGGTGTATAAAATCAAGCACCTAGACATGCAGTCTGCATTTACAAGCATTTGTGACCCTGGACCACAAAACCAGTCATGAGGGTCAATTTGTCGAAATTGAGATTTATACATCATCTGAAAGCTGAATAAATAAGCTTTCCATTGATATATGGTTTGTTAGGAAAGGACAATATTTGGCCGAGATACAACTTTAAAATGTGAAAATCTGGAATCCGAGGGTGCAAAAAAATCTAAATATTGAGAAAATTGCCTTTAAAATTGTCCAAATTAAGTTCTTAGCAATGCATATTACTAATCAGAAATTAAGTTTTGATATATTTACGGTAGGAGATTTACAAAATATCTTCATGGAACATGATCTTTACTTAATATCCTAATGAAACTTAAAAATAAAAAAGTTTTAAGTTTTAGACTTGCACTCTATTCATTTACAAACTGCTTGTTTTCTTTTTAAAAAAAACAACTAACACTAGCTTGCTCTATTCTTTTTCTATTTTATCTGTTTTCTTTTTATTTATTATATAAAAAAAATAAAAACTTGCGTGTAAATTTTTTTTACTGCATTAGGCTAACTGAGACTTGTTATAGCACTTACATATTGTTGCTCTTTTGTTGATTTTGATTGCTTCCATTGTCCTCATTTGTAAGTCGCTTTGGATAAAAGCGTCTGCTAAATGACTAAATGTAAATGTAATGATTTTTTGGCATAAAATAAAAATCTATCATTTTGACCCATACAACGTATTGTTGGCTATTCCTACAAATATACCCGTGCTACTTTGACTGGTTTTGTGTTCCAGGGTCACATTTATGAAAAACGGGTCGTTCTGAAAAGCTCAACGTGGTACTGTAATAGGATGCCACCTTTGGAATAAATCCATTTGTGAAATTTCACCTCTGCTATATCGCAGACTTCTTTAAATGGTATTATTAGAAAGTGGAAGCATTTAGGAACAGCAGGAACTCAGCCATGAATTGGAAGACCACAAAGTCAAAGAACAGGGTCACTGAGTGGCAGTGCTAAGGCTGAGACTTCTGGTGTGTAAAAGTCACCAATGCTCTGCTGACTCCATAGCTGAAGAGTTCCAAACTTCCACTGACATTAATCTAGGCACAAAAACTGCAGAAGGAGCGTCATGGAATGAGTTTCCATGGATGAGCTGCTGCATGCAAGCCTCACATCACCAAGTACAATACGAAGCGTCAGATGGAGTGATGTAAAGCACAACACCACTGGATTCTGGAGCAGTGGAAACCTGTTCTGTGGAGTGATGAATCTCTTCTCTCTTTGTCAGTCTGATAGGTGAGTCTGGGTTTGATGGTCAACTGTAAGTGGTATTATTGGAAAGTGGAAGCGTGTAGGATCAGCAGCAACTCAGCCACGAAGTGAAAGACCATGCAATGTCACAGAGTGGGGTGACCGAGTGCTAAAGCATATGGTGCGTAAAAATATTCAACACTCTGCTGATTCCATAGCTGAAGAGTCCAAAACGTCCAATGGCATTAATATCAGCATACACACACACAAAAAAAAAAACTGCATGCAAGCCTCACATCATCAAGTACAATGCCAAGAGTTGAATGTAGTGGTGTAAACACTGGACTCTGGAGCAGTGGAGTAACGAGTCTGATGGGAAAGTTTGGGTTTGGCAGATTCCAGGAGAACGTTACCTGCCTGACTGCATTGTGCCAACTGTAAAGTTTGGTTGAGGAGGGATAATGGAATGGGGCTGATTTTCAGGGGTTAGGCTGGGCCCCTCACTTCCAGTGAAGGGAAATCTAAATGCTTCAGTATACCAAGACATTTTAGATAATGCTATGTCTCCAACTAAGCCAATTCTTATTACCACCGACACGTAACTCATCCTCTGCTGTAATAAGACTAGAGAACTCAATGATGACAGTGCTTCAGCTCAATTAATATGCTCTCATGTCAATCAAGTAAAGCAGCAGTGAGCTCTGTGTGGGGAATATATTAACTAGCCTGTTGCAAAGCGAGTCAGTGTTTTCCTCTTGATAATAATGAAATACACAGTCAAGGTGTTTCATGAAGACTGTACAATCTAACCCCGCCAGCGTAAAATGTTTTGGTACTTCTGCTTGTTGTATTGGCCAGGAAATGTTGTGACAAACTTGAAAGGACTCTTTCGATTTGCAGGGAAGGCCTGAGGGAGAGTCAGAGATAAACTTGTTCTGGAATACCATCAGCCAGCTTTTACTCTCCCTGAAAGATCACGGGTAAACGAAGAGCCTTAAAACCGATGAAAATTACCGCCACACACCAAAGGAAGTGAGAATGTCAGAAAGAAAAAAAGAGTGAACAGCATAACATCTGTCAGCTGAGAAATGTCACTTTCCAACAGAACGGAGAGAGAGAAGAAAACAGCAAACCTAAATCTCATCGCCGTGACCTTGTAGAAAGAAGACAGGATAACAGTAACATATCATACACTGCTGTTCAAAAGATTGGGATCAGTAAGTCTTATTACTTAATGAAATATTGTATTATTAATGATATCAATGAAAATGTTTTCTATTTTAATCATTTTTAAATGTAATTGATTCCAGCGATTACTCCAGTCTTCAGCGTTAACAAACAGCACGATTTGAAGTATCATTTCAAATCATTACTCTCACATGAGTCAAAGAAAGACTAATACACAACCCACTTCTAACTGTAGGTTGATCTTGCAAACTGTCCTTGGCACATTTCAATCTAAACAATGAGCCGTGTACTTCTGCGGAAACCTGCTGCAACCCTAATATGATGTGCCCATCTCTCTTTAATGAATATGCTTTGCACCAGAGTGAAAGAAGCCTTCAGAGAGTGTTTTACAGCTCCCTCATGGCGACATGAAAAATAAGTAAGAATGCTATTCAATTATCTCCCTCTGTACTCACCGAGCCAAATAGCCTTTCTCAAATTGAAGACGTTGAGAGTTGATTCAGGCAAATGGACTGAATCGCACTCAAGTATTTAGGGCTTCGAATGGTCTAGTGTACATCCTCTCGGTGAAATAATGTTTTAGCTGTGAATGAGGACACATTGCCACAGGCGCAAAATTGCTAGCTATTATAGCAAGAAGCCAAATGAAAAAGGCTGCGTTTTCTCACCTTGAACAAAGGAGATCTGGACGATGTCCTTTTCAGTGTTACTTTAGTACTACTGAGAGCTTTTGTTTAGATTTTAACTATTTTACTTTACACTTTACAATTAAATTTATTAACATTTGTTAACTATAATAAAAAAATAACTTATCTTAACGTTAATCTTAACATTAATTTCAAAATTTGCTAAATCATTATTAAAAACAAGTTATATCAGTTAATATTATTTAATGGACCTGAGTTAACATGAGCTAACAATTTTGTTAAACACACACAGATATATTTATCTTTTTACCTTGGTACCTTGTTTTTCTTTCTCTCTTCAAACACATTTCAGCCAATCCAAAACCCTGAATGTGCAAAATAAACAGAAATTACACACTTCACTTCATGTTATTGTAATTATGATCATCATTATTTTTCAGCGATCTAACATTGCAATTTTGTCATATTCTAATAATATTATTTATATTTCACACTACAATGACTTAACAGTGATAGAACAGCTTTTTCTGCTGACCTTGAGGTGGATTTGGGAATTTAATCCTTCAACATGATTTAGAAAAAAACCTCTGTGACAAAATCCTGGCCTTTTGTGCTTGTAAGTCTCCGATCCCCCTTCTTGCTGAATCGGGAACAACCAATTTTTCTTCATTCCTGCTCGGCTGAGTTTAACATGGCTGAAAATGAAGCGGTGAAAGAGGAAGCGGCTCCCCTCGTCTCTAACCGGCACATCTGTCATCTCCGGTCTCTGGCTCACCTCACCCTGCCCCAACCTGGCAACCATTAACAACCCTCCATTTAGGAGGCCAACAAATGACGGAGAACAGGAGGGAGCGAGAGAGATGGATGCACGGGACGCCTCACAGCTGGAGGCCTTCGCGTTCTTCCTCACCATTCCAGATCATTACTCCTCCTCCTCATCCTCCTATTCTGGCTTTGCTCAAGATTCCATTTGTTCCTTTATTGGACTGGGACTGTACGGGCTGTAAAAGAACATAAATACGTGCAGGCGCCGCCAACATCGGATGAGAGGGATTGTGACGTCTCCCCATTTGAGGGGAGAGAGGGCAATTTATTTGTCGAGGGAGGTGGGTAAGTCATCCGTGCATTGCTATAGAACAACAGGGACATGATGGCCATAGATCACCAGCGGCCCACCTGCTTCTGAGGAAACGGCTGGGACATTACCGGCTCCCTCATACGCCCAATAGCTATACCGTTGAAGAGAATTATGGATTATTACAGTATGTTTGTGACACATTGCAACAACCAAACAATGTAAATGGCTATAAAACATGGATAAATGGCTTGAAGTAGCGCTTTCCATAATGCAAAAACAACATTCTGGACTTCATTTCCTCTGGTGCATGTACAAATGTGCTTTAGATGACATTGCCTAATGCTTGCAAACAGAAGCAATGTCAAGCAAATAGTCAAAAACATACAGCTCATTTTAAAAGAACAATAACGTGCCAATGAAATGTTTATTTATTCACCTCACACTACATTTAAAAAAAACAAAGTGGTGTACACTTTTACACCAAATACATACTACATTTTTCCAATATATACAATTCACAACAGATTTCAGCTCAAATGAACATTATTGGTAGTAAAACACCAACTTTTATTCCTTTTTCACACAAACTATGATTGCAGGGGCAGATTATATAATATTAACATACTTATTTAAACTGTGCATTAAAAGGAAGTGCCATAGATATTAATAAATAGATGTGACTGGGTTGAATACATCAACAATGTTGAAATTTTGGAAGGGTCAACAAGTCAATGAAGACATATAATATAATATAATATAATATAAGCTCAATTTATGTTAAGAGTATAAATATACATGATAATGATATATAATGCACTATAATTATATATTATATGTATTTATTCCAAGCTTAATTTATGGTTTGCAGTGTATATTGACTAAAATAACAATGCAAATGATTCCTTCTATAAACTATGATTTGAATAAACCAATATACTATTGATTTTTCTATATTCATACATATTTTTCTATCAAACCCATTGCATTTATGATCACTAGTCCCACTGCTTTAATTAAGAGCTTACAGCATGCTAGCTGTGCTCTATGATGATCAATATCACTTACAAGACTGTTTTATCAATACTCCCTTTAAATATTGAATTTCATATCATCTGCATTATGCAGAATCGTCTGATGTGTATGATAAACCAAATGTGAAAATCTGTTGGAAGAGGCTGTTGCTGCCTGTTGCAGATCACATCTGTTAACACGTTTTACAGGCAAATTTTGACATTTCCATTATGGCTGATACATACTGTACTGTAGTAATCAGCAGCTGTTAACGTGGTAACTATGTATTTTTATCTATGGTTAATGCTGTGATATGAAGATTCATGGTTGCATAACAGAAAGCTGACTTAGCCAAATTGCTAATTATATATTTGGCTGTGTATTAGTACTAGTGTGTATTAAAATTAGTAGTCTATGTCTTACAATTCTGAAAAAAAAAACTGAATTGTGAGTGGAAAAGTCAGAATTCATACAAAAAAAAAATCTAAATTGTGAGGTGTAAACTCAGAATTCAGAGAGAAAAGCCATAATTACGAGATGTAAACTCAGAATTCTAAGGAAAAAAAAAGTAAAAATTGCGAGACGTAACCTCTGGGATAAAAGTCCGAATTGTGAATTGTAAACTCAGAATTCCAAGAAAAAAATTCAAAATTGTGAGATGTAAACTCAAGATTACATTGCAAGAAAAAAAGTCAGAATTGTGAGATAAAAAGTCACAATTACCTTTTTTTTTTTTACCCCGTATGGAATGAAACAAGCTTCCATATCACATACTTAACAATATGGATAGTATGCAAATCGGGATGCAGCCTGAGTTAACCATCAGCTCTGCCGGCTGTTGATTCCTGTTGTTTTTATATCTCTGTACTACAGCAAACCATCTGCGAACACTGAGTTTAAATTGCATCACCACTGTTTACTGATCACAATAGGTCACAGGTAGCCTTACAGAGTATAAAAAAATCACACACTTCAAACGGATTGGAGACGGTTCATTCTGCAGGATGATTTGGTTTGGAATCGGCCACAGATGGTGGAAACAGACTCTCTGTGCGGTCACGTCGTTCACTAGCACACACTCCTCGCCCTCACATCCACACAAACTCTAGTTTCCTGTTGCTCTGTAATTAGAAAATATGACAACAGCGGCGTGTCACGCCAGGTGGCCTTTCCACTGCTCGACACCAACTTAAACCAAATGAGGAAGACAGATAAAGGAGAAAGTTTAGAAAACAGCGTCCTGACTGACACAAAAAAGAGAAAATCTCTGATAAAGCAGGGAAGAAACGCTTCCACTGAAGGTGTGGTTGCACGCTCTTCACTGTCGTGTACCTCAGCAGTGCTAATGGGAAGAGTCAGGTGGAAAATGTACGGAGCAGCACTGTTAATTGACCTGACACAGTCTCCTCACTAAAGCTGTTGAGACGAACAGGCGTACGCCGCTCACACGGGGAGAGGTGTGGAGAGAGGGAGACAGAAAGCCCTGATGGAAGCTTTTAAAAAAATATTACATTGTACTCGAGCATTGCAGGCAGCAGTACTCGAGGTTAGTGTGACTCAAATGCACAAACGTTTGTCAATTTGTATTTGTACACATAAATATCAAAGAGAAATGAAACAAAAATGTGATAAAGTTTTATTATATCGGGGGATCAATAGACTCTGGAAAAAGACGGCATATTTGATTTATTACAAATAATAAAAAGCGACAAATCAAAGGGCTTTTCTTTACTTTTCAGGCTTTTTACAGTATGTTGCAGCCTGGCAAAAACATGATTTGATTACTATTGTTGGATGCTGTTCAGGACACATTTTTCCATTGAAAACTACTAGAAAGCATGCATAAACTGAACAGAGAGTGCATTTATAGATGAATAACTCCCATGTATACTACTGTTTGGGGTTGGTAATATTGTTTAATGTTTTAGAAAAAAAAAACTAATTAACAAGTATTTATTTGATCAAAAATACAGTAAAAACTGTATTATTGTGAAATATTATTACAATTTAAAATACCTGTTTTCTATTTGAATATATTGTAAAATGTAATTTATTCCTATGATGCAAAGCTGAATTTTCAGCATCATTACTCCAGTCTTCAGTGTCACATGATCCTTCAGAAATCATTCTGATTTGCTGCTTTGCTCAATAAATATTTATTGTTATTATTATTAATGTTAAAGGCAGTTGTGCTGATAAATATATATATATATATATATATATATGCCATGAACCTTTTCTTGGACAAAAACTGGTATTCATGACAATGTAAAAGGTGAGCCGTTAATATTTTAGTCCGTTTTCCTGAAAGACAAATATTTAAATGTATACATCTACAAAAAGTCTGTCAACTATTAAGAGTACACTAGATGTCCTCAATAACAGACAGACTAAAAGCCACAAAACTTAAAAATTCATATAACTTTCACAATCTGTGTTTTTGTGAATGCTTGATGCCCATGTACAACAGATTGAACTGTACTTCCATCTCTCACAGCATCATTTCCATTAGCGTCAAATCTCATACAGCATCGACTTTGACTAAACAACAACTTCGACAACTGTTCTCACATATGAAGTGTTACTTTCAGCGTAGCCGCCATCTGGATACTGTGTGTGCCTGTGTTTATTCATGCAACACTCACCATTCATAGCCTTTTTTCTTCATCAGCCTTCTATCCTCCTGAGTACGGCTGATCCATTTGGATGTGGGAGAAAGCCGGCTAATCTGGTTAAAAGCTATCTGGAAGTTGAAGTCGACCACCTTGTCTGCTTGGATAACATCAGCCCGGCCAACTAAATGCATTAGAAATGACTCCTCCATCTGAAATCCCTTCCTCCGAGCTCTGTTTAAGAATACATACGCCCAATGCAGTTATTATGAATAGATGGAATGTCCATGTTGACACACAGAGGCATGTGCACAGGTACAAACGTATCAGTCCTCTCACATGAGCACACATTTATACTACTCACGAACGTTAACCCATAATTGACCTTCTCCCACTTGTATAATTTAATTTAGAAAGTGTTTTTTGCTTTATTACATGTTAAATTTTGAGAGCACAAAATTGCAAACACAGTATTACATCTAACATCAGATGGACGAGTACACATTCATAAATGTCTCGAACAAGACAACCTACACTAACCCAATCAATATCAATACATTCTAGTCAATGAAATATTTCCATTAACTATTGAAATTTCCATTACTTTAATTTATTTATTTATTTGTTTGTTTATTTTTTAAGAATTTTTTTGGGGGGCTTTTTTTGCATTTGTTATGGTAGGACAGTTAGTTTACAGGAAGCGAAGTGAAAAGAGAGAGAAGAGAGAGAAGAGAGAGAAGGGGGACAGGATCGGGAAAGGTCCGCGAGCCAGGATATGTACTCAGGATGCCTGAAGCCCACAAGGTTATCAGTGCTAAGATTTTATTTTTTATTTATTTTTTTACAATTTTAATATTTTCAAGAGCATTTGAAAATCACCATTTTTAAATTTTTCTGATGTTTTCAGGTTTTTCCTGAATGTTTTTTTTTTTCATTCACATTACTTTCAGTAACAATGTGTTAACATTCATTGAATGCATGAACATTCATTCAGTTTATCAAAATAATTTTTTAACTTATTTAAATAAATTGATATTTTATTATTGTTATTATTGTTATTATTATTATTATATATATATTATTATTATTATTAAAATGTAAATTTTTGCATGTACTGTACAATTTTATTCATTTCAATTTCAAATCAACATTAATGCTTTATACACAAACCAGTGTTATTGTAGTTAACTAAAACTAAAACCATAACTTAAATGCTACCTGAAATAAAATAAAGTATAAAAAAAATTACCTATTTTAATTCAGCTAATTCCCAAGGAAACAATTCTCATTTAGTTTAACTTGATGTACTAAAATACAAACTGAAACACAAAATTATATAAGAAAAAAGACAAAAACACACAAAAAAATGACAAACTTTAACGAAAAGTAATAAAAACAAAAATTCTAAAAATAAAAAACTAATTCAAATTACTAATAAAAACCACAGTCACAGATATTTTTGATATTAAAATATCACTGAACAATCACAAATTAACAGTGAACAATAATATATTTATATTTAATTAACATGCATAAGAAATGACTCCTCCATTTGGAATCCCTTCCTCCAAGGAAAGCATTTGCCCAATGCAGTCATTATGAATGTGCACTGCACAGGTACACACGTTTCAATCCTCTCCCATGAGCGCACATTTATAGGCCTACTACGTTTGACCTACTCCCGCTCCAGTAATTTAATTTAGAAAGTCATTTTTGCTTTTACATGTTAAAATTTGAGACGTCCAGTCCACAAAACTGCAAGCGCAGTATCACATCTAACCCGGAAAACAGGACGATAAATATTTCAGTGACCTTTTAAGCCCGGCCTAAGCAAAGGACACGGTTCCCAGCGCCACTCACAGCGGGGGAGATGAGCCACAAGGCCAGATCGTCACCTTTTAGCCCCCCCCCCCCCCCCCACACACCACACACACACAAAATCAGTCATCCGCTGACGCACCAAGCGTTTAATCAAGAAAGTGGAACTGTTTCTTTGAACATTTTCAATCAGTCGCCTGCTGTTCACACACACACACACACACACTAATTCTTGCGATTACAGTGACATTCTCACACTCAAAGGTTTTATACTTTTGATCAGCAGGTCATGTGACTCAGCTTTGCCCGGGTAACTGTGGGGGGTATAAATCATTATCGCACGTCATCAATCACGCCTGTGCAAACAACCTTGTGTCGTTTCGGTTTCATTGAATACAAAGCGTTCGCTTTTGCGGCACATTAATCAATGAGCTCCGCTCATTATTGCCGTATAGATCTGTGCTGCTGATACATAATGCATCACTCATTTGCGGCTCACATAAAACCGGATATGGAATAATCCTCCGGCGTGATTGAGGAGACCAAGATCAACCGGGAACATTAGCGAATATTCTGGCAAGACTGTGGACAACTATTCTTCCAGTAACATTAACAGAACATTTGCTCAAAGTTGTCTGGTTCTTAATACTGTTCTCAAAATGTTAGCATAAAACTTTATTTATACATCGTTCTTGGAATGTTTTCTCTTTTTTTCTGAAAAGTTTTAGTTGGACATTTGTCTAGCTTTTTTTTTATTAAACATTATTACTTACTAGCCAGCTATCATTCTCAGAACTTTAGCTAACATTCTGGCAATGTTCTCTCAAAGTTATGAACAAACGTTCTTCCAGGAACGTCAATGGAATGTTTGTTCAAATGTATCTGGTCTTAATGTTCTCAAAACATTAATAAAATGTTAATATAATGTTAATATAACATTAATTGAAAGTTGTCTGGTATAATGTTCTGAAAACATTAGCACGAAATATTATTATGCATCATTCATTGAACATTTAAAAAATAATAATTTGGACATACAGTACGTCTAACGCTTTTAAAGCGTTATTATTTAGGCTACTACCCAGATACCAGGGAATGTTTTAGCTTGATGTTCATCCAACATTTTTTTAACCGTACTACTTGTTTTAGAATATTTAGAGAACATCCAACAGTAATGCTCCTATAATGTTTGCAAAATAATAAAATGTAATGTTCCTTTAACATTCACACAACCAAGAAAAAACATTTTAAAGCTGCAGTCCTTAAATTTTGCCTCTTTGTCGCCATCTCTGTTTGAAAACCTGGAATTGCAGCTTTTTGCGGAATTATCTTCCTTGCGTGGGGCTGTGAGTCGGCACGGCTCCAGCGTGGATGAATCTAATGTTTTGAAGAGTATGTGTGGCAGTCAGTCACCGGCGCGCACCTGTGTGGATATTTACTATACTTAGGAATCACAGATTCTAGCCTACGTCTTGGAAGAATGACCCAAATAAGAATTTTCACCATATATTGCCATCTGAACAAGTAATAAGTCTGCCACGTTTGTTCTGACCAACTGAGGAAAAAAGCATTACCATAAATCGCGCTACCAATGGTGATTTAATCTAAAGATCAGTTAGCTCATATCACATTAAACCGTGCAAATTATTATTGTTATACTTTATTCTCAAATTATTATTGTTAACAACATCAGCATTGCGTGACTATGAGTGTAGTGTGTATTAGCATGTAGATTTCAATTTCTGTACAGTCTAATATCTAATTGTCATGCCATTCGAATTTCATATTAAGAAATTCTTTTAACCCAAAAAGCAAACTATGCTCCCTTCGAACAGGTTTTCTTTAAAATACAAATGTTGTGTAATCCCAGGCTATCTGTAATCAGAAGCATATTTAAAACTGGAATATAATTTCATTTCATTCACATTTGTTTCATAAACACATAATCCTTTCTGGATCACAATCCGCCATCAAAATGATAAGTTTAATTATTCTGTGAGAAAAGGCTATAAACTATCCGTCACCTGCAGGATCCTCACATGTGATAGCCTAGTAGCTAGTAGTAAATATTTATTTCGGATCATTTTTGATGCAGCTTTAAGCATTCAGAAATAACATTTTTATAACTTAATGCAAACGTTAAGAAAATGTTCTTCAAAAGTAACGTTCCCATGATGTTTCCAAAATTATAAAATGGAACAATCCCTTACTGTTTTCTCTAGCGTTCACATAACCAAGAAAAATATCCAGAGAACATTCAAAAATGATGTTTTCATAACTTTCATAACTAATTGAAACATGACATATTTTTGTTAGCTGAGGAGACATGCATCACCTCACATAAGACATTACGCTCTTGATGTATTGTGAACTAGCAAATTCTCACTTGTTTGAAGCATACATATTGCCTCCTGTTTTTGTTTTATGATGGCCCATTTTTAAATGGAAGTCACAAAAGCTTTAGTTTAACTGTGCATTCGTATCCGACACGCCGCGTGGGTCATAATGGCATGCGGATAAGAGGTCTTAGGCATCAGGCATGTTGTTCCTCTATCAGTCATTGCATAAATACGACTCCTCGAGACAACCGAGCGCAACAAAACAAGGCGGCCGCAATGCTAATGAGGGTTATTTTTACTCACATTTTTAATTATCAAATGCCACACAGTATGCTTTTAATGACTTTGTTTTAATAGAACTGCAAATTAAACGCCTTGGCTACAGCCACCGCGCATTTCAACCGTTCTGGGAATTGAAATAACGAAGAATCAATGGAGCAACATATTAGGTGTAGATGTTCATCAATAGGAACGCCGGCCGAGGGCCACCCGGAGAGAGATGCTAAACAACGGAGCAGGAAGTGAGACTCGCTAATCTTAAAGCAGGCACATGGCGAGAGCGCAGCATATCTCCTGACGCTCCGGAGCGGGAAGGGGGAGGGATTCTCTTATAAAGAGAGGTGGGCTGAGATGCACCTTCATAGAGCTCCATACATATTTCATTGGGGGAGAGAACGGCTTTGCTGCTTATCTCGGGGAGCAATCCACCTGCACCTATTGCTGCTATCCAAGAGCCCTTGACAGATCGTATTTGTTTGTGTCTGGGCCGTCTCATTTCACACACACACCACTGCAGCATTTGGATTTCCTGGTGTTGACAGGACGACTGAGGAGAGGAGAGAAGAGGAGGAGAGAGCAAAGTGGAGATAATTATTTGAATTATACTTGAAAATGAATACATTTACACTATTATACCGATTAATGCACAAATATCTCCGACAAGACAAACACGCAATACTTGGCCAAAAACATCTATCAGTTTCTAGTCAGTTGTTTTTGTTTTGTTTTTTAATCATTGAAATTTCAGTAAAACCTTATAATAAGGTTTCATTTGCTAACATGGGTTAACTGTAGGATTAGCTGACATGAATAATACTTATGCAGCATTTATTAATCTTAGTTAAGTTGTTGGATGTAATAATAAACATAGCAGTCGTCATTTACTCCCGAGTCGCTGAAGACGTGAAGGGAATGTTCTGATCCCCGATCTGCCTAAATGCGTTTATGTTCGCGCGAATCATTCGTGATCCAGCTTCATCTACAGAAAAAGTGAGTATAAGGGTTTTTTATGAATCTTTGCAAATTACCTTTCCTAGTAATGTGCTAGTTAGCAAGTTCCACAGCTGAAGTTTACAGTCTGCTGTCACCCCACAGAAGAGAGGGGCGGGGTCAGCAGAGCTCATTAGCATTTAAAGGAACATGAACTAAAGCGGCTTGCTGAAAACAGAGCTGATTTTAAAAGTAAGTACATTTTATTTATATAGCACATTTCAACATAGCACAACAAAAGGGAACAAAGGGTGTTTTTTACACTACCATTGAGAAATTTTAACCAAAGTATGTTGTAGACTTTTCATTAAGACCCTAAAGAATCATACCAACTTGTGGAAAATGGGCATTCGATGACCCCTTTAAAGTATTCCATAAATTCTATGAAACAGAAAATTAAACTGTCAATGCATTGTCAAGGGTATTCGCCACTTGTGCCGCCTCAGATTGGCTACTCTCATTGAAAATAAATGGCATTGTCAGTATACAGTGCGTGACCCTTAAGACCTCACAATCTTGTTTTTGTTACCATCAAATTAAATACAGCATCTATTCTGACTAAGGTCTTTGCTACAGCTTCATAATTCATGTCCTCCAGCCATATTCTGTTTTAGACTTTCATATAGTTCAGATTTTCCAAGCAATTCAGCCTCAGTTTTGGTAAGAAAACTACCCAATACCTTCTCTTCCATTTTAAAGATTGACTTCAGGAATGCATTTATTCAAAGATGTCTTTAGACAGATGAGCCATTCACAGGTGGTGCTAAAATTAGATGTATTCACCAGCACAGCACTGTTATCATTTAGACGGCTGGTAAAATATTGCTACCACGGTGCAGCTCAATAGCAAAGGATGATTTTACAAGCTGCAAGATTGGGCTATAAAAGTTGTTGTATGTCACGTATCAGAGTGACCTTAAGGATGTTTGGTGGCAGATTGCCTATGCGTGGCATAATCGCGTTTCAAGCACTTCAACGGCAAGAAACGGCTTCATTCTCTGACATTTCCACCCACCTGCAATTTTCCATCCATCAGTCAAAGAGCTCTCACACAGATGAGAACAAAAGCAAGCACACTCGCTCTTGAAAACACAAACACACAAGGCCAAAAACATCTGTGCATCTAACCAAAAATATCCTCGTGCTAAGCAAATGAAATGCTGAGCCACTGCAATATATCTCACTTTGCGTATCGTCTGCCAGGAGCTTCACAGGCGGCCAGTAAAGTGAGACTTGTGTCTTATTACATAATCACCAGACAAAGAATGTGGACTGAGGCTTTCATGCTCCAAAAAGACACAAAAACACAACAAAAGTATGATAAAAGTAGCTCATGTGACTCATACACTATACTGATTCTAGTCTTTCTTTAAGTCTTCTGAAGCCATATAATAGCTCTATGAGACCAAATTTAAGCTATTCACTGAAAAACTTGTCAAGTATCCTAGCTCTCCTTTGAGGCTTTAGGTGTGTAATATTAATGATGTTTATAAAAGTAAATTAATTAAAATTAAATAAGTAAATAAAACAAACCAATAGTCAGAATGTATTGGCCTACTGCTTTAGAATGTATTTATTTATTTGTTTGTTAGTTAGTTAGTTAGCTAGCTAGCTAGTTAGCGTAAATGTGGATGCATTTATGCCACATCACAATCTAAGAATATTTTAATGGCAAAAACTGGGTAAAAGCTGTTTTAATAAATGACAAATGGTGTATTAATCATATTTAAAAGGAGATCATTTACAAATAAAAAGTAAAAGATTTTAGGGGCAGTATAATTAGAATAAATAAATAAATAAATTGTATTACTATGTTATTATTTAAATTAATTATTTATTTAGTAATACGTTTTATTATTATTGTTGTCGTTAATAATTAATAATTTATTTAGTAATAATTTACTTAGTAATATTAATAATAATTATTATTATTGATAACACTTTACAATAATGTTTGATTTGTTAACAAAAGTTAATGTAGCCTACCGTGAACATGTTAACTAATGTTAATAAATGAGAAACCTTATTGTAAAGTGTTACCTAATACAACAAACAAGCATGTTATGTCCTCGTTTAGAAGGCAAGGTTAACTTGTTTGTGTATGAAGTGCAGATTTTCAGCCTCTCCTCTCAAGACTCGCTCACCTTCGTTAAAGACAGCGATAATAGATGGGCATCTCATCTCTTGCTAATGGTAAGCAGCCCTTCAGGCCAGAACGAAAGGTACAAAAGACGAAGCGATTTAGAGGAGATTCACAACATTGCCACCTAATGCCCCCATTTCAGAGGAATCCACTTTACAAAGAGGAAAATAGGTGGAGAGGGATGCAAAAAAAAAAAAAATATATAAAAATCACCTATTGATACTGTGCAAATGCATTTTTCACCTCCCTCAGCTGGGCTGTGACAGAAATGGATGATTTTTATTAAGAGCCCTGGCTTTCTATCTACAGTATCATATATCTCCTCTAACAGTGAAGGCTGGGAAGAGTGAGAGAAAGAGAGGGACACTTTTTGGGGAAGGCAGGCTGCTGCTTTAGATTCCTGTCAGGTGACAAATTCAGCGAGGCGTAGAGAGCAGCTTTTGATTTTGCTGACGCTTTGTTTTGGGTTCTCCAGGGCTGAGCTGAAGACAAAAGTGCCATTTAGCCTCATCAGGTGTGTGGTGACATGCTCGCTCCGCTAATGGCAGGGCTTTCAGCTTCCAGAGTTTCCACAGAGCTTCAGGTAAGATGTAAAGAAAAGTGTTCAGTTAAAGAGACACTTCACCCAAAAAAGAACATTCTGTCATCATTTACTCACCCTCAAGTTGTTCCAAACCTTTATGAGTTTCTTTCTTCTGTTGAACACAAAAGAAGATACTTTGAAGAATGTTGGTAGCCAGACAGCTGATGCTAGCCATTGACTTCCATAGTATTTTCTATATTGTGGAAGTCAATGGCTACATTCTTCAAAATATCTTCTAAATCATCTAATAAATTCATAGTAAAAAATAATATATTTGAAAGAATGTTGATAACCAAGCAGTTTACAGTAGCCATTGACTTTCATTGTATTTATTGTATTGTATTGTATTGTATTTATTAATTTATTTTTGCATACCAAGGAAGTCAATGGCTACCATCAACTGTTTGGTTACTAACATTCTTCAAAATATTTTCTATAGATAGTCAGAAAGAAGATATTTGGATCAATGTTGATAACCAAACAGTTGGCGGTAGCCATTGGCCTTCATAGTATTTTTGCAGTACTATGGAAGTCAATGGCTACCGTCAACTGTTTGGTTATCATCTCTCTTCCAAATACTGTACCTTATAAATCATCTAATAAATCATTCATTGTCAGAAAGAAGATATTTTGAAGAACGTTTGGTAACAAAAAACAGTTGACGGTAGCCATTGACTTGCATAGTATGAAAGAAAAAACAATGGAAGTCAATGGATTCAGAATTTCTTCTTCTAAATCATTTAATACATCATACGTAGTCAAAAAGAAGATATTTTGAACAATGTTGGTAACTAAACAGTTGACGGTAGCCATTCACTTTGAAAGTAGTTTTTTCATACTATGGAAGTAAATGGCTACCAATGTTAACCAGCATTTCTTCAAAATTTTCATTTCTGGGTGAACTTTCCCTTTAAAGTCACATGATGTCTAGTCTACAAAACTCCTTTCCAGCAAAAGCCTAAATAAATTAAAGGTTCAAAAATGAAAACTGTTTGAGTCACTATGTTGTATGGCTATGTTAATGTAAGTGAACATAAATGTTCAGGTTCAGAACTACTGTACCTGTATAATAGTAAGAAATAATAAATCATACACAGTCAAAATAGTCTCTATGAGATTTGAATACAATATATCATGAATTCAGTTTCATTCAGACTGGTTTGTGCAGCGCTTTTCACTAAAAATCATCCCACTGCGGCTTTGCAGAGAACAAAATGGTGCAACAAACCCCCAGTGAGCAAACCAAAGGTGAGAAGGAAAACAAAGATTGAAAAAGAAAAAGGAAAAAGCATTAAATTACCATAAGTAGCTTCTAATACCACCTGCATTTGACTAGCAAAAGCGAGTAGGATGACATGCATCACAGCAGTGGTGTAAAAGAAAGGCTATTGACACCAACACATAGGAATGTCTATTGCTCCATATATCTTGCAAGTTTTCATAATTGTACCGACATAAGTGCAGTCAATGTATCTCCAATGCAAGTGGCAGAAAAATGATAACTGACAGGAAAGAAATGAAAGGTTGTGTCTGTAGGCAACAACTTCAATCATTAAGGACGAACAATGTGAGGGTAATTCTGAAGAAATATCAGAAATATATCATTAACTGAACAAACAGGTACTGCCCTCAAGCCACAATGCTAAAGAAGTGTTGCGTGCTTGTTGCGTCATTCTTTACTTTTTTCAGACATACTGTATATGCATATGTCACAGACAGCAACACTAATAGTAATACATAGATTTTTGCCAATAAAATTAGCAATAATAGCATTATAGCTATTTGCAAACAACAACAATAATAATGCTAAAAAAATAAAACAAACAAACAAATAAATAAATAAATATCAACTATTCAGCAAGAAAACACTTTTTTATTAACATATAATAGCTCCAAAATGGCAAATAAATAAATAAATTTAATATAATTTGAAAGCCATTATTATTAACAATTATAAAATATAAAACAAAATAAATAGAATTGCTGCTTCTGTTATATCATAAGACTTACAGAATGCATACATCTTTTAAATTTTTTTTAATGAAAATTATAAGAGGGAATAACACTACTAAAAAAAAAATATAGATTATATATGGCAATGAAACATGCTACTCTATTGATTTAATTCATTCACACGTGATCATACATAAGAGGGTCAGTGAGTATGTTTGCATGCATCAGCTGCTGATTATGCTTAATATGTCAAACGCTTTAAACAATGTTTTTTTTTGCATTATAATGCCAATGTCACTTGGAGTCATCAGCATTTTGTTGCACATGTAAACACAACCAGAAAATGTCACATCTTAGAATAGTGTTCAACAAAAGCGACTGAAATGGCCTGGCAGCACCCTGTAATCGTTACACACAGCACACAGAGCCATTCTCACACAACAACAATTTACTATGATGCACATTTAGCTCCAACAGCCATTGTGTCTGTGTGAGCCGCGGTGTGTGTTTTAAAAGCCGTGACGGCCGCAGGTACACACACCTCTGCTGCTGCACACAGCTGGACGCTGAACGCTTTCATCTCGCTGAAAGCTGCAATAAATTGCATGCCTGGACGAAGTCTAAACACTCAGAGAGATCTGTCTCTGTGAATCTCAAATCCTCTTTACAGACACACACACACACACTCACACTCAGAAACACACCGAGAAACAAAGTTTGCTCTCAGGCAAAATAAGACAGCAAACAGATATATAGGATGTGCAGTATTAATGCTGCAGTATTCATGCCCACTCCTTCAACTGTGTGAATACAATTGTTTTAGAATTAAAATATACCAATTTTTTTATTTTTTATTATAGTAAGTAGCACGTATAGAATCTTTTTAAATACATTAATTTAAATATATAATAACATTTACATTTTATTATCTAATGCATTTTATTATTATTATTAAATAAATAAATACTGATTTATTATCTTTTTTAAATAATAATAAAAAATACATGAATAAAACATTTTCAAATATATTAATTTCAATATATAATAAAATACATTTATATTTTAGTATCTAATGCACTTATTTAAAAATAAATGAATAAATGTTTAAAAAAAAAATATATATATATATATATATATATATATATGTGTGTGTTTGTTCTTCTAAAAATATAAAAATGCATTATGTATAAATAAAAAACATTTGTTTTATATATTTACTGTATGTTTGGGGATTAAATAAATAAATAAAAAGATAATAGGAGGAGGAGGAGGAGGAGGAGGAGGAGGAAGAAGAATCAATAAAAATGATTTTAAATTAAATGAGTCATGCCAGCAGTCCACCTGCGTCCTCGTGCACTCTGGGATTTCACATGTGGCCTGAACATGAGGCAGACAGACTACGTTCTGTGTTAATCAATATCATGTCAAAGCATTTGTCGCTGCGGCTCAGAAAGAGGAAAACTAGCAGAGACGTCTCCATGGCAACCGACATCGCAGTTACTTTCCGTTCTGTAACACCCGAGTACGACCCTCAGACATACAGCAATGACAAACAAACAGACAATCACAAACAGATCAGCTGACGCAGGTATTCTAGCCCCTGACTGAGGCCCCGGTTTGCCCTGCAGAGAGAGCCATACAGCCACCGGCTCCGGCAGATGAGCATTTCACTGCTTGTCAGTGCCAATATGTGGCAGATAACCCTGGCTTTTCTTCTCTAAATGTCAGGAACATGCACTCATTTCCAATGCAATGCTGCTCATTTTTCAGAAATCATGCAAAACAGCATTTTCTTGCCCTTTTCCACATAAAAGAGTTCAGTTTACTATAAACACCCTAAAGCAGCGGCTCAGGACACTAGGGATGGATGACACCATGTTTTTCTTTTCAATCTAAAATTGAATATTAAGTATTCAATCAAAAGACTTAAAAGATCTATCTATCAGTAAATCAATCAATAAAGGCACCTATTATTTATTAAGAATTACAGAACATGTTCTTATACCATTTTTACATTTAAATGCAAAATCAAGTCACTGATGCCAATATTAACAGTGATAATGCCAATAAATCCTGCCAATAAAATGAGTAATTAGCCATTTAAAATAATATTTGAAAGCCATTATTTTTAATGTTAGCTCTAATGTTTTAGCTCCAAAACCTCAAATAAAGTATCAAGTATCACTGATACCAGTATTAATAGTGATAAATGGATTTTCTTCTGTCAATAACATTAGTAATTACAGCCATTTAAAATAATAACTGAAAGCATTTAACATTTAATAATTAGATTTACACTTATAAAAATCACTATAGCAAGCATTTACTCTAACCATTTGTATGAATCAATTAAATATTACAGCTTGTGTCTTTCAGCATTTCAGAATAATTCCTATAATATAATGATTATTAATCAGTTATTACCTTTTTTATTTCAAAGCTTTTACACATTTATTTTCCTGCTAAATTAATAATAAACTCACTAGTTAAACACCTATTATCATTTTTTTATGTGAGGATCAATCATACTTTCAGAAGGATCAATCCTCACATTAAAAATAGTGATATACAGTGTTTTAAAAATAGAGATTTATTATTATCCACCCAGATTTGACATTGTCTTCAATTGAAAACTCCATTCAATTATTCCATTACGTCACTTTTTTTAAACTGCATTAAATTAATGGGTTTTTTTTAGCTCTTATAAGTGACTTTTAATGAAAATTACTATATTAAAAGTAGTATGGTAAGCTAGAAAAAGTACAATATGGCTCACTGGAATATTCTCAGTGTTAAACTTTAATAATAGAACATCGTCAAGTCAGTCTGTGAGTATGTAAGAGTGATAATTATGGTTTACAGCTCACACGCTTACGATCCATTCTCAACAAACCTGAGCGAAAGGATGATGGGTTTGAGACATTGTTGCTGTTCACTGTGCGTGTCGCTTAAGCAAATGAAAACATCTTCTCCAGGGATAACATTATCCTAGCGCGCACACGCTACACCAGGATTTCTGTCAAATGTAATTGTCTTAAACACACGTGCTTTGAGCTCTCCAACCAAATGAAGCTCCCTCAGCTAATCTACTCTGGTTTGTGTGGAAAAACTTTCTTTTTAACTCACGATATCAAATTAGCACTTTGAAGCAGGCCTGTTTTGAGCAGCTATTTGACTGGCCTCTCCTACAGTTGTGCTAATGAGGTGTAAATGTGTGTTTAGTTGTGCCAAGGTCAGACAAACAGCCACCAGACCAGGAGACGTCAGCCACAGGCCAGCTAATGAGGTAAACCACCACGACGCACGCTAACACAGAGCCAGAGCAAGACCTGATCATCCCACAAAAGTTTTCTAGAGAGGAGCCCTTTGAAACGAGCCGATGGCTTTGAGTGTCTGGAGCTCACTGGGGCATTTTGTCTCATTAAACGAGAGCAGGTTTATCACAGATAATCAGTGTCAACGAGATGCCGATGGTCGGTCTTCTCACAACATGAAAAATCATCGTGTTTGGTTTGCCTAGTCTCTATGGCCATTATGTTCCTTATGAACTCATTCGTCTCATAGAGGGACTTCACTTGAATGACGTATGTGTTCATATGATGTAATGTCAACATGAAGACCAAATTGATTAAACGTTTGTTGTGTTTTTTTTTAAAAGCTATCATGTGGTTTCAAGAGTCTTTGAATAAGGAGTGGCCAGGATATTCTTTCAATAAATAAATAAATAAAAATTACAATTATAGATAAATGGGGGGGGGGGGGGGGGGTACAAGTCCATGCTTCACAATCACATCACATGGGTTGCAAATGCTTCAGAGTGAAATCTGTTTTGATTTTGTCCTCTCTTTTACACACATGCTTGCACACGCAAATGCCAGCAGTGTTTTCCATCTTTCTCTCAATATCGATTGCTGAGCAGCGTCCTCAGATTAAATTTGATTTGATGAATATTAAACAGGCACATGCTAAAGGGGATAGACAGACAAACACTGGCGTGGGTGGAGGGTTATTCACATCGCAGGCTGTGATTTGATAACACAGCATTTGAGAGCCTCGTGTTCGCATCAGGAATCACAGTTACATTTATTTTGTGTAAGTGACCCACAAGAAATATTACAGTTATTGTGAAAAGTTGAAGGGACAATGTCAAGAAATGTAGGGGTAGAGACAGAGATGTGGCACTTGGGCTTTAGAGATGAGAAATGATGCCCGCAGCTGTCAATCAAATGAGCGTACGGTACAATAGTGCATGAAATTAAAGGCCAGTTCAGTCTTCATCTGCAGCCAAAGTTTCAGGCTCTTTCCAAAGACTCTGTGTATGTTCCTGTCCACCACTGACAGCAAATCGTTACTAAAAGCATATAATGGCAAACTTTGCCTCTCTTAAATGCCAACACAGTGCCATGTGCATTAATAATAGGGATGAGCATCAAAGGTGCTGCCACACTGCGCTTGGTCGACAACTAATAAATATTGAAAAGCTTGCATGAGCTACAGAATGCTTAATTGTGCTCGTGTGAGAGAGAAAATGCAGGGGAGAGGAGGGACACTTCAGATGTGTCCAAAACAAACTGTTTGGACAATCATTTTGCTACCTATCCACAATTTTAATGTTTTATTTTTCCTGTGAAACATGAAGGAGTGATGTTTGGGATGAAATCAAAGTCGTTCTTTTCTATTCCACAAACATTGATGGTCACTTAAAATTAAACACAATAATAATAATAATAATAATAATAATACAATAAAATAGTAATGTTTATAATTATAAAGACAATTTTTCTATTTATATTAATATAAAAATTTGCAATAATTTCTAGACATAATACATTTTAAATTATTTAAATTATGTTTTTATATTTTAAATTGCAATAAATGAAAGTGCATTGATAATTGGCTGTTATAGCACCAATAGAGATACATTTATTTCTGCCAATTATTTATTATATTAATTTTACAATTATAAATTATAGCCATTATTAACTAATAATTATAGCCATTTAACATAATTTGAAAGCCATTACTTTTAATAGCTCAAAAACAGAAAAAAACACTTATTTATTTATTTATTTATTTGTTTGTTCGTTCGTTTGTTTATTTGTTTGCATCTCTATGGATGGCTTTCAGTACTGAAATATAGTTGTACCATATATTTAAAAAATTATACATGGATATAATAATATAATGTAATGTAATGTAATGTAATGTAATACATAATCATAACATTTGAAAGTCACTATTTTAACATTTTTTTAATAGCTTGAAAACTGCATAAATAAATAAAGGATTGTATTATCATATAATTACAAAATAATGATTTTAGACCATTTTTACATTTAAATACACATTACAATTATCACTGAAAACCTTATTAAATGTTGCATTTTAGCACCGAAAAAATATTACTAATTTAGAATTACCTTTTTAATTTTAAAGCTTTTATATTTATTTACATTAATTTTTCTGCAAAAAAATAAAATATTAATAATATAATCAATACTTAGACACCTATTATCTATATTTTTACGTAAGGATCAATCATACTTTTCATACTTAAAAGAGGATCAGTCCTCACCAAAAAAATTGACCTAATTTTATAATGTATATAATATATATAAAGGCATGACGACAAGTTGCCCCTTGGTGCTAATACAGGAACAGTGTTATTATTTTCGGATCTAACCTAGAAAAATGACTGGTGAATCTCAGCATATATTCAGCAGTTTGCCTCATAAATCAAATTCACCTGCTATATTCTGATGAGCTTCTAATAAGTCCACAAGGAGCCTAGTCACTTCCTTAAATTAATCTTTTAATGGACTTTCCACCTTCTAAATTGGCCAGCTTCCTGTTGGCAAGCTCGCAACGATTGCAGGGGTCATTTTTTCACGTCCTCCAGACAGATAAAATCAGCCGCAGAAGAAATGAGACAGCTCTTCCTGTTGCTCATTTCCACACATACACCAGCGCACATACTCACAGATGTGTTTGATAAATTAGGCTGCTTTTCCAGGAAAGGAAAATGGAAGTCTTAATTTACAAGCACCCGCTGGATCAACACTATGGAGAAATGCAAGTCACCACACACACACACACACGAGTCCCCCAAGGAGCTCGGCTGATTGGCACGCAGAATGAATTCAGTGACCTACAATAATGTGAAATTCATTTGCACAGGCAGAGCAGTTCCACATACTTCAGCTTTTCTATCCAAGATCAAGATCTATCGAACCACTGGTCCATCTAATATACAAATCACATTTGACACACGGGCCACTGTGCTGAACAGCACCGATGATATAACAATCCAAACTGACATCAAAGACATTTCTCTCCAGTTTCCACAACCAACGACATCCGAGATTGTGTGTACGTGTGTGTGCGTGCATACAGGTATCAGTGTTACTTTAGTATCAAAGTTTTTGTTGATATTTTGGATTACACTGATAAAAATGATTCTGTTGTGAAGTAAATACTAAAAACAAATGTAAAACAAATGTAATTTCTACATTAAATAATTTAGTTCAGGCGAGAAAGAGTATATTCTAGAACTCAATTCAAGCTTACAGGAGTTAAAGTTTGAACTTTTAAATATAGTTTACTTAGAATTGTTTGTTATGTATACAAGGATTCTTTGAGTAAATATCAAAGTTATGATCCCGTTGTTCCCATCATGCACTGGGGCATGAATAATACATTTTCAATCAAAATTTTCACTGTTTTTTATTTGTATTTACACTGTTTTATGGTTGCTTTTGTTGTTAGGTTTAGTAACTTGCTCTTTTGTGACATCTGGGGTTTATTGTTGTATGTTTTTTGTCATCTTGAATTGTTAAAAAAAAGCATATCTATAAAGTATTTCTCAATTTTTATTTATTACTTTTAGTTTCGTTTTAATTTTCACAGTTTTAGTCATTTTAGTTTAAGCACTTCAACAAACTAAACGACAATGAGAAATGCAGACTTAGCAACGCGGTAAAATAAGTTTAAATTTGTTTGTTTTTTATAATTTAATTTATTTCAGTTAAGTTAAAGTAACAAAAATGCATTTTAAGCTGTTAGTTATATAATAACCCTGACATACACACATCATTTGCATTATAATTATGTGTGTGTATAGGCTATATATATATATATATATATATCTGTATATCTATCTATCTATCTATCTATCCATCTATCCATCTATATATAGCCTATACACACACATAATTATAATGCAAATGATGTGTGTATGTCAGGGTTATTATATAACTAACAGCTTAAAATGCATTTATAGATATAGATATACTGTATATATATACACACACATACATACATATACATGCATACATACACATATATATATATATATATCATATATATATATATATATATACACACACACACGTGGTCAGAATTGTTGGTACCCCTGGTAAGTATGATCAAAGAAGGCTGTGAAAATAAATGTGCATTGTTTTACTCCTTTTGATCTTTTATTTTTTTAAGCTTTCATTGGAGAATAAGAATTTAAAATGGGGGGAAACATCATTTTGAAATAAATGTTTTTTTCTCAAATACACGTTGGACAATTATTGGTACCCCTAGAAATTCTTATGATTAAAATATCTCTGAAGTATATTCCCATTCATATTCACAATTTTGAGCACTCCAGGGTGATTATGAACATGAAATTATCCAGCCATGGCTTCCTGTTTCACAGAAATATAAATAGGAGGGAAAACAAAGGCCAAATTCCCTTAATCCTCCTTCACAATGAGAAAAGCCAAAGAATATATTTCTGATGTGCAGCAAAAGATAATTGAGCTTCATAAATTAGTGAAGTGGCTTTAAGAAAAGAGCTAGAGCAGTGAAAATTCCCATTTCCACCATCAGGGAAATAATCAAGAATTTCCAATCAACAGAAATTTTTACAAATCTGCCTGGAAGAGGACATGTGTCTATATCTTCCTAATGCATGGTGAGGAGGAGCGTTTGAGTGGCTAAAGACTCTCCAAGGACCACAGCTGGAGAATTGCAGAAAAAGGTTTCGGGGTCAGAAAACCTTAAAAAAATAAATAAAAAAAAATCAAACAGCACCTACCAAATGTTGTTTGGGAGGGTTTCAAGAAAAAAAAAAATCAAGAAAAGAAAATGCTTTCACCAAAAAACAATCTCCAGCATATTCAGTTGTCAGACACGACTGGAACTTCAAATGGGACTGGCTTCTATGGTCAGATGAAACTAAAAAATGTTTTTAGCAGCAAACACTCAAGATGGGTTTGGTGAACACAGGGATAAAAAGTACCCCATGTGTACAATGAAATGTACTGCTGTATTTTTAATGTTGTGGGCCTATATTTCTGCTGGAGGTCCTAGACATCTTGTTTAGACACATGGCATCATGGATTCTAACAAATACCAACAGATAAAAAAAAATCTAAAGTGACTGACTCTATTAGAAATCTTATAATGGGCCATGTTTCAAGTTTCAAGCTTTATTTGTCACATACACGACTATACAGAGATTGTATAACCAGCAGTGAAATGAGAGTCGGGTCCGCTCCATGGACAGTGCAAATATTGAAAAAAACAACACAAGGGAAGTAAACATAAGATAAAATGAATAAAAATAAGATATAAAGAATAAAGTATATATAAAATATAAAATAATGTGCATGACAGTAAGCTGTAGAATTAAATATTAAGATAAGCATGACAAGAGAGGAATGTGCAAACAGGTTGTACATGGTTGACATGAAGCAGCCAATCACAAAAAATAAAATAAATATAAAAATAAGATAAGATATGTTACAAGACACAGAAAGTGTTGTGTGCAAGTGTGCAAGTGTGCAAATGAGCAAATGACACTGACAGTTATGAGGTAGAGAGTAATGAATGTGTGATTAGTGATTTGAAGTAAGTCAGATGATGTTAAGAGGCTGAGTTTGAGTTCAGGAGCCTGATGGCCTTGGGAAGAAACTCCTCCTAAGTCTCTCGGTTTTTGCCATCAGGCTGCGGAAGCGCTTACCAGATGGCAGCATAGTGAAGAGACAGTTTCCAGGGTGATTTGAGTCCTTGATGATTTTGACAGCTCTGCCTCTGCAGCGTTTGAGGTAGATGTCCTGCAGAGAGGGGAGAGCAGACCCAGAGATACGCTCAGCTAAGCGCACAACTCTCTGCAGGGCCTTGCAATCTTGGCTGGAGCTGTTTCCATACCACACTGAGATGCACTGAGTCAATACACTTTCTATGGTCCCTGCATAGAAAGTTTTCAGGATTGTTGGTGAGACCCTGAATTTCCTCAGCTGTCGCAGATGGTACAGTCTTTGCCTGGCTTTCTTAACCTGTGTTTGGATGTGTGTAGTCCAAGTCAGGTCCTCGGAGATGTTTACACCGAGGTACTTGAAGCTGCTAACTCTCTCCACAGGGGTCCCGCTGATCACAAGAGGAGTGTAGGGCAGCAGGTGTCTCTTTCTGAAGTCCACAATCAGCTCTTTGGTTTTGCTCACGTGAGAGAGACAGTTGTTCTGGCACCATGATGTAAGTCTCTCCACCTCATCCAAGTATGCGGTCTCATCATTGTTGAAATGAGGCCCAGAACCACAGTATCATCAGCAAATTTGATAATAGATGTGGATCTGTGAGAGGACACACAGTCATGTGTGTAGAGAGAGTATAGCAGGGGACTCAGAACGCAGCCCTGCGGGGCTCCTACGTTCAGGGTGATGGAGTTGGAGGTGAACTGGCCTACCTTCACCACTTGAGGTCTTGAGGAAATCTTGAATCCAGTCGCAGAGTGAAGTGTTTAGGCCAAGGCCTGTGAGTTTGATTTTCTATGGTGTTAAAAGCTGAGTATAGTCCTTGCATAGTTCTTGCGTGTCAATGTGTTGAGGGAGGAGTGGAGTATGTGAGAGATGGCATCATCAGTTGATCTATTGGAGCGATAGTGAAGAGGGTCCAAAGTAACAGGGATGGAGGAGCTAATGTGGCTTTAACAAGTCTCTCAAAAACCTTCATGACTATAGATGTGAGGGCCACTGGACGATAGTCATTCAGGCAAGAGGGTTTATTGTTCTTAGGCACAGGGATGATGATGGATTTTTTAAAGGAGGTGGGAACCACAGAGGTAGCAAGGGTTTGGATCTTCCAACCATATATATATAAATTCAACAACAATATATACTGCTGTCACACACTCTAACTGGAGTGCCCGTGAGCTTCGCTAGAGGGCACTCCATTCCACTTTACCCAGGACTCCATTTCCCATGATCCTTTGCCCGGACTCATCAGCACTCACCAATTGCAGTCACCTGTCTGGCACACTCACACTCTTACACTGCTGATGTTTGATAGTCTGTAATGTTTTATAGTTTCCTTGTGTTCCTTGTTTTCCGAGTTTCATAGTTCTTTGATTTTCCTAGTTTCCTTGCCTTCGTGCTTTTGATCGTGGACTGTTTCCTTGTTTTTGATTGTTTGCTGCCTGCCCTGACCATTGCCTGTTATTGGATTACTCTTTTGAATTTGCCTGGGATATTACTGTTTTGCTGGTGTTTGACCCTGCCTGTTTTTGACCACGTTTGGTAATAAAGCCTTGCATTTGGATCCTCAACTCTGTTGTCACACTCCACATGTTACAACTGCTTTAAATTAAGACTTTATCTTAAAAAAAGTAATATATAAACAATGCACATACAATGCTTAAAAAAGTGTAACAACGACAATAATGTAACTGTTTTTTTTTCAGATTAGACAAAATCCGATAAACTTTTTTTTTTTTGTAATGTCTATGTCTATATAGTGAAAAATGAGATGTCCCTTGGCAACTAGCTATTTTGTTATCTATCTATCTATACTAGTGATGTTAAAATGCTAAACAGATTTAGAATGACTAGAACAATGTAACCGTTTTCTTTGCATCAGACAAGTTCTGATAAACATTACCAATGACTTCCTACAAGTTTATTTTGCACAGGCCCAGGTGCTCATTTGGCCATCTATTGATTTCTAGAGCACAGATGGGGTCAACGCTAGCGCTCTTCAGCTAATGGCTCAAGCAGAGATGAAGGGAGCAGCTCAGCCTTAAATTGGCCGTGTAAACCGTGTGCTGGGCTCTCAGGAGTGGACGCTCGCTGTGGCCTTGATTCCTGTTGTTGTGCTTTCCTTTACTCTCTTCGACTTTCAATCCCGATAATGCACTTAAATGCAACATTTTCAAGGTCGCGTCCTCTCTCTCTTTCTGAAACACACTATCGCCATCAAACCAAAGCCTTGTGCGATTGGATACTCTATATATTTTGCTCTTTTCTATATATGCTTTCACTTCCCTCTCTAAGAACATCTGCCTTCATGTAACTTCAAGCTATTGAAGTGTTGATGGTATTTTTGAAGTACTGATAGTATTTTTGAAATGATCGTACATACAGTAAACGCCATGATAATTGTTTATTATTCATATTAATTTCTATTAACTATACAAACTGGATTTTTAAAAGTACATTTATAGCAAATTCTAACTAGAAATGTGAGTGTGTGAGTTTACCTGCTCAACTGAACAATCATTGTACGCAAAACAGTTTTATTTATTTGAAAGAAATTAATACTTTTATTCAACAAGGAAGTATTAAATTGATATATACACAAACACATTTACATTTTTAATAATATTTCACAATATTGCTGAATTTATTGTATTTTGGATCAAATAAATAAAGTCTTGGTAATTTTTTTTTTTTTTTTTTTGTACAAATAAACTTTTTTTTCTCATGTATACTTTTTTGCTATTAATTTGTTGTTCTAGAAAAAAAATCCTGCCTTAGTTGAGAAGTGAAATTTAAAGTTTAAATTTAAATGTAAAAATATATTCATATAGAAAAGAGTTGTTTTATATTGTAATAATATTTCAAAATATTACAGTTATTGATGAAATAAATGCAGCCTTTGTGAGCATAAGAAACTATATATAAAGCACTTAATTTGTTGTTGTTCTAAAAACCGTTCTGTCTCAGTTGAGAAGTGAAACATGGTCCATTTTTGTCCACTACTTGAATGCATAATTACGGCTTTCAAACTCGCCAGAAGCATCAGACTTGAGAGGAATCCTCACAGATCCTCACACTCCTGCTCATTCAGCTGCTTATTCTTACACAACCAAGCTGCACTTCCCATCAGAACAAGAACAACAAAGAGCATCACTTGAACACACGTCACACCACTCTTACAACCTCTAAACGCGTATGTAGGGCAGCAGATTCGAGGGTCTTCACAGAGACAGCATCACAGACCCCTCGTGCACTAATTGTGATAAAAGGAGAATCCTGGAACGTTTTCAAGGTCTCTCCGTGGAAATGAACAGATGCGGACGCTCTCAGTGCATGAGGAACCTGTAACAGACCCCAGTGTGGGGCAAATTCTCACTGCACTCGCCCTCGGTCTTTCATCAAGCCCCTGCATTGGATGCTTGGAAGCAAATTAGGGGTGTGAGTGCACCACTCAGCTGGCACAGTTCAAGCATAGAGAGAGGTCGATGAAAACCTGGGATTTGTGCAGTGAAAGGTCTATCTGCGGGTTGGCGGGGCATTTTGACACCACCGCAGGGAGATTATCACCTCTACCAGATCCCGAGCAGACGGTCAAATGACTCAACCGTCTCGCCAGATCTGACCTTCCAGAGAGTTTTTTTGCATTCACAAGCCGTCGCGCCACATCCCGCACTCTCTCAGCGCATCTGCTCCCCTCCATGTGCCACGTTCACAGGCGTCTCGACGCGCCTGTGTCATTTCTCCCACGCTGTCTCTCTTGCCACCCCCATGTTGCACTAACAAGTGATGTAACGGTCTCTAAAAACACCAGCTTGCATGCAAACGTCCCCCATTTGGCAAAAGTTTCCACAGCCAAATTGCATTTAAAAAGTTTAATGATGTAATAAACTGGGCATCTGAAATCTCAAATCAGATTCATCCCTGCAAATATTGACTCAAATGTCTGTCTGTCTTTAGAGGGCTTGAAATGTACACTGTAAAAATTTTTTTTTTTTAGATTGTAAATATTGGACATTATTGGAGTATGTTTTACAAGAAAATACAGTTTCAATGTGCTACTTGCCATTTATTTGTAATTTTTGTTAAATTTGCTGAGTGTTTGTAAGTAAATTATACATATTTTTTTCAGTGTAGTGCACAGGTCTCATGGACTGCTTTCATAACACATGATCATTTTGTGCGTTTTTAAAACTTGCCAGTCAGAAAGAGCAGCATGGACATTCTTCAAAATTTCTCCATTTGTTTTCCACAGAAGTAAGTCATATGGGTTTGTAATGACATGATAAATGATGGCAAAGTTTTACTTTTTGAGCAAACCATTTCTTCAAAAGACAGCATAAAAAAAGGCATTCACAACCTATATTACTTCCATGTTACATGTTTTCAGACAATATTGTTGCCGAAAATCTAAGCGAAATCTAAAACTTCGTATCAAAACACTATGCTTTTGCTGTCTTGCAAACACTAGCGTAATCTCAAATGCAAAGTGATTTTAATGTCCATTTTAATATATTTTATACATTTTAAATTTGTTAGTTTAAATGTAATTGGAAACAAAGTAAAAATGTATTTTTTTAAACAATCATTCATAAAAAAATATTAATTTATTGTAAAATAAATATACAGTAATAATTTTATACAAATGCAATTTTTTTTATGAATTGACAGCCATAATGTATACATATATTTAATGGTACTAGAGGTTCCTAGTGAAAAACAAAGTAGTTCTCTTTGAGAAATAAAATAAAATAAAATAAAATAAAAAGCTTAGTGATTATTGAGAAATATTTGAGAGAAAAATGCCATTATTGAATTTTATTTTTCCCCAGAGAGCTCTATCTTATTATAATCTACTTTATTTTATTTTATAATATTAATTTTGCTTTATTTTAAACTGGTTCTAGGCCAGATTGCTAATATAATATATGTTGATCTGTTCTATAAATGTATATCTTGCTCTGTAGCTTGTTACAGTATTTCCAACTATATTGGTTGCTGAAAACCTAAGCTAAATCTAAAACATCTCATCAAAAACTAACACTATGCTTTTGCTGCCTTGCAAGCACTTGTATTTTCTTCTGGAAATGCAAATCTAGTTTAAAGACTGTCATTTTAATGTCCATTTTTAGCATCATAGCCGAAACGTACCATTTAATAGCACTGCAGCACAAATAGCTCCATAAAAGCGTCTCCTAATAATGGAAGGCTCGTGTCGAAAGGTGCTTGGTTGTGTGCGAGTTATGCGTTTATAACGTTACCTGTCAGCCAGCCATAACAGCAGCTCTCAGGGTGGAATTTAATTAACCAGAAACGACAGCAAAACGGAGAGACACTGAAGCCTTGCGGTAGCAACAGATTTTGATCTTTTATTTCTTCATCTGAAACCATAAAGCATCTTGGAGCTCTGACAGAAATGTCAAAACCTGGCACAATACGATATGCAAATAATGCATGCATACGGCTCACCTATCTCATAACATCTCTGTCTTATCTATTGTTTATCATCATTTACATGAAATATATTTGGCGATGGCCTAAACTGAAAAAAAATTCCCCTCGCTGTCAGTTATGAAGACTTTTTGTTGACGCTCCTCAAAGACATTCCCTCAGTGGAACTTAGCATAATTAGATGATCATGAATTCCCAGATCCAATCAGTGCAAGTGCTTCCTGTTTCTTCAGCAATAATAACAGAGAGCTCACTAACAAGCTAAGCGCTAACAGCCCGCTCGCTTTATTTTTATTACAGATTAAAGTTGAAATCACTCAGGCTGAATTGCTGCATTGGTAGAGTGTGAAAGTAACTGTGGCACAATCACGGCCCGAATTATTATTTGTTTGTCCGCAAATTGGTCTGAATCACAGGATTGCTCTTTGCTAAAGGTTGAGTACGCGCTCAGCAATGATTTTCAAACGCGTTTTTATTCGGTGACCTTAATCATCCCCATTTTGCAGACTTGATTAAGCCGTTTCACCTTTGAAAAGCTGATAGGTGCTGGGAAACCAGCTGGTTAATGGTGCGTCAACTCGTTTCTCTCTGCTTCTCCCCCATCCTTTTAAAGCCACAAGCAATTTATCCCTTTAAAAAAATCATCTCTATACAGTAGATGACATGTTTTGCTGATCTTGACTCATTATTGAGCATTTTTAGTTTAGCTTTGGCATCATAGTGCGCTTGTGTTTATATAGGCTATATATGCATTTATGTTTGATACATTATAAATGTCACTTTTTTACCTATTTATTTGAATTTTTATTCATTTTTATTTAAATATTTTAATTTAAATTTATTTTTACTTATTATTTTTAAATTATAATTATTTTTAATTTATTCTTAATTTATTATGATTATTTTTTTAATCTTAAGCCTAACTTTCAGTAGTGTATCACAGTTTCAACAAAAATATTAAGCAGCGAACATTGATAACAATAAGAAATGTTTCTTGAGCCAAATCAGTATATTAGAATGATAACAAATTTCAACATTTTACAATTAAAAGCAGTATATGTATATAGGCCTAGTGCATCCAAAACAACAACAACAACAACAAAACTATGGTTTTCCCAGCATATGATTTATGGAAATTAATTAATCTGCATATTTTTACATTTTAAATGTATTAATTTTATCATTTTATTATTTTTAAGTGCATTTATTTCATTGTTAAAATTAAAATTGTATATATTTTCTGAATGATTGAAGTAATTGGTTAAATTTAAGTATTTTTTAGCATGTTTTAAGTTAAGTATTTACAACTAATATATAAAATTTCAATTTTAACAATAAAATAAATGCACTTAAAATAATAAAATGATCAAATTAATACATTTAAAATTTAAAAATATGCAGATTAATGTTAAAACTGTTAACATGTTGTTATCATTTTCCTAGCATGGTTAGCATGTTGTTAACATGTTCTAGCATGATTAGCATGATGTTAACATGTTCTAGCATGATTAGCATGTTTCTAGCATTTTTTAGCATGTTACTGGCATGTTTTTAACATGATTAGCATGTTGTTAGCAGGATTAGCATATTGCTAACATGTTTTAGTACGTTGATAGCATGATTTAACATGTTGTCTAGTCATTAAGCTTTGCTAGTGATAAATACTCTAAGTCTTACTGTACAAAAGTATTGCCCCCTCAATGAAAGTCTATGGGACTTTTAGTGGTTTTAATTATTTTAAGTATTTGATATACAAGACAACACACATATAATTAACAAAATAATTATTTAAAAAATTGCCTTTACAAATTACCCTTAAATATTGCCCCATAATGGGAAAAGCTAATTTCTGGCCCTGATATGTACACATACATACATATATATTATTAATATATAAACTTAAAGTGTGTGTGTTTGTTTGTTTGTTTGTTTGTGTGTTTGTGTGTTTGTGTGTGTGTGTGTGTGTGTGTGTGTGTGTGTGTGTGAGGGCTAAGTTTAGGTGTAGGGTTGGTGTAGGGCAATGCACACACAGTTTGTACAGTATAAAAACCATTACGCCTATGGAGAGTCCCCGTAAACCAAAAAAACAAACATGTGTGTGTGTGTGTGTGTCATTTGATCTGTAAAAAATATATAAATATATTATTTTGAGTTAAAATTGTATGTGTTATATACACACTACTGGTATTCAAGGTCCCATAAAAACAAGGTAGCAATTCTCTTTGGCGTCCTTTGCCTCTGAATGCATCTGAATGCTCTTTTCCATTCCAGACAGGCAAGAACCTCCACACCACCATACCCTCAACCTCAACCGCATCCAATAATCATACAACTCCCACGGAGAGCACTGCTGATACCATTTGTGGTGAGAAACATGCCTCCATACACAAGCACACGATATATAAAGTGCATTTACACACACAGCCTGCATAGCAGAGTCCAAAAGTAAAAGACAAACACACACAGGACTGAGCCACCGGCAGGTCACTGTAAGCGATACAGCAGCAGCCACAACATCATTTCCAACAGTGTGTGTGTGTGCGTGCTTCGACTACAAACAGCGACGTTTTCCCTTCTACTGTAACTGTAATGATTGCTAATCCATTTAAGCCTTTTATCTTTGCAGCTCTGGTTGTAATATATATGGAAGGACACGGCAAACAGTGAGCTAAAGCCTTACGAGAAGCGTTTAATTCAGAAAACTGTTGTGGTCAGCCAGTCAACCCTTGCTAAATACACCCCGGTCTTACATGCTAACTGTGTTAAAAAGACACGGTAATATCAATATTTTTTTTTAAAAATATTAAAAAAGCCTTGCAATTTTATTTTAAAAATATCAAAACGCTGTAGTGCCAGCCATTTATTTGATGCTTAGTGTTCATAAATATGGAGTGGGATTGTAGAATAATAACTGTAGGTGGAGCGAAAGCATTATGTATAACTAGATGAGTAAAGTTTGTGAACAAACTTTGAAGTTGGCTTGAAAAAGCCTTGACTGAAAGTTTGAAGCAGTTGTAAAAACTTGTAGTTTGAAAGTTTATATACTGACTAAATTTTGGCTTAAAAGAAGCAGCTTAAATAGCAGATCAATAAGTTGGCTGTTTTAAGCCAACTTTACTATAATAATATTTTATAACTTCTAACTTTCTAAGAGGCAAAGTGGCTTAGGCTGAAGCCACTTTGCCTCACCCATAGCCTCCTCTTTGAAGCTGATCGGATACAAAGCCACCGGCATTGAATCCATCAACAAATAACTATGCAAATAAAAATCAATGGCCCACCAACAGGAAATCTCTAGCTTTCCAATTAAAGCACAAGCTGGAACAAGAGCAACGCTGGAACGGCCGCACTCAACTACATTAATACAGTGACAAATCCCTTCTGGAGAAGTGCTACATTATAAAGCACTGCTCTCCACGCTGGAAACAGAAACATTATGCTTATTAGAGGTGATGAATTCTTTATGAATTTGTTAAATAACACCAACTGATTTCCTCCAAGCGTTATTCACCTGATTGCCGAAGATGATTCATGTTTGTCCGTGTCTGACCTTACATACCACTGTTTTGTATCCCGCTATAAAAAAGGGAAAATCTGCAGTTGTTGAATGTTTATTAAAATGTAGATATTTGACCATATGAACCTCATTTAAAATAAAAATAAATAAAATAAAAATATTAATAAAATGTGACCGCAATTAATTAATGAACATGTATTTTACTTACATTTTAAATGTATTAATTTAATTGTATAAAATGGAAAGAAATACAAAGAATTATAATAATTGTAATGTAAAATAAACACATTTAATGGTACTAGAGGTCCCTTATTATTAAAACAAGGTAACAGTATTAACATATGTAATAGCAATTAATTAATGAGCATATATATATACATTTTTAATGTATTAATTTAGTAGTTAAAAAAGCACTAGAGGTCCACTATTATGAAAACAAAGTAGCAGTCCTCTTTGAGATATATTAAATTTAATTAAAATGAGTGATATTTGACAGGTACATTTCATGACTGAATCTAGTTTTTATAGAGCGTGAAACAAAACAAAACAAAAACAGAGCAGAGTAAAACAAAACAAAACAAAACAAAACAAAAACAGAGCAGAGTAAAACAAAACAAAACAAAACAAAACAAAACAAAAAAAAACTAAAACTAAACTAAAAAACTAAACTAAACTAAAAACAGAAGAGCAAAAAAAAAAAAAAAAAAAAAAAAAACTAAGCATAAAACAAAACAAAAAACAGCAGAACAAAAAAAAAAACAGTGCACAACAAAAAAAACTAAGCAAAACAAAACAAAAACATAACACAAACAAAAATAGTGCAAAAGAAATAGCAGAGCAGAGCAAAACAAAAACAAAAAAAAGAAAACAAAAAAAGACAATGAAATACAGTACAAACAAAACAAAACTGCGTGAAATTACATCCCAAAACACTTTTTTTAAAGCACAAGTCAAATTGATTAATTGCTAATATATGATCAATAGATCTTCATTTTACTCTGTTCTAGAAACATCCGTCTTGGGTGCAAATGTGGGGGTTAATATCGGTTTCATGCAAACCATAAAAAATACTTTTCTATGCATTACTGGATTCAATTTGTTGCCTTAGCAACTACATAACAAGTGGCCACTAAGACCCCGGCATAACGCCGTTCTGCCAAGGGTCCATTTCCACGTCAAAAGTATTCCAAACACTCGCGCGCAGACTAAAAGCTTTTCTCCACAGCGGGAGCCAGCAGACATTCAGTGCGGTTTGATTAGTGGAGGCGCTGATGTGTTGTGGAGAGGGTGTGTGTGTGTGTGTGTGTGTGTGTGTGTGTGTGTGTCCAGCTGCACAGGAGAGATGTGGATGTAATTGCTGTAAGTGTTGGGCAGCTGGTGTGGAGGAGGCGTCTGCGATCTGCTCTCTGACATCTCTCTCTCTCCCATTTTCTTTTCCCTTTCCCGGTTTGCACTCTTTAACATTGCACACAAACAGCAATTTTGGAGGCACACAGACACACAATCCTTGACAGCATGCTTGTCAGCTCGCAAATGCATGTGAATTTCACTCTCCTCCATCTCGTTTTTAGCCTCCTGAGATGTTCTATGCAAATGAAACCCTGGAACACCTGCAAACTTGCTTGGCGTCGTAAAGAGCCGTTGTATGCTACTGATATAATTCATAAGCGCACTTTGTCAGACATTTAAAGGAGGGAGCTCAGTTAGCCTCACACCTCAGGAGCTTCATCGCAGGGCCAGGAGGAGTCGTCGAAGCCTTTCTCCTCTCTTCATTAATCATCATTAACACCGGGCGGCTCGGGCTCCACAGGCTTTGCCTGCCACGCTACCGCTTTTAGCATCTGGCCCAGAGATGGAGAAGGACACAGAGGGGTTAGCGAATGGAAAGATGAAGATGAAGAGAGAGCTGTGAACCATAGCTTTTAGCTGCAGTTCATATAAACTCATTACAGTCAACATGAAATGTCATTCACAACCCATTTTATGCCCATAATTAAGCAATATTTGAGCAAGAGTGATATCCTAATGGAAGTGCCAGCATTAAATTACTGTATTCACTATTAACTTAAAGTGTAAAGCATGGCATTGGCAAACGACAAAGTCATGCATTTGATTTCGCAGGGAGTACATGAAATGATCAAATGTATACTGAATTCAGCAAAATTATTTGGATGAAATGTGTAAATGTAGCCTAAAACAGAGGTTTTCAAACCAGGGACCTGTATAAAAGTTATACAATTTAGAGAAAAACAGTTTAACAAATGTTAAAAGATTAAAATAAATAAATGAAAAAACAGACTAAAATAATGTAAATACATTAAATACAATAAATACATTTGATTAAAATAAATATATTTAAAAAAATATATTTTAATAAAAATAAATGATTATATGAAATAAATATTGTAAAAGTATTTATATATATACACATTTCGCAAAAATAAATATTTAAAAATAATTATTTAAATAAATATTGAATTAAAATATTACAAAAAAAATGTAATTAATATTTGTAATATATTTAAATAAGTAAATAAATAGATAGATTAAAATATTTTAAAAATTATTTAAATATGGAAAAAAATGAGAGAAAACAGTGTAACAAATGTAAAAAGATTAAAATAAATTAATATTTAAGAACAGATTGAAATAAATTTTAAAATGGATTAAAATAAATATTTTAAAACTTATTTAAATCAATTTGATTAAAATACATATTTGAAAAAATATTAAAATAAATTAAAAATAATTTAAATAAATTAAAAAAATTATATTTGATGAAAATATTTGACCAGTTATTTAAATAAAGAAAAATCTAACAGTACAGTGCTATAATGAAAACTAAAACTATAATACATATACAGCATATAATATACTAACAACATTTTCCATAGTATAAATTGTTATAATCTTTTTTAAGTTTAAAATAGTTTTAAAATGCTGTTTAAAATTTTAAGATGGGGGCTCCTCACATGAAGACGATGATATTTGGGGGTCCGCAGCTCCTAAAAAGTTGAAAACCCCAGGACATAAATATAGCTAATTAGGTATGGGTTAATAATAATCTGTGCGGTCTAGGTGACATTAGTCGAAATGTAAAGTTGCTTCAGAGATGGAGCAAGACATTGGATTTTGTTTACAAATTATGAAAACAAGCCCTTTCCTTTTTTAATAAGAGTAGGAACATATTTTAAGAAAGCAAATAGTGTTGTTTTGATTTCACGTTGACTTTAATGAATAAGCAGGGCAGTAGTGTAATTATTTTGCCCTGCGTTATTGCATTTTGTCAGTGTGTCGGTTCTCAGGAGATGCTCTCATGCAGTCAGCTGACTGGGCCCCCGGGGACCCCCATCTGCAATAGAGCCATCGTGCTAAAATAGGCCTCACATCTGTTCAGGCCAAACGGGGGCAAGTTTAAAGCAAGACAACCCACTTTTCACTCCTGTATCTGTGCATGCTCATACTCCTCAGAACAACACAAGAACCAAACCAAAAAAACACCACAAACCCCAATGGACAGCACTGACTGAAAATAGGAACGCAGGTGCTGTGCTTCTCAGAGAGGAGAAACATCTCACATTTTTAATGCACATGCTTGAACAGAAGGGGTAAATGAGAGAGGCTGCAGCTGGCGAGAAATAAGTCATTTCATTATTTAATGGCATTGTGTCATTAAAAGAGCTCGGGAAAGCATTGGTCAGCAGCATTTACAGTCCCACCTGTTCGTCAACAGGGTTTTAAAAATCAGCAGAGACGCTGAATTATTTATCAAATGTCACAGGACCTCATTAAATCCTCAAAAGCTCACGGTGCACTCCACAATGCTGAGCCCTTTGACTCCTCTCAGAGATTAAATGTAGGAGGGCAGGACGGGTTCAAACCCACTGACTCCCTCGCTGACCCTGATTAATCCTGCGCCCCATTTGCATTCAAGTCTGTAAACAGTGTTTACATGTGTGCATGACATCGCTTTTATTAAGCCTGACCGGAAAGACTTCATAATAGGCTTTTGATAAAGGTTGCAAAATGTCGAGCAGGCAACTTCAGGCATTCTTAAAAAATATCTAGACAATTAATCTACACCTAAAAATGCTTGAATATCAAACCAAATAGCATCTGAATACTAATGCTGCAAAACAGACAACCCAAAATAAATCAAATTACTAAAAAAAAGTTATTAAACAATTATAAATAAATAAATAAATAAATAATACTTTAAATACAAATGAAATATGTAATAAAAATAAAAAGCTATTAAATGAATAAAAAAAAAATATATATATATATATATATATATATATATATATATATATATATATATATATTAAGTGTACTGTATCCATATAAGATATTAAACAGCATTAAATAAATAAATAAAAATAAAATAAAAATGAATAATAAAATAAAAACTAAATCAATAAAAATAAAATTAATCAAATAAACATATGAAAACAAATACATTTTAAAAGTGTTCTATATCTGTTGTAATATGTATTTTTTTTTATTAATCCAGTCATTCATCTACAAACTAATGCTGCAAAATTTAAAACTTCAAAAATATATACCAATCAAATACCAATCAAAATTATGACATGATGTTTATATGAATAAATAAATAAATATTAATATTATACAAATATAAATTATTTAAAATAAAAAACTAATAAATAAAAAAAAAAAAAAATGGAAAACCATCTAAAACCCAAAAATCAGTCAAACAATAAAAATAAAAGCCTATAAGTAAATAAAAAATAGAATAAATCAAATACAAATATGAAAAACAAAACTATATTTTAAAGGTACTGTATCTATTGTTTTACAGAATTTAAAACCTAAACTTCTTTTGTGAAAAGTTTGGTTTGAAAAAGTGTGCTTGTTCTCTCTCTTCATGGTTTGACATTTTGTTATATAAATGACATTTGCACATTTTTAAGTGTGCCTTAAGTGTCCAAATACTGTTGGGGCCGCTGTATAGCAAAACATATTACATTAGCATAATTCCCTCACTGTCCAATAACCTCACAGGTTCATTTTTAGTCAGTAATTACCAGCAGCTAAATGTGCATTGCTCACCAGGGACAAAAGGGCACATCTTTATATCCAGTAGTTTGATATGATTTGCACTGTGGCTCGCCAATTCCCAGAATGCTCTACAAAGATGTGTCTCCGTTATATTCCATGGCCAGTTTACTCAAGCTGCCCGAGGCTCTTCTTCACCAAACACACACACTGAATCTCTCCTGCGCTCTTGTTGCTCTACGGACAAATTCTTAAGCAAACTATTGGAAATAAAACCATTTAAAAACAATTTTACGAAGTAAAAGCTTTATTAGCTTTCAAACATCTAATTTCAGGCCTGGATGAGATGCCCCTGTTAGCCGAGGAGAGCAGATGCTCCAAAATGCGGATCATTTCATTTGCTATCACTCAACCGAGAGTGACCCACTACCTCAGGACAGACTCACAGCAAATTTAAACTAAATCCATTTTAGTCCAATTTTATCCCATTTTGCCTTATAATATCAGTCATGTTTGTTAAACGTTCTGTAATCCTGTGAGGCAAATCAGCATTGTGGACATTACAGATGTTTTACAGGCATTCAGACTCCACTACACGGTTAACCCAGGGTTAAATAAAGTATAAAATATTCAATAAATAAATACATTAATATGAAAAACAAAAATATGTTTTTAAGGCACTCTGTGTGTATTTTTTTATGTCATTTAAAACGTAGGCTTGATAAATGTTCTTGTGCTGTCCTTATTTAAAATTAATCAATTTTGCCGTATATGTCAGTCCCATGATATCCCCCCCCCCCAAAATTCTGTTTTATTTAATTTTTTCAAAATTCTATTTTATTTTTCGGTTTTATTTTTTCTGGATTCTGTTTTGATTTTTCTAGACTAGTTTTCTAGACTAGTTTTAATAGTTACATTTTATTAATCAAAAAACATCTCTAATTAATTGAAATACTGTAACATATCATATTTTACATTTTTCGGGTAAATATTAGTAGTAATACTACTACTACCAAACTTTTAATTTGACGGGTTGCTGTTTCTGTTTGTATATGATATGACGATAGTTTTCTCAAAAGAAACAGTAAAATGCTCATGACGTGACTCTCAGAGCAGTTCTAGAGATCATGTTAATGTACTCGCAGAACATGCAGGATTAATATTTAAATAGTACTTTTGTGGCTTAATATTCACAGATACTAGTCCATATCATGTTTTGATTTAAGTGTACAGACCTACTTTTGATTTATTCATCCAAAATTCTATGACATTCTGCGTTATACAGTAAATTCCGTTGTTATGACTGAATTCTGTGATTCCGTCTGTGTTTTCCATATCGCAAAAATAATACAGCACTACAGTCATGTTAAAGGGATAGTTCACTCAAAAATGAAAATTTTCAGTTAATTTACTCACTCTCAGGCCATCCAAGATGTAGGTGAACTTTTTCTTCAGTAGAACAGTAAAGATGATTTTGGTTCTTGGTGATTCATAAAATGCAAGTCAATGGCTACCATTACTTTGAGAGTAAAAAAAAAAACTTTTATATAGACAGCTCAAAATTAATACCTGTGGTTTCTGATGATATATTGATGTCTTATGAAGTGAACTGATCTGTCTGTGCAAGAAACTGAACATTATTACCTGCAATATATATATCCTCAGGCAAACAGTCCAGAGTGATGTCTGTTTCACGAACGAATCAATCTTTTGAACAGGTTCTTTTTAGTGAACAGGATAACCCATTTCACCAAATTGGACTGAACCGTAAAAGTGTGTATTGAATAAGACTAGCTTATTCACTTTATATGCTTTAGACATGTAAAACATCCATGTTTCACATTATTATTGGGTGCTTTAATAATATAATTGCATATGTGTTACATCAATGAATGACGAACTGGTGAACTGGTAATCTGAACAAGTTCATTGAAATTAATTGTCTGAAAGAACCAGTTCATGGAAAATAATCATCTTTTTCTGTTGCCTGAGGCTATTACAGGTAATAATGTTGTAATAATGTTCAGTTTCTTGCACAGACCAATGATTTTGCTTCATAAGACCTCAATATACGGTCAGGAGTTATGGTATTAATTTTGTGTTGTTAATATAGGCTTTTTTCACTCTCAAAGTCACAGTAGCTGTTCGCTTGCATTTTAGGAATCACCACGGTTTCAGCAAAAAAAATCATCTTCACTGTTCTACTGAAGAAAGAAAGTCATCTACTGTACATGTGGATTGCTTGAGGGAGAGTTAACAGCAAACTTTCATTTTTGGGTAAGCTATCCCTTTAAATGTGCTATAGCCCTGTGAGGAAAGTCAGCATTGTGGACACTGCAGATGTTTTACAGGCATTCAGACTCCACTACACTGTCGAAACTTTGTGCTTTTATCCATATGTGATGAGCGCGTATCAGCAGTCCTGTGGCCTCGCAAGTTTACAAAGCTTAACACCCGTCTAATGAGAGACTAGTCATCCCTTTGTGCCCCTGCGGCTTTCAAAGCTTCTCATCCATCCTAGACGCTCCTTCCCTTCCCTTTCCTTTTTTCTGGCCTGGAGATGGCGAAAGATTTAGAGACGTGTGTAAATGAGATGGAAGCTCTTTCCCTTGTGTCCGTCCCTTTTAAAAATATGGGCTTTAAAGCAGTGGAGCGTATGGAAAATGATCTATAATGGTGCTGGGGATCCTAAAAGCCAACAATGGACATCAACAATAACTGCCCTCAGATCCGCCGAAGCTCAACCTTGTGCCGTTAATGGTCAGGTGTGCGTGTTTGTCAAGATTTCATCATTAAATGCAAGCTTAATCCGTCATGGACGGCCGTGAAGCATGCTTCAGCAAGACCAACAAACAGAATAACAAAGTGACTGCAAATGGATGCAATCGCTGTTTCTGAGAAATAAACTCGTCCAGCATGTCAAATAATCAACCAGGCAATATAAAGAACAGCCTTGGGTATTTTGCAGCTCAACGGGTCACCGATACTAAATCGATTAGAGAAATGAAGCGATTTCTCACCTCACTAGGGGTCACACACTGGTCATCGCATTTTTCAATCACCATTCTTCAAAAAGCTATCCATAACCATTCAAATAAAACCAACCAGGCACAACCGAACTATACATCCCTGCAAAATAACCTGGTTCACCATTTGAAATGACATCCAGCAACAACAATTTCTTTAAAATACAATATTTAATATAAAATGTATATTTACCATATAATTTAATATACAATTTATTTAAAATAAATTATTTTTAATATATAAAATATATAATATTTTTAATTTCATTATACATTTATATAAAAAAATCAGAATTTAATCATTTATATTTAAACAACAAATAATAAACAATAAACAAAATTATGACAAATTGTTTATTTAACCGATTTGCACGCTTTCAGCAGCACCTTATATCCGTCAAAGGCAGAAATGCATGATGATATACAACTTTGTACCTGTCAGTTTTCATTTTTGGTAGATCTTCTGAATAATACAGCAGCTTCTGAGCTTGTGCAACATCAATCCAAACACATATATAAATTATATATAAAGTTACAATAGTCATGTTTTTATTTATGAAAACATGACTATTGTAACTTTATATATAATTTATCAAACAAAGTCTGTCTAATTCAACATACTCCTATATAACATGTCTTGCTGTAGAATGAGAGTGTGGACAGTGATGTTTATTATGAGTCCAACAGCCTATAAAGTGGTTCATGCTGGCAGGGCGCGGAGATGTTATAAGTAACCTTTCATAACCCTTGGCAGGACTAAAGCTTCCTAATGGTGTTTCCGGCCTCCCAGTGATAAGTGTGCATTCACGACTTGCTCCTAGTTAGCTTGTACGTATAAAATAAGAGGGAGAGGATTTGGGGGAAAGCAAAGTGCACTGCTCCATCTCTGTGTGTAGGCTGAAGGCTCATGAAAGGCAGGCAGACCGACCCACTGCGCCGTGCATTAGATGACTAATCTGACACTTGGCAGGAAGACGTGTCACTTCTGTATGTTCAATCTGCCACATCATCAGCACTGTGCTGACAGAAGAGACTCTGATTAGTAGTGCTCATACTTACGGTAAAGTTATGAACAAATCTATAAACACAAGTAGTGATGAATAATATCTGAAATAGTGCAGCTTGTTAAGCAAATGTACTATTGGTTTTATAAGCAATCAGAATTTTTTATATGATGAATGATAAAATGAACAGAAAAATACCATATAATATACTTACATTCAAAATAGTCAAGCCATAGCAACCATTTAGATCACCTTAGCAAACATCTAGAAGATCCTACAACCACCCAAACCACCAAAGCAATCACCCAGAACATTTTAGCAACCACCCAAATATCCCAGCAAGCACTCATAATACCCTAGCAACCACTTAGAACACCATAGAAACCACCTAGCAATTACAAGAATACCCTAGAAACCAAAAAAGATCAACATAGCAACCACCTAGAACAAACCACACCAGCAACCACCTAAAACATTCTAGAAATCACCTTTCGATTACATGGACACCCTAGCAAACCACCAAGAACAACCCTTGCAACCACTCAGAATAACCTTAGCAACCACGAAGTACAACCCTAGCAAGCACCAAGTACACCTAAACAACCACCAGGCAACAACAGGAACACTTTAGAAACCACTTAGCAACTACAATAACACCATAGCAACCACCCTGCACAACCTAGCAACCACCCAGAACAATCCTAGCAACAACCTAGAACAACCCTTGCAACTACTCAGAATAACCTTAGCAACCACCTATTACAACCCAAGCAACCACCCAGCACAACCTAGCAACTACCCATAACACCTAAACATCCACCCAGCAACTACAAAACACTTTAGAGACCACACAGAACATCCTAGAAACAAATGAACAATTATAAGAATACCTTAGAAACCACCTAGCAAAGACAAGAACACCCTAGCAACAATGTAGACACACCCTGGGTAAGCACTCCATTTCTTCAGAACATTATTAAAATCCAGACATTCCATTACTATAAAAAATATTTAGTTGTCATAGCAACCATCTAGAACACCCATGCAACAACCCAGACACCGAAATAACCACACAGGACACCCTAGGAACCATTCAAAACATCCTAGCAACCACACAGAACACTCGAGAAACTACAGTACTTTAGAAACCACTAAGCAACAACAAGAATACCTTTTCAACCACACAGAACACCCTAGCAACAAGGTAGACACAGTAGCAACGATTGTAGCGTTGCGGCAGTAAAATAAAATGGGAAAGCACTGATTTTCTTCAGAACACTTTTAAAATACACGTTTCATTACTATAAAATATACAGCTGTTATAGCAACCAGCCAGAGCAGCTTAACAACCACTCAGACCACTCTAGCAACCACACAGAACATCTAAGCAATTACCTATCAACCAGACTATATTAGAAACCACCTAGCAACAACATGAACACCTTAGCAACCACCCAGAACACCCTAGCAACAACGTGACAAAATTAAATGGGTAAGCACTCATTTACTTCCGTAAATTATTAAAATACACATTCCATTACTAGAAAATATTCAGTTGTCATAGCAACCACCTAGAACACCCTAGCAAACCATCCAGAACACCCAAACAACCACCCAGACTACACAGAACACCTTAGCAACAACCCAGAACACCCTATAAACCACCTAGCAACTACAAGACTACTTTAGAAACCACCTAACAATGACAAGAATACCTTAGCAACCACCCAGAACACCCTAACAACAACATAGCAACCATAGCACTAATTTTCTTCAGAAAATTATTAAAATACACATTCCATTACTATAAAAAACTTTCCGTTGTCATAGCAACCTCCTAGAACACCCTAGCAACCACCCAAAATACCCAAACAACGACCCAGAACACCCTAGCAACCACCCAGACCACACAAAACACCCTATAAACCACCTAGCAACTACAAGACTACTTTAGAAACCACCTAGCAATGACAAGAACACCTTAGCAACCATTCAGAACACCCTAGCAACAACATAGACACACCCTAGCAACCATAGCACTCATATTCTTCAGAAAATTATTAAAATACACGTATATATTCAAACTAGTTTATGCCTTTTCATGGAACATGGCTGTGCGTTGCAGCAGTGATACGGATAAATGAAGAGTGTAGGCTCTCTACCTTCCCTCAGCCCTTCTAATCTCGACAAAGCCCTTCTCTTTATTAAGGGATTAAACTGTTGACAGTCTATGCATACATCTTCATTTGGCCCAGTCTCCGATCAAAGGTCCAGCGCTGAACTGTAATACACCGCTGGCTCCAAACGAGCACCCATGGGCCAGACAGAGGGCAACTAAACGCATTGCGAAACTGATAGGCAGTATGGCACGCTTTGCAGAGGCCGAAACTCCGAAGCAAGACTTCTCTTCTCCGAAGCGAGTGACACTAATTCGGCTCTGTCCACTTCAGGAAAGAGAGATAAACCCACTCTCTTCGTCGGATCCACGTCACACTTGCTGAGCCGATAAACGTCTTTGTCGCCCAAAGAGTATTTACATCAGTTTGTACTTTTACGCTTAGCGAGCGATGTTAAATTGTTTATCCGCCGACGAGTACATTAAAATATGGATTTCTCAGTTTTGCTGCCAAACTTGAGCACGCTTTCATCGTGTCCTCAATATGTCAAGGCAGTAACCTGACTGCCGCCGCCACATGAGAATCAGTGTCTTTTAAATGAGAGAACATCTTGCAGGGAAATAAATCCCGCTTGTATGTTTGCATGTTGTCACATACTGTATCGTAGAAGCGTTTGATGTTCCAGATGCATGTGTATTTTATTCTCTATTTTTACATGTCATGTCAACTTATTAGATCTAACACTGTAAGTCTTGCTTAATAAACACGACACTCAAAGCATCACAGACTGATGAAGACAATGCATTGCTATGAGTATCTGAATACATGCTAATTCCCTTTGTTTCACACAAAGGACTACAATCCTGTACAAAAGTTTGGGGTCAGTAAGACTTTTCTTAAAATAAAAATTTAAATAATTTATTCTCTTATTGAGCAAGGATGCATTAAAATGATCAAAATTGACAGTAAGGCCATTTAAAATATTACAAAAGATTTCCATTTCAAATAAATGCTGTTGTTCTGAACTTTCTATTCATGAAAATATCTTGGAAAAAAAGTATCACAGTTTCCACAGAAATTTTATGCAGCACAGCTGTTTTCAAATGTTAATAATAATAGGAAATGTTTCTTGAGCAGCGAATCAGCATATTAGAATGATTTCTGAAGAATCATGTGACACTAGAGATTGGATTTATGATGCTGAAAATTCAGCTTTGCATTACAGGAATAAATCAAGTTTAATTAATTTATAAATGAATTATAAATGAATTTATATTAATAATATATTCATATATTAATAGAAAACAGTTGTTATCAATATTATTATATATATATATATATTCATATATTAATAGAAAACAGTTATTTGAAATTGTAATAATATTTCACAATATTAATGTTTTTACTGCATTTTTGATCAAATAAATGCAGTTTCATGAGGAAATATTTCAAAACCATGAAAAATTAGTTTTAGTCAATATTTGTAAGCTTTGAGGCTAATCTATATGCTGTCATACTCCAAAAGGTTGACAAAATTAACTTTTAGCTTTTAAACAGATTAAAAATATTCATTAATCATCTGACAGAAATGGGTGTGCCCAATTTTTTGTCCAATCAAACAGTCTCTAGATTGAGAACATCCCTTTGGCTAATCATCCCAATCCAACTTCCTGTTCCAATAGGAAATAAATTAACATGAGAAAGAAAACTACACAAATGAAAAGCAACAATTACCACCACAAATGGAAACACTAGAAATATTGACAAGGAGTATTTAGTATTCTTTTCAACTTTGGCAGAGACATGTCCATAATGTCCATGTCCAAATCTACAGCCATCAGTTCACAATAGCTCAAGTTAAGTCACCTGTATTTCTATACCACTTTATACATTACAGATGGTTTCAAAGCAGCTTCACAGAAATAAACAGAATCAATAATGCAAATTTCATCAAATATGAGACAAGGTCAAGCTTTACAAAGACATCAGTGTCATTGTTTAGCGCAAGTCAGTTCAGTGTTGATTCAGTTCAGACCAATAACTGTAAAGTTCATCAGGTATGAGATCAGTTAAGCTATAAACAAGACAATAGTTTCGTTATTTAGCTCGATTCAGCTCAACACTGAATTCAGGCAACCTCACATCACCCACTTTGACCTCTGGCATTTTTAGCAAAGACTAAGACAGGCTTTCCTGCACTATCTTCTGACTCCTCGGTTAAACACAGAGACGGATTACCCGTTGAGCAGCCACTGGTGGGGCAATTTAATTAACAAAGACGTGAGATGGAGACTTAGCAAGAATGAGTTTCAGGGCTCCCTCTTATTGAAGTGCAGCTTTGCAGATCTGAACAGTCCACTTCTCCAGACGATCCCTCTCCAATAATTATGGTCTGTTCTCCTGGTAATTGGCCACAGTGTCATTTCGCTGCACGGAAAAGAAGGGCCTCTCGGTACAAGACGACCTCAGCCTTTCCTCCCCACATGACTTCAGGGTAATTTCTTAAGCAAGGCAGCACGTCGCCTCATGGATAAAAAAAAAACCCAGAGATGGCTGCAATAAAATCACGCCGACAACATATTAATAACACATTTACATTCATCCGTGACTCGTCTCCCACTGTGATGCAAGCCTGGCAATTAGCAGTCGAATGCTTTTGAAGTACGCAGCTGAAGCGCTCCTCTGGGTCTCTGCACTGCTATCGAAGGCTAACATCAACATTTAAGATTTTACGAAGCACCTGTGGTGCCATGCAGTTTAAAGCGATAGTTCACGCAAAAATAAAATTATAAAATTAATATTTATGGTCATGGATTGACTGATTGTTTTTAATTTTATTGAAAAACCTTGTGAAATTCCTTCAAAGAAAGCATAATGAAGGCTATTTCGCACTCCTAATGCGAAGCACACTTGGATGTTAGCTGTCGCTAATAATGCGATCCACAAAATAAGCAACAAAATGAATAGCACACGAACACTTTTCAGTATTGAATGAATTAAGCATATTTGTGTGCCATCTTGGAAGTGAAGTTCCACCGAGCATGTTTCAATGCATTCTAGGATTGGCTTTTACATGCAGAATCTCATCGAACAAGGGAACATAGAAGGTATCTTGTTGCTTCCCACCTTTTGTAACAGACTTTATTTTCAAATGTCCTTATGTTTGTTTAAATACTGCCTATGTAGGTATCACACTATGTTTTGGAACAGAGCCACTGAGTAATATCAGAGAACAAAGAAAGATTTGAAGCATACTATATTGTTAGCTGTTGCTAAGCCAATAATATGATACGAATAAGCAAATAAGCACAAAAATGCATAGCACACTGAAACTTCAGTATTGAATGAATTAAGAATATATATAAAAAATAAAATAAATGTGTGTGCCAACTTGGAAGTAAATTTACAAGTAAATGTTCATCAAAACAAGACTTAGAAGGTAGCACAACCAATCTTATTGCTTCCTATGCTTTAAATGCTGCCTATATAATGTAGTACTGTAAAATAAATAAAAAAATAAATAATACAATTTACTGGAGTATGTTTAAAAGAAAATACAATTTAAGTCTTTCTACTTCAAAATTTCTAATTTAATTCAATGTTTCTAACTGAAAATTGTTTCAAAGTAAATCCTACTCATAAAACTACTTACATTCTGATTATAGTTCTGCATCAGAACATGAAGCACCATAAAAGCACAATAAAATTATCATAAAACTAGCCCAACTTCAAGCAAAATTACTTTAGACTGTCATTTGGTCACCAAACTGCAAAAACATAATGCCCTGGCAGAAAATTACAAGTGTCTTTTCAAACAAAACTGCAATTGCATAATCAAAATATGGGTAAAACACCTGTGAAAACTCAATACAGAAAATTCATCCATATTAATACATTACATTGAGCCTTATTTTTACAGATTTCCTTAAGAGTGCAAAAGACAATATTACTCATATTACTCATTTACAAACTTTGAATTCCATAATAACACAATTACACTCTTCTACCATCTTACTAAACCTGATATACTCCAGCTACCAGGCTAATGAGAGACCGATCACCTTCAACAAAATTACGAGTCATGTACTGCAGTGCTCTCGAACAGTGAATTTGGCTGTTAAATAAGAGTAAGGCTGAATTCAGTGGTTTTATTGCTTCATGAATAGTAATTTAGCCCATTCAAATTTAAACACCAACCTCATTAAAATTAAACACTCAGCTCAGGTGCAAATAAATAGATAAAATGACTAAGAAATGTAACCAATAATCATTTATTCATAAACTAATTCAACCATATACCACACTCTTGGCATGTATGGTCAAGCTTTTCATATTTTAATGACTGACATATATACAGTATATATATATATATAGCAAAATGAAAATTACTCCAAAGACTTATGACATATTTATGGTTCTATGATGGAAATAAGCAAGAATAAAACATCAAAAACATGTCCCCCATTTTATTTTCCCCACAGGCACTTGACTGGACCTACATTACCAAAACCCATACACAACAGCAGACATTCAGGTCAATGTTCAAACACTCATATTCTACCTGACCTGACAGGGCCAGAGCTCACAACTGGGACCAATTTCCCCAGCATGCTCTCCAGAGCTTTAGTTCATTATTCTGAGTCCAGAGAAGACGGCGCAGTAGGGGGTGAATTCATCTGGAGATGCACGCGTCTCTCACCAGCAGCACACGCTTCTGCAGCCTTGAGATTGGAGGTTCAAGGTCTTCAAAGCACATACCAGCTTAGAGTTCTCAGTTATGTCTTGGGAGAAGGTTTGTTTGGTTGTGATTTTGAAGAAAGCAAAATACAAGCGACAAATGAAGAGAGAATTAGACAAAGGAAGGAAAGGGTCTACTGTTTCCTCTACTAAGAATGACTAGTTTCCCTTCCAATGAACTCCATTGTATTTGCATTTGAAGATTTGCGTCTTTCTCAGAGCTGCAGTTATTGCAGAACATGCTTTTATGTCTTACTCTTTTCACACAGACTGGAAATATGGCATTTCAATGGGAAATGAAACAAAGAGAACTAGAACAGGAAACCGGAAAGAAAAAAAGAAAAAAACAAGCAAATGCATGAATGGAAACCAATTATTATGGACAAATTGAATGGAATGAATGAATGGAAAAATTACTAATTGGAGTTCTCATTCATTACAACACACATCCATTAGACTGCATAATTATGCAATGCTCACAACAAAATTTACACGCTGACTAAAAATCATTTTACTGCACTACTTCTCCATAAAAATAAATATAAAATGCTGATTATAAATAGATTTAGAAATAATAAAAAAACAATTATACATTATATTATACTATATTACATTACATTATATTGTGGCAAATCATGTACAATATAATATAATATATAAAACTGCAAGACTGCACTTTTAGGCAGTGCTTGCTAAATATAACAATATAACATAACATAACATAATATAATATAATAAAACTGTGCAAGACTTTGCACTTTTGCAAGGCAGTGCTTGCTAAATATAACATTATATTATATATAAGTTGCGTTGTTTCACTATTAGGTGGCATTTGTATAATAATATAATATAATAAGCCAATAGCAAGCACTGCTTAATAGCACAAAAATTCAACTTAAAAAAAAAGGTGTAATGAGGGACACAGAGAACAAGAATTTTAAACTCCTCGACTTAATGCCTTGATCTGTTTGTGATTCTAAAGCGAATGCCAATTATGTGTGGAAATTACATCCCTGCAGTGTAGGCGAACAGCCTATTTGAAATTTAAATGTCAGATGAGATTGTTTAGCACAGGGCTTGATGGAAAAGGCAAGTCCTCTTATTTGAAAGAAGTCCCTGGTGCCGTGACCCGGCAGCGCGAGGGGACGTTACGGTCAGAGGTTTTGTGCACAAGCTCAACTCCTTGAGAGATAATTAACGGTATGCCACAGAAATGATGGGTCTATGTGTAAAATGAACAGATGAAATCTCGCTCATGACCCTGATTTGAACCATATATGAATAAGTAAAAGATGTGCGAACTTGCAAGAGAACCACATTTGTGTTTGTTAGAGAGACCGAAAGAGAAAAAGCCAGAAAAAGCGACCCCAGCAATTCAGAAAATAAGAGTTTAAAAGGAGTTAGGTGATAAATAGCAGCACTGTGTTTATTGGCTGCTTGTCAGAGACGCTTGTTTTCACCTCCGCCAAATGAATGCAATTGTGTGTTATTGTAAGCCAGAGAGAAAGAGCGAGCGAGAGAGAAATGAGAGAATCAGCAGTATTAGTATTCTGTTGTGGTGCTGGCTGCACTTTGTCAGGAACGGCGCTCTAATGGAGGATAAACGTCCTGTTTTCATGACCTGTTCTCCATTCGCTCCTCGCTCCCCTGCAGGGAGAGACTGCCATCTTTGGGCAGGAGCACAGAGCCATATTTCTGTTTTTATCACCCCATTTTTCTCTCTATCGCAGCCACACACACACACACAACCCTCTCATGCTGCATGTAGCGCTCGAGCACGACACAGTAGATACGCTGTAGACATTAATCTCCACTCATACACTCCACCGACTACTGAAATTAATCCATACCACATCTGAATTACCTCTCTATCTGTACACAGTCCTCTTAAACACTGCACTCGTCTCGACTTTAACACCCGGGTGTATACATACAATCTAAAGAGACATCTTTGAAGACATAGCGTATTCTCACAGAGGATGGTGAATATACTGCAAATTATATTTTAGTTCAGTGAGACTGTTTGTATTACATGTCGTTACAGTGAAACATCTATTACTGTCTTTTCATTCTATCATGCTATTTTGTGTCACATGAGTGTAATATCTTACCGTAGTGCACTCTCTACAAGTTCCCTATGGCATGATTCAGTATGTCATGAACAAATTCAGATGTGATCCACTGAATACTGATGACTCGATGACCTGCAACACAATTAATGCATCAGGTATTTATCAAAACATTACTATTTAAAATTATATAGCTGCTTTTTGTTTTTGTTTATTGTGCATATTTTTGTAGCAGTGGCATTCAAATGGAGATGTCAGTCAAGATGTTTGCGCCTACTGGACTGAAACCGTATTTCGATATTTTAAAAGATTATTATTTTTGGGGATGATTTTTGATACATATCCAGAATGAAACATAAAATGATCTTCACCTTTGAGTTTTGCAGAAACAATCACCCAGGGAAGCTTCTATCCGAACCAGCATAATGCTGCATTCGCCGATGGTATCTCGAGGTAAAGAGGCATCAAAGCACGTCAGAATCCGATGTTCATGTAACATCTTGTCTGCTAAGATGCCTCCGTCTGAATCCTGTGTTTGGAGACTGGTTGAAATAACAGGGAATTTTTTTTTTTTTTTTTCATCATATGCTTCCATTTCTACCAAGAAGCAAGCAAGCATTGCAGTCACAAATTCCCTATAGCAGTGTTGTTTTAGTATTATTTATATACTGTAGTATTAATTACTATTTCAAATGAGCTTTTATTTTTATATTTTCAATTTTCATTGTAATTTTTGTTTACATTTTAGTAACGTTAATGTGCTTTTGTCATATTGGGCTTTTTATGTGTCTAATTAGATTAAATTTATTCTTAAAATGTCATTTATATTTCTATTTAATTTATTTTTATTCGGTTTTAGTAATATTAGTACTTCAACGATAAACTTTTATTTCAATTAGTTTTCAAGGCAGCAATTATATATTTTTGTCTACATTTACACGCACTATTACACGCACACACATATATAGGCCTATATTAGGGATGTCAATTTAACGTGTTAATTTAATTAATTAATTAATTAATTAATTAAAGGGATAGCACCCACATGTCCTTTCAAACCTGTATGACTTACTTTCTTTTGTGGAACATAAAAGAAGGTACGCTATTTTGAAGACTTAAAAATACTGAGTTTTTTTTTTCTGCATGTAGAATTCAAAAACCCTTGTTATTAGTGACACCGGTGGCCGTTAAGTGAACTGCAACCATCAAATCATTTGCTCGTGCATAAGTGACGTACAACCCTAGGAAGCTGAGGAAGGTGTTGTTTATTTGTTGTTTTTTTTAAAGTTTCATTACAAACTGTTTACACAATGGCAATAAAAAAGCAATTAATACATGAAGATTCAAACACACAGCCCCTTTAATTAACAAAAACTTTTCTTTAGTGTTAGATAACAATAACAACACTGTTTAAAAGTGGCTAGACCACTAAATGTTCTAGACCATCAGATGTGACATTATGGTGCCTTGGCAGCCTTTCTAAAACCAGTTTCCTATAAATGTACCTTCAGAAACCCCTGCCGTCTTTAACTGACAAAGCATTTTTGGACACCAAGCACCAATGAAAAAGCCAATCCATCCACCCGACCAATTAAACACTGATAACAGAGACCATTTGGCTAATTGTACAGCAGGACTGGCTCCAAAACCCAGAAAGCTTTTACCTGAGACAAAGCAGACTTTGTTTAGCTTCTTTGATGTACCAGCCAGTCTTCGTCTTTTGAGAGTATTGTGAACTAGCAGACGTTTGTGATGAGTTCAAAGACGTTTTAACATGACGGCTTGACAGGCTTTTGTGGTCTTTTGTCAAACACAGAACAATGCGTTTTGACAATACTTTTAATGAGGAATCAATTCTTTGAGAGGAGTTAAGTCAACGCAAGACTTCAAATACATAGAATAGTCATTATTAAAAAGAGTTTATTAAGAGCGCATTTAAATATGCAAATGCTTTTCCACTTTAAGAAGATTTTTCTTTGCCCCCACGGGTGGAAAGATTGGAGGAATGGAGTCGGTTGTAGACTATTAATTGACAAGTAAATCCTTTCATCTTGTTTGGGATAATCTTTTCTGCCTTGGTGGAGCGTGATTTGGCACATTTCCACGTGCCAGAATGGAGTGTGAACATTTTCGTATTTGCTTGTGTAATTTGAAACCCCCCTTCAGGCTGACGGTGCACCAGGAGCCGTAAGACTGTCACTTCCCATCACTTCCTCCATCCTGTCTCAAACATCACTCCTGTCTATTACAAACTGCCCAGAGCGCGTGGAAACACACACAAACGAGCTTTCAAAATATTTCCCTCTCAAACTCTGCATTTTTTCATCTCTGTACATATTGGATATCCACGCTCTGACTTATGAAGCCAAAGTTTCAGTATTTCCATATTCATAACTGCAGCGTGGATTTGAATCTTTGCAAACAAGCAAACCAGGTCGCATTCATTCATATTTGATTTGAAATGGCATTGCGATTTACAAACAGCGGCAAACATTTAACACAAGGAAATCAAGACTGATACTGTTTACTGATAAATGTTCTATTGTGCATAATTCAACGCTGTACACAAATCAGCACTGCTCACAATCACTAACACTGCTTTAAATGAAATCAACCAATCGGACCAATCACCACAGATTAGCGTCACGCAAAGGAGGGGTTTGGAAAAATGAATGGTTGAGTGAATCGTTTGGGAGTCGTTGAGCAAATAATGTACAAATAAATGCATATTATAAGAAAATGAAAGTGTTTTTTGACCTTGCATGCATGTCAACCTGTTGTTGGGGACTCCCAAAACCAAGAGAAGAACCTTTCATAACCCATAATAGGGGCACTTTAAAATCAAATTAATTTGATGAGTTAAAGTAGCCTAATGAAAAACATGTTGATTTCTTGATTATATCACTTTTTTTGTATTTAAGTATGTAATGAGTTACATGTCAAAGTTTAATATTCAGTGTTTTTTCAAATGAAAAATGATACATTTTACAATCCAATCAAAGGTGGTTTAGATTGATTACATCCTGCCTTTTTCCCAATAAATAGCCTACTTTGTTTAATAAAAAAAAACAATAATAATCTTTTTGGCGTGGGCAATCTGACAATTTTATATCGTGATTGCTCTTGAAGATGTCTACTTTTCAGATTGTAGTCTTTTATGTTCTCGTGATAATGTTAAAACTACAGCGATTACCAGGGGCACCATAATGGAGGGGAAGGTCAGGACGATTCCAAGGGCCTGATGAGGGAGAAGGGGCCCAAAATGCGATTTCTACTAGGTAGTAGTACCGGGCGATTTACTGCGGGAAATGATTTATGTCCAGAAAAAAAGTTATTAAAAGAGCTTTAATTGTGACAGCCTGTTCCTCGGCCCCATTCTGCGGGTGTGCTCCGGCATGGAGCTAAACACATTAATATATGTAAGTAAACTTAGGGTTTCAGGTACATGCATAAACGGTCAAATATACACAAAAAAATATGTCAACGAAAATCTGTCTTGCCAAATATTTACTTGAAGATGTGTTAAATGATCATAAACAATTGGGAAAGAAATCGGATGCGTGTTAGTATATTAGATCCGTGCATTCAGCCTAAGTCATAGGTTTGTTTCAGTCTGGATATCTCAATAGTACATCACTGGAAAGATTGTGATTCAGATCGTGATATGATATTTTGGGAAGATTGCCCATCCCTAATTCTTATGGAAATAAATTGTGAACGCTTTCACGCTGTCTTCATGAAACTGTACACAAATCATCTGCAAAAGCTGCTGTCCTGCTTTGAGGATATTCTGGAACTGTCAAAATATCACAGAGGACCACAGAAGACAAATTGCCTCCGTATCTGTCCCTCTCTCTCTCATATACACAGCCTGGCACCAACAAACTTTACTTTTTCTGTTCGTTTAGGAGTGTTCAAAGCTCTTTTATGAGCTGCGAGAGACAGCTCTCCCAAGAGGAACGTGGAAGCGGCGTGACCCTTCTCTCCTGCGACAAGGATACTCGAGTGAAAAGCTTAGATTGGCAAACAGCCTACTTTATCCAACGCAAAAAATACCCAACGTTAAAAATGTTTGTCTTAGTGTAGAGAACATAGTGTCAAGTCAAGTCCTCCTCCACTGGGGAAACATGCAAGAAGGCTGAATAAATCTGGATAAATTTGGATGTAAAAAACTGGCTGTAGAGTGATAAATACAAATGAGAGCGTAAGAGCTTTTTGTTTTTGCCATTTTCTCCCTGAAAAATCTCAGGCCCCTGACTGCGTCGCTCAAAAATAATATCACAACAGTTCTGATCCGACAGTTCGGTCTCGCACACCATGTGGTCCACTGTCATAAGACTGCTCCACCAAAACAAAGACAGCATACAGAGAAAGAGAGGGACGAGATCTGGTTTTGTGGATGGATTCTAGCGCTCTCATAAGTCCAGGCTGAGCCGTGAAAGGATCGATGGCCGCAGACAGATAGATGGGCAGGCCTATTTTTGGCTTCCTCTCTGGCACCCTCTGGGCCGCTTCTGCCTGAGAACATTGACTGATGTCCTGTGCAGCCAGGAAGTGGGCATTACAGAGCCCAGGAGCGCTCAGACGTCAACACACGGGAGCAGAACGGGTGGAAGAGGTGTGAATGCAAGGAAGAGATGCTACGCTTCTGAATGATGGAGGAAACAATCAAAATAGAAATATGAAACATAGACATATTAGGTAAATGATGTTGAAATGGAATAAGGCATGTTAATAGATATGACCCAAAACAATTAACCATGGTAAAATCTCTGTAATGTCTCAGGTGGCTTATCTGGTTTGCCGTTATCAGTAATGAGATCAACTGTTCGATAACGTCATTTCAAAATATAATTAGGATAAGCTGATAAAGAAAAAAAAAAATTCTTCCACACTTATTAATATAATATCATATTTAAAAAAAACTATAATTATGATTGCTCATAGTGGCACTATACATCTATTTATCACTGACATGATAAAATAAAATTAAATAAAAATGATTGATTTTATTTATATATGATCCCTTTAAAATTAAATTAATCAATTAAATTATATTTATTATTAATGTACTTTTGAACTGATAATGGAAAAACTGAAATTATTCCACCATGTAAGTACTTTTCTTTATTAATTAACCACTATTCTAAAGTAATGTAATGTAATGTAATATAATATAATATATTTTATAATACAATACAATACAATATAATATAATATAATATAAGATTGTCATCATGGTATTATGCATCTATTAATTTATGACCGGCTGAATTAAATTTAATTAAATTATAAATGTACATTCAAAAGTATTATTTTGAATTTATTATTACTATTTAATTATTACATTATTATTTAATATTCCACACCACAGCTGTGCATCTATGCAGGGCTCATACAACCAAAAAAAATCAGTCAGAATTAACCATTTTATAAATAAATAGTTTTTTTTGGTGGTGTGAGTTTTTCTTTGGCATTGAAAGTACAGTTGTGCTGCTCTTCTGACATTCGGATGACATATTTATCTCCTTGACTCGTGCGCTTGACTTTCGCACGCCTTGAAGTCAGATTGCTACAGGAACTCTTAAAACATCAGCAAGGTTATAATGAGTGCTTGCAGGTACATCTCAACTCTATAAACAACAGCTGATAGTGAAAGTGCAGGCAGAGCGTGTGCTAGAGAAGGTGTGATCGTTTACAGATCCGTCTCACACTAGATCTGCGCTGGGTTGGAAAACATAGGAGGGGAGATATTTAAGGTGCGATCGCAGCTTAACTTGTTGCCTGACCTCCAATTTAAATTGAATCTTATATTTAGTCCATACCGTTTCATGCTGCACAACGGTTGGCTTCTGTTGCTGTAAGTGCAAACTAATTGGACGCAACAGATCATAGCATTGCAGTTTATTGGACGAGTCACTTTTGTTGAATAAAGAAAAATGAATTTTGCTGTAACACAGTTTGAGGCCCATTAAAAGAGGATGCTTGTATAAAGCCATATTTAAGTCTTAAGCGAGACTAAAGGAAGAATCTAACGCCACCCACACATCCTCTTCTCATTTCAGTTACATCTCGAAGGTCATTGAAATAAAAGACAGCGTTCATCATTACAGAATCTCATGTCTTGTTGAATTATATCTACCTTGAGACTGTAACTAGGAAGGGGGTGAAATCTGACAAGAGCACCAGCGTTTGGACCCAGGGCGTCTCTTTCTCCTTGTCATAAGCAATTAAAACAACCCTTCTGCCTTTGACAAGGGTCACAGATCGTCTCTTGATGAATCTTGTGTTACTCACAAACAAGATCCTCAAAACAAGCCGTAGTTTCATTATGAAAGAGAGTGCTTCAATCGTTGGGGCGTATCAGCCTCATGCTGCTGGATATGATATAATATAATATAATATATGAAAATTTTACAAAAAATATTTTAAAAAAATTACCATATATAAAATTTAAATTGATATATACGTATCAAATGTAAGAACATATAAAACAAAATATATCTGTGATAATAACAATAATAATAATAATAATCATCATCATGGCTTTATTTATTTATTTGTTTGTTTGATTGTATCATTTTATTTATCATTTTATTGATAAATGTCTTATTTTGCATAGGGAACCAAATTAACCAGGACTAAATAGGCAATATAAACATCAATATAAAATTATGAATATATAATTAAATAATTAATATTTGAAAATTTAAAAAATATATATGTATACATATTTATTAAAAAGTTAACTTTACAAAATTAAGATAAAGATATATATTTATAAAAACCTGAGTATATAAAAAATATATAAAATTGAAAAGATATCAGTAATAATAATAGTAATAATTACTATTATTATATTTACATATAAAATATTTATATATACATAAAAATGAAATTATATAAAATGTAGCTAGATATATTTATAAAATCCAAGTATAAAATATATAAAATAAAAGGGTAATAATAATAGTAGTAATTATTATTATTTGTTTTTTATTGATGTCTTATTTTGCATAGGGAACCAAGTTAACCAGGACTAAACAGGAAATAGGTGTATGACGTCTCTGTTGGAGGGCAAACTTAACTTGAGATCATTGTTGGTGAAAACTGACTGCAACATTTAAAATCTGAATAAACCAAGTGTTCTATTGTGCTTGTTTTACTCACTTCTATCATTACTATAACACTCATAGCTGAAGTCAGTAAAACCCATGTTTTAAAACCCATTTAAGGCAGCAAAACGCAGTGCAATTGCTCCTTTGTGATGTAAACAGGATATGAAATGATTCACTTTCATTCAAGAGGATCATCTGCTCAGTCGCTCTACCATTTCAAACCGCTGCCACATTCACACTGCTTCTCCTGAGGAGCGTCACAGGAAGTTTAAACACGTGTGTATTCAGAGAGTTCCTGACACACGCAGATAAACAGTAATAATGCTCCCCAGCGGGAATCAGATGTTTGTATGACAAAGAAGCTCATCTGAAAGTGCTGTGATCTAATCAACAGATCTCTGGCACGCTGTGCTGCATCCACCATACATCCCAAAACAACTCAGACTGTCAACACATTTACATATAATGATCATGAAAATGCTTTTAGAGTCACTCCCTGTGGCATTCCTAACTGCAGATTACAAAAACTACAATGAAGTGTTATGTAATAAATGCAAAAAAGTGCTTATTTGTTATTTTCAAGTATTTAAAACTCACATTATTAAATGGAAGGTTCTCAAATCTGTTGTAAAATAACCAAAAAATGACACATCACTAGTTAATTTTTAAAAATATATATTTATTTTATTTAGTAATTTAAAAAAAAAAATTAACCTATAACCACACATACTGTGCGTTATTTTGCTAAATTTCTTGCTACATAACTGCAAACAGCAACTAATAAGGTTAATTCATTAATTCTGTGTTATTAATACATTTTAACATTCATGTCTTTAAAGGTGCTCTTAGTAATTTTGGTGCATTAAAAATAAGTTTTAATACTTTGGAAAAATGATTTAAAATGATTAAAAATATATATATAATAAAAAGCAAATAATCACACATTCTATACACTAAGTTGATGCATTTATTGCTAACCACAAATAGCATCTAACAAGCTACATTACCTGGCAATAAATAAATAAAAGAATAAATAAAATGAAATATAAAATAAAAAATATGGCTATTATTGTGAATAAATGTAACTCTTTATCAAACATTCATGTCTTTTTGCAGGTTCACTTAGCAAATTTCAAACATTAAAAATAAGTATCAATAAAATACTGTGGAAAAATACATTTTAAATGATTAAAAAAAGTTAAATAAAAAGCAATTAACCATACATTCTTTGTTAAGTTATTACATTTCTTGCTAACTGCAAACAGCAACTAATAAACTATATTAAAATTTTCGTATCATGACCAATTGTTTATGTTTATTGAACATTCATGTTTTTAAAGGTGCACTTAGTAATTTTCACTCATTAAAGAGAAGTTTTACACCTCAAGAAATAAAAATACTTAGGAAAAATGATATATAGTTTGCATTTTATATTTTTTATGCATTTCTTGCTAACCGCAAACAGCAACTAATGAGCTACAGTATATACTTGGATTAATATGGATAAATGTAACTGTTTATTGAACATTCATGTCTCTAAAGGTGCATTTAATATTTTTCCCTAATCAATAAGTTTTACATCTCAATAAATGAAGAAAACTTTTTGAAAAAATGGTTTAAAATGATGCACACTAACATGATGAAGTATGTTCAACAGCATGTAAATACTCTCCCTGCACACACTGTTCATTCTGTCTGCTGTGATGTTTTCCTCTCAGTCCTGCCATCGTTCATCAGCATCAGTGTTTAACATCTGCATCCATCAGCCGTTACCTGTGAGTCTCTCTCACACACACACACACACACACACACATTACAGTGCTGTTAAACACGTATGCAAGGAGCCTTGACTCTTTTGGTGTGGTTTAAAGTTTTATGAGGAAAGGAGTTTATTCTGCAGGAGATATTATTCATAGCCTCTTACCTTCTCAAAGCACGTCTCCACGGCCTCAGACAGACCGCAAACCTTCAAGGTGAAAAGTGTAGAATGTCCGTTCATATACATGCACTTATATTGCTTTATGAAGATGGAACGCATAAAAATTCATCATATGCAAAGTAAACTGATAAAACTAAACCACACACAGTGTGCAGTCTTATTTAAGTGTGCAGCTTTTTCAACACGCATTCTTCTAACCAAGACAAATGTGCAGAGAGAATCGTAAGTAGGTCCAGATGGAATCAGCAGACTTTTCTAGTATTTTCTGCATTGATTTTGAGGAGGAAAAGTACTAAAAAGGTTATATGACAAAATAGGTAAACAGGCAAATAAAATTAAATAAATAAGAATCACCTACATTATATATATATATATATATATATATATATATATATATATATATATATATATATATATATATATATATATATATATATATATATATATATATATATATATATACATACATACATAAATAATCAATCAATCAGAGAACTTACCCAAAGATATTTTCATTTTTAGAATTATTTTGAATAGTTTTTTTTGTTTTTTGTATTAATTTTCCATTTTCATTAAAAATGTGGAAAATTTAGAGGGTAAAGTCTGTGGACTGATTTTAAAGAAGGAAAAATGTTTTTTTTTTAGTTATAGTTATTTTAGCACATTAAACTAAACTAAATAAAAATGATAAATGTTGCCTTGGCAACTATCTGAAATAAAGTATAAAAACACAAAATAAAAATTATTTTATTTCAGTTATCTTTATTTTAAGTAAAACCTTTCATTAGTTTTAGTTAACTATACCATTGTACCTGCAGAAAGCATCATCAAATCATTGAAAATATATTAAAAACCTATTAAAAATATACTAAAAATAAAGTAAAGTAAAATAAACCGATTCTTCGCAAATTTCTCCTTCATTTTCAATAGCTGCAGATTTCAGAAAGTCGTTTCGGGAAACCTGTTAGCTAACAATTCTATTTTGTGCCATTAATGGTGCAAACAAAATTAGCTCAGCTTTAACGCAACACAAAACACCATAGATGCGCATGCGCACCAACTGTCCTCGCAGTCGGCCGTTTCCCCCCCCCCCCCTCTCTCTCTCATCTGCTTGCTCCAGGACACATGCATTATGGGATCTGATACAGTCCGGACAATTGCACACGTCATCTTTCATTTGCCTGCTAAGAAACATGCCCATATCATCAGTATCAATTGTGTGCCGGGAGTTTTTTATGTGATGTTGTTTATTGTGGCGTGACAGCTCCACTTGAGTGCATTATATTGCTTTCTGCAGACGCGGAGCGAGGCTGACAGCGTGCGTGTGAAAGACTACATTACATCTCACTGTCTGCCTGCACCAACGGATCTCCATTACTCTAACACACTGTTACCTGCAGCATCATATAGAAAAGCCCATTAAACACAACAAATCAACTGAATGAGATCATGACAATGACTTCACTCCACTTCCTGTTTGCTAATGCGACTCTGAATACACATTTCTTGTACTTAGCAAAAAATAGGCACTTAATATAACCAGTGTTGGGAAGGTTACTTTGTAAATGTAATAGGTTACAGATTACAAGTTACCCTATTTAAAATGTAATAAGTAGGCCTAGTGTAACTATTTCAATTACTTTATGTAATGTAACTGATTACATTTGATTACTTTTCTAAATTGCTAATGAATGTTTTCAACTGTTAATCTTTTAGAAACATTTAAACCAGACAGGGTTGACCTTACAGTATAGTGCTCAACACTGATTACTATTATAATCATTTAATGTTAAAGCACAGCAACCACAAAATCAGACTTCAGCACCTCTTTTTACTTTGAGACCGTTCTGAGATTAAATATAGATTTAAAAACATAAATAACAAGATATAGTTTAATAACTTTGATGCTGTTTTTGAAATTAAATTTGCATAGCTATGACAGGAAACACTGGCAACCTATCAACGCCTTAAAATAAAAAATAAAACAGATATTGAATAAGCATGTGTCCGATTCTGTGTCCTAAACTCTTGAAACACTGGTGTCTCAGTCAATGCAATTTATGAAACATATCAATCACATCTGTATGTGCGTTACATTATTTAGACGTAACCTCCTTAGATTCAGATCTAACCTCCTACACATTTGTTCTCAGTAACTGTAACAGATTACAGTTACATTTATTTAGTAATTAAATTACGTAATTTCATTACGTGTAACTAGTTACTCCCCAACACTGAATATAACTAAACTGTATCTTACAGTCATAAAAATATTTTAAAGGACAAAAACGTAGTGTCATCTGCTCATTAGGAAGATACTGCGAGACAACGCGGATGTTCAGGAGGAAATCTCCGAGCACAATCGATGGACTGCGGGTCTAATTAACATTTGTAAGCACTGATTTTATTGGAAACCCCTCTGCCTGGGATCCTGACCTCGGGAAATCGGTGAACGACACGTCACCTCATCTGTTAAGACAGAAAGCAGCATGGAGTTAATCACCTCAATGTGGCAGCAAGCTGAGAGAATGAATTCAGATCAATTCATCTCAGACGAGAGGAAGAGACGCTGCTCGGTTTTCCCCTTCCTGATAGAACACATTTTCCTTTCTCCACTTTAACCGGTTTGCATGAAACCTGAGAAACTTAACTTTGTACTGTAAAACCTATCTGAGCCAGCAGCAGCCTTATTTCAACCCAGGCTGATTGGAAATACGTTACTATGGAGACATTATTGATTACATGATCTCATTAATTATTCGCAGTAAATTATTCACAATTTATCTAATACTACTTTTTTTTTCTTCACAAACCTCAGTTTGGGAAAACACTGAGATAATGTAATGTTTTATGCAGTATGTGTAGTTGATAAGCAATGCAATACATTTTCTTTCTCTTGTGTTTTTATATCAGTATGACACAAAATAATCTTATTTAAATTATGTAATAAATGAGTTGGGTAAAAAGTGATCTAAAAGTAGTCATTAGATTATCTACAAATGTGTAATCTAATAGATTACATTACTAACTACAATTTTGTCATGTCATTTGTAATAACTAAAGGTTTGAAATTAATCTCCCCAGCACTGCTCACCACCTACACTAAACCCTGCCATAAACCTATAGCGTAAGAAATAGCAAACATAAGATAAAAACAGATTTGCTGAAGCAACCATGTTTTTTTTAGCTTGCTTATCCACCTTATTTTTCCCGTAAAAGCCATTTGTAAATTTAATATGTCTTGGTTATGGTCTAATTTGCTTCCAGCTATTTTTAGCTGTGCAAAACTGCTCATTTTGCGGCTTGATATTTCAAACTGGTGTGTCTTACCATATTATTTTAATATATTATCTTAATTATGAACACACTGGTTTGTAGTGCAAACCGTTTACTACACGTTGTTATTCTTCTCATTATTTCCCTACAGCGGCTAATGAACAGGAAGTCTTGCACATTGACAGAAAACGGCTTACTTCCGCATTGAAAAATAAGGTGGATACAAGGCGTTGAGCTCATGAAATTTATGCTTCATGGGACTCGTTCCACATTGTATGCGCAACTCTACTATAGGTGCATTCATGCCATATCGTAATTACTAAGATTACCAACTTATAAAAAGCATTCACATCCTCATAGAACTTACAAAGTGTGAACTGGGGATTTTCTGAGAGCTACAACTTGTACCACCTGACCACCTCAGATTCATTAGGTGCTATGTTTAGGCATTGATTGTGCGACAGTTCTGAGTCCAAGGATGCAAGCAGCTCCAAGTATAGTATGTCACACGTGTTGTCATCTCGAAATTATAGTAATTATGACATGGACGTAAATGCAGCATCTGTACCAGGTGCGCTACAGAGCAAGTTTACTATGGCAGAAAACTCATACATATGGAGCAGATAATGTGATGCACATATTAAAATGTATTCGTTTATCAATCATGCACTATGGTAAAAGTGTTTTGATGTCATAACATGGTGTTGTGCAAGGAACTGCACAAAATAAGTCTTTATCAATCAATAACCTGGCCCTGTAATCATAATTCATGTTTAAAGAAACAAAAGTTATTGGTGTTTTACTGCCTCTCGTGTTCATTTCACCTGGAAGCTGCAGTGAAATGCATGTATAGGTACGTTTTTGCTATTCTTTTTAATCAAAATCTCTCACAGATAAGAATATTATTCATCAGAATGCATGGCTGTTTTTGATGAAACATGCTTCTTGCCTATATAACAATATAGTTAAATCATCTACCAGCAGGTAATAACTGCATACTGTAAGCTTGTGCAAACTGCAAAAAACAAGGTCTAAAAATGTGGTTTAAAATATGATATTTTTCTAATGTGTAATACTAATACTTTTAAATACTTAAAAATACTTAATTGACAGACAGACTATGCCTGGTCTGAAAGTCTGTCTGCCATTCAGGTAAAGTTAGCAAATGCACGGAAATCATAGAGGAGAGTGAGGGAACCAAGACGGGTTGATTTATCTAATCTACAACTATTCAAGCGTAATTGCAGGTTAGCTACAGAAACCAGTCTGGACAGGAAGTAGCGTTCGGCCCTGACAACCATCATCTAACGTATGTGTGCGTATAGGCCTACTTTGTGAAGAGCACTCAAAGTAATGCAAATATATCCGATTAAAACACTGATTTTTAAATTTGGTCACAGTTTGCTCCAACTGAATTAACTTATCTTGGTATAATTCATTGTTATTCTCATATGCTGCTCGATGCAAATGCAACTGAAGGAATAATTTCACCAGATTTCACATTCACAGGCGCAAAAATAATGTTTTGAATAAGAAATTAATGCATAATACATTGGGTGTAATTAGAAAAAAATAAAATTAAGTCAATGCGTTCAATCAATGCATTGAATTTTCACTGTCAGATGAATGCATCAGCGTATTTTCTACTCTGATCAAAGCCTGCTTTTCTGCACCACTGAACTAGAATTGCTTAAGGCACAGCAGTGCAATTCAAAATAAATGCCCTGAGCAATATTTAAACTGAATCTTCCTACTGTGTTGCAGATATCCACAGGTCTGGGCCATTAGGACCATCTGTAGGGTCACATCTACCTTTAAGTGCTTTTAAATTCAGACAAGCTGTTTGTGCTGTGAATGTTTTTCCTGAGAAACATCAAGGTAATGTTGTTTACCAAGAAAAGCGCTGACGCGCTAGAGTCAAAAAAAAATCACTGAATGTTCCTCCCCACTGCAGCGTCTGAGAAGTTGTCCTCTTCTTCAACCCGGGCCTGACGAAAGCCAACAGAGCGGTGAGAAAGATCTCAGTGCACTGAAGCTATAGTAACCCTCTCTTAGTGATTAAACAGGCCCGGGCAAGGCCAGAAGAGCTCTCTGGTCAGCTTTAAACTACAGCATGAAGACACTCAGAAATAGCAGATATTAAAAGGCATTTTCACGTGTCAAAAAGGGCTCGCAGTGTGAGAAAATACATGACTCCAGGAAAAAAAACAAAACAGTTGAGAGTAAACAGCTGGCATGTAGTGATGGAATATTATTTGTGTATAAGTGCAAACTGAGCGAATGAGTCATCTGATGACCGACTGAACAACAGAAGCATGTCGTACATTCAGTTCATCATGAGAGTCACTCTTATTAAACAAGAATTACAAAGAGAGTGTAAGAATGATCCCAGTTTATGATTACATAAAAATGAATGATGACTACATTCAATTAAAATGATGTATTTTGAAACAAATACCTAATTTAGGCTACGGCTTTCTTTTGTTCTGATGTTATTTAGCTTCATAAAAGCAAAAAGCAGCAGGGGAAAAAAATAGGAGAAGATGATAGACCTGCTTTGTTTTTAAGTGTGCTTAGATACATTTTCTCTTTTCTGAAAACATAAAATGTAATAAAGGAAAACAGTTTTTCAAAGAAAGCTCTTTTGAACAACCCTATATTTGAATGAATTTGTTGAGTGAATTCAGTGAAATACTCATAATTGACCAAAAAAGCTTTTACTGCCTAGCACAATTATACTGTAAAAACTATGTTTTTCTGTGAAAAGCTTGCGATAACAGATTTCAGCATACATAGTTAACCTAACATTTTGCATTTCTGCAATACGACTTATGAAAATGCGGATTCATTGACTTTAAAATATATCCGTTACTGTATGACGTTGTTAGCACGCCTCCTTGCGAAGTTTTAGGAACATTGCGTACAAACTGAAAAACTAAATAAATTGTTTAAATACAAAATAAATCGCTATGAACGTTTTTTTTTTTTTTTGCTGGACATCATTAAAATTGTCTTGTTAATACCTTCAAATAGTAGTGTCACTCGTTTGCACACTGCTCTAGTCAGTTATGATTTTGTTGTTTTTGCACAAACTCCTGCAAACGTTTTCATCCATTGACAAAGTAAGTAATCGCTATTTTTTGGCAGTTGTCATAAACAGTGTTGGGGAAAGTTACTTTTAAAAGTAATGCATTACAATATTGCGTTACTCCCTAAAAAAGTAACTAATTACGTTACTTAGCTACTTTTTATGGAAAGTAATGCGTTACGTTACTTTTGCGTTACTTTTTAAATATGAGCAGGGCTTGATTGTTTTTAATACAATAAGTTGTAATTATAGCAAATGTAAAGCCCTTTCACCCCAAAAAGTGTAATGAATAAACCTAAGCCTGAAGGAAAAGTAAATTCATGTCTGTAAAATAGAATGCAGGAGAAGGTTCAACACTCTTCAGCAATAAAAAAACAATGAAGCACAATTGTTAGTTTATCTAAAGTCATTTTTGCTTATTAGTATGATTGAACTGGATCATCAAAGGTCAGCAGCAAAGACATTGGTTAATAAAATGGGATTAGATACATTTGTGTTATTTAACATTTAATTATTGCAGGTTTGCGTCATATTCTGAGTTTGCGTCATATTCTGAGTTTGCATTTCACTGTTTTAATTCATTTTGATGAATACTAAATCTTTTGCGAGTGAGATGAATTAATGCACATTCACATTTAGTCTAGAACTACAGTAACATGTTCACACAGCCAATAAATGGGAAAAAAGTAACTGGCGTTACTTTTTTGAAAAAGTAACTCAGATATTTTCATGTAAATTAAAAAGTAATGCGTTACTTTACTAGTTACTTGAAAAAAGTAATATAACGTAACTCGCGTTACTTGTAATGCGTTACCCCCAACACTGGTCATAAATTAACCCATAGATATTGCAAATATTATAGCCTACTATATGTTACACAGATAGTAATATCCACTTTAAAATGTCTTATTCAGATACACATTACGTTATATTAAAACTAAAATAAAATGTTGCAGATTGATTTAAGGCTAGTAGGATATTGATGTATTAACGTATTTTGCATGTTGCTTTAAATGCTAATGAGCTCTGCTCGCCCCGCCCCTCTCTTCCGTGGGGTGATGAGCCATGCTCTGAGAGACTGTTTACTTTAGCCACGAAACTTGCTAACCAGCACGTTATTAGGAATAGTGAATGCAAAGATTCATTAAAAAACCCTTATACTAACTTCTGCTGTAAGTGAACCTGGATCACGAATGATTTGCGTGAACAAACGCATTTAGGTAGATCGGGGGGCACATTCCCTTCACAAACAAAAGTAATCCACTGCATCTTCAGCGGCTCAGATGTCTGGAGTAAATGACGACTGCTATGTTCATTATTATATCCAACAACAAAACATCTCAATCGTTATGGAGACATTCTTGTCTACGTCCCTGCTCCGGCATCGAAACAATGGCCGTCTGACTGTTACGGCTCACTCAGGGCGGGTCTAAGGTAAGACAGCACTGTCAATCAACTATCGTGGGAGGGGCCTTCGTCCGTGTGTCATCACACAGACAAGAAGCTGAGAATGGCCTGATTTGAAAAAGGGGATATTATTTTTAGGTATTAAATAAAAATCACTGGCTGGATTTTTATCATTATAGGGTAGATGTGTACACACACTGCCAACACACATTTATGTTCAAACAACATGTAAAAGTGAATTTAGCATCCGATGACTAAATATCCGATATTTAACATAGGCTGTTTACGTTTTGAGAGGAATAACGCTGAACAATAATTATTTTTCTTCAATTAAAGTAGCTTTTACTTTTTTTTTTTTTAGCTTTTTTAACATTTTTAATTGCTGCACTGCAATATAACCTAACTGCAACAAAAATGAAACATTGGGAAATGTAAGAAATACTTTCTGAGTGAGTGCCACATGCCTACTGATGCAAACCCCAGAAATGGTTTCTGAATGAGTGAATCTTTTTGGTGAAATGGAAGAATCAAAGTGACTTAGATGAACTAACATCGCTACCACTACTAGCATAAGTTCCTAGTAAAAATGATCCATTTTAACGCAGCATGGAGTAAATATTTCAAAGAGCACAGTAGGTGGTGGTCAGCGGGAAAGAGTCTCGGCAGCTGGTGCCTGGCAGGACGTGACAGAAGCTTCTTCCCCATATGAAAACAGATGGAGAGGGTGAGTGACCCAGCACACAAAACTTGTAGTTAGATATTCATTATTACTAGGCTGCCATTAACGAGACCTTTGGTTATGAACTACTAGCTAACTGCTCGTATTCAATTAGCTTTGCCATTCAGTGAAAATGCAGAATTGTGAAGCCAAAAAAAATACTCACTTTTAACAAATGTGTTCATTTGCTTTCCATTTAAATTTTAGTGCTTTCTAGGATGAACTATTGAGATATTAGAGAGCTATTATTTCTTATAGAGTGCATAAGTGCCCACCAATTTTTTTCAATCAATGGCATTCTTTCCGGAAGTAATTTTTCAATTCATTTTTCCCATAAGGGTTTATACAAGTCTTTGTGAAAACATTATAAGCTATAAACCAAACCAACCAGCCTACGAGGTGAATCACAACATTACAAACATTTATTAGAAATATATATATTATTAGAAATATACTTTATCCGATCAAATACGCCATGAACCATTTTGAAAGACATAACAGATTAAAAACGATAGAAAAAAACCTTATCGATTTAAAGTTGTTGATTGTATATAGAAACAATCAATTTTAAGTTTATTGCAAAATATGCGTATATACTTAAATATTTAAGTGTTTTGCATGTGGGGAGACAGACATGATTAGGTCATTCATGGCATTTCATAGAGTGGGCGGAGCTAAAGATCTAATTTGGCACACTTTGCTCACTGCCACTCCTTGATTGGTGGAATTGTCTATGCAGCATCATGGGTAATGTAGTTTTAACCACAAACCACACAGATGGGTTCAACAAAAGCATATACAATCGATAAACAATCTTAATCTCAGAGCTTACAGCAGGTCTGTCTTTAAAGGTTTGTAAGTTATCATTTAAAATCAGTTTCCCTTATGGAGAAAATAGATGGCATTTTTACTTCAGGGACCCAACTGTTGCTCTCTATAGGCTCCTCTAAGATCTGACTGACTGACATTAATAATAAAAATATGTCCAAGGGGGCTGAATTTATACTCAACAATAACAAAAAAAAGGAAAAAACGCCATTGATTTATTCACTGTTCTAAAACAAGAAGACATCACAAAAAAAGTTTGAGAGGAAAAAAAAACTCCTATTGTAATAATAGAGGAGAGGCGAAACAAAAATTGCTTTGTCCTCATTAATTCACAGTGCCAGCTATTTGGGTAATTTACTGAGAAACATCATTAAGTTTAAAATAAAAAGGCATTTTTAAGGATTTGCTCTAGAGTTGTGCACACTAATGAAAGCTCTTCACAGCGAGATTGTCTCATTTGCTCTCTCGTGCCCTAGGAGGGCTGCCAATGGCAAATTGATATCAACACAAATGACATTAAGTTGCAAGGCGGCATTGTCCTCGGCAGACAAACGACAGGGAGGACGGATGGAGTCGCCTCGTGTGAATACGGTATCGATCTTACGGTCACATCGGGGGAGCGATAGAGGGATAGAGGAAGAGTAGAACAGATTGATTTAGGCTGATGTACGCTTAATTAAGAAGAGGAATCTCGCTCGCAGTTCCTCGCCGCCTGCCTGTGTAATTATAAGTCAGCTTCAGTGCTTCCACACCTCCTGTATTCAAGTGCAGGGAAAACAGAGGCAGTATTGACTCAGTATAGACGAGACTACCCTCTAATTAGCGAGAGAATTCAAGAAAAGAACAATGAGGCCCAGGTACAACCGCAGTCACAGCTGCTGGTGGTAATTTACAAGGATAAAAAGGGACGCTGATGTGCCATGATGCTGACCACACAACATGGGCCAACATGAGCAGAAAATCAATAGGAGTGGTGTTGGTGGCCTCCCGAGGTGTTCACAAACACAGCTACTCCACACCGCGGTAAAACCCACAGAGCAATGAAGTCTCTGTCAGCAGCAACCTTCAGGCTGGAAGACTCTTCCATTTCAGCTGAACATGTTTGCGTTATACAGTCACTGCTCTGGGTGAATCTCATGAAAACATGGCACAGAGATGCTTTGCATGAAGAAAATAACTGTTTTATAACAGTGTGAGTTAAAAGCAGTACAAGAATGCTACACAGAAATATAAGTAAATCCTAGAAAAGGAGAAAATATCATTAAAATAATAAGAAACAGTATGTACAGATTTATCTCACAAAAGTCTTTTTCTTGCAATTAAAATCAAGTTTTAGTTTATCTCACACTTTCTCAGAATTCTGTTGTTGTTTTTTTACTCTGAAGTCTGGGTCTACATCTTGCAAGTTTTTTTATTTTATTTAACAAATATTACATAAAGGTAATTCTGACTTTTTCCTCATAATTCTAAGAACTGCAAGTTCATATCTCACTATTCTGACAATTCTTCTCAGAACTGAAAATTTGCTATTTTTTACTTTATCAGAATTGAGAATTTAAATATTTTTAAAAAAATCTCAATTGTGAGATATACTCAAATTTTTGAGGTAAAAAGTCACAATTACCTTTTTTAAAATTACATTGTTTATTCCATAAATACAAGAGAGCGAGTCAGAATTGTGAGATAAAAAGCCACAATTTATTTTTATTTTTTTTTGTCCAATGGTGGAAACAAGCTTACACACACACACACACACACACACACACACACAGTACTTCTGTTCTCTTGTGACATACAGTATGCACCAGACATGTCTGTGATTTATTTAATACTTCTGTTCTCTTGTGACATACAGTATGCACCAGACATGTCTGTGAAAGATTTCACACTTTTTCCCTGTACATACATTTACTCATATCTACATAAATATATTTTAGGGCTCTAAATAGCACAAGACTGTCATTTTATGTATTTTCTCACTTTAAACTCATTAACTGTAGCTTTAATCCAAGTACACTAACTAGTCTGCTGTATTGCTTCAGTCTGCTGTTGATAGCCTACAAAGACATCCTGTCTGACAAAGTTTTATTTGTCTATAGCAACTCAGTTTGGTGTTAGCATGCATTGCTAAGCTAACAAAACAGCCCTAAAACAAAAATATTTAACACATACTTCACATACTATTTTCAAACTAAATGTAAATGTGACAGTTTCTAGAAAGACCTGTTTACAATTCACCTTTTAAATAAATGTCTGTCAGCAGACAGTGATGTGTTATCTGCTGTTTGATAAGAAGCGATGGAATGCATACCATGAAATCTCTGCTGCATTTATACATATATGCTATATCAGACACTTTCATGGCACAGTCCCGAGGTGAGAGTATGATTGCAGATAACAGACTCTCTGCACTAACAGTCGGGAAGGGAAAAAAGACTGAGTTAAAGATCCTGCTGTTGAAATAACAATCATTTGCCAGCATGACCGTGGAGGACGTGCTGTTAAGAGTCGGGGTCGCTGACAAGTGCGTATATGCCGTCGCAGTTGCATATGAGCCGCCTAAGGCAAATATCTTCAACCTTTAGCATTCTCAACCCACAACCACCCACCACTGGCAGTGAAGTACAGATCAACACTTAGCAAGGCAAGAACACCGACTGCTAGATAAGAGTCCACGACGAAGTGGTGATCCTGGAGGGAAGAGTTTGCATCCACGGTTTTAACGCAGTTTAAGGGCAAACTGAGGAGGGTCGTGTAAATGAACGCACATGCAAAGCTGAAGAAAGTAAGGATGAATGAATGGATGAATGGAGAAGGCCTCTTTAAATTTACCCCTAGGTGAGTATTGGCATACAGAACTCACAGTGACTCAAGTGCTTCATTTTACCCTCGTTCTATTGTAATTTCCCAATCGATTGCAGTTTAGTGTCCTCACCGCGAGTGGCCACATTACCGTGGTGTTTCCACTCAGCCTGATGATGGGCAGTTCACTCATGTGCTTCAATGTCACGGCCTGGTCAGCAGATTTCTCTCGCAGGAGCCTGTCAAACTAGCAGGATGCACCTGTTAAGATCACATAAAGGCTGTTGGAGATGATCCAAAACATATTGAGCTGCCTAGATAGTATCCGAACTAAAATGGAATCTATTAAATGACTGATTTGAAACAATCAATAGGCAGTCAATTCATGCTCCTCAAATCACTACATTTCAATTCAGGGTTATTATAGTTAAAAAAAAAAAATTTTTAAATACTTGAAATAAATGTTAACTGAAATTACTTTAAAAATTACTTTATTTCAACATCTGTCATTTTCATTTAGTTTAACTTTATTATAGCTGACAAACTAAAATCTATAAAAAAAAAAAAATTAAATACTTGAAAAAACACTGGAATCACATTTCCAATAATTAAAATAAATGTTAACGGAAATAATATTCACAACTGATAACTTCATTTCTACATTTGTCATTTTCACTTAGTTTAACTTTTTTTATAGTTGACTAAAAAACATACAACATATTTTTGTTTTGTTTTTTAAATAAAATGAGACACTCATTTAATTGATCAATGCTGTTTCAGGGAAGTAAAAGTCAAATACTAATAAATGAACATACAAAAAAGTGGTCACATGACCCACAGGGGTCCATTTTGTTTCCACTTTCAGGACATGTGCACGTCACATGACTCTGTATTTTGTCCAATGAAAAGTGCATTTTTCATCAATTTCCATAAAAATAATTGCATACAAAAAAACTTAGTCACCTCCATTGGAAAGTAAAGAAGTATTTTCAAAAACTTTACATAATATTTCATCAAATGTATCATAGGAAATTACAAAAACTTTTTGAGGCAACAAACTTTAAAAAAATAAATTAAAAAAATGACAAAAATGTTTATTGATATTGTTATAGTGTCCAATTTTAAGTAGGAAAAATATCACAAATATTTTTTCTCCTCATTGAAATCATATTCCGTACCGTAGAGGAATATATATATATATATATATATATATATAAATTAAGACGCCTATATTTTAAATAGATACAGAAAATATAAAAATAAAAACTATTTAAAAATTTATAAAAAACTATAAAGGTATCTCAATGATGCTAAAATAACAGATTCCAATATAATTTCATATTAGAACGTTGATACAGATGCAATAATCTAATTATCATAAATTATGTAGTACACAATTTATTGACAAAAATGATCAATTTTTAATTATATGAAATTATTTGTATGAATACAAACAAATTTCAGAACAATGTCGAATGAAACCAAGATACATTTAGTTGGCATTTCTCTTGACCCATCCACCATCTTGCATCAGTGCAATGCATTATGGGATTGTTTTATCCTGGAGGTAAACAAGCTGCCTTAGATTTTGGCCAAAATGTTGCTGCTTACCTTTTAGAACAAACCTTTTGTTGATAGCATACCTTTGAGGCCTTCAAACATTGTCTAGATTGTCCACACACTAGGTTTTGGAAAAGAGTACCAAAAATATAACATTCAAGAGATTAAGCAGAACTTTAATTTATATTGGATGCACTATAGGATGCTTTAAACTTCGTTTTGTGTTATTTAGCATACAGTTCACCATGCTTTTTAATCATTTTAGATCACTGATGTGTCCAACATCGCCCATCGAGCATTCGAAGCTTCAGAGTTCAAACGACAGTTCAAATCAAACGTTCTCACATCGGGAAAGGTGTGTGAAATACAGCTGCCTACATCAATCCTTCGTTTGATGTTCTATGGAAATCCCCATACGATATCTGCAAGAGTCCTCTACGAGGTCATAACACAGAAAACAACACACCAATGGAGAGACAGAAGGTGGGTAAAGCCGATGGGCAAATCCCAATCAGCCGAAAGCATAACAGCAGTGATACAGGAAATCAGAAGGATGAAACAGGAAATCTATTATCCATAAGCTGTTTGAAATCTCAGTCTCTGCCGATGAACCTCAGTCCCAGATGGAAACTCTGTGTTCTTTAGAGTTTGCTGAAGCAGAAAAACACCTTGAGCTTGTGCTATGAAGAGCTCAGCCAAGGTAAGGCAACAGTAAGACCTGCATTTCTCCTTCCCAAGCTTTTGACCGTGCCCATAAATTTACAATTCTCTGGGTGTTTAGCATCTAAATGAGCTACACTTTGGTGGAACAGTTAGCCGAAGTCTTGAAGGAAACATAAAAGGATGGAGCACGGCAAAGGCTAGGAATATTCACTCTCGCTTGAGCCCATCATAAACGCTAAGATATCCCTGGTCCGGAAGACTTCCCAATTACAATTACTGTTTAACCTTTCAAGTAAACTGTGCATTTCCTTGGAAAAATCCTTGGTTCCTCACGTCTCAAACTAGGAACAAACTTACCATGACAGCGAGAGAGTCTTCAAACGTCCCACCACAGCAAGATTGCATTATGTGTGCAAATACAGGTCTTACTGAACAGAGACAAACCCATGAATAATGCAACCGGCTCGCTGCACCTGGAGGAATAACAATGAGCTTCCTACTTTTCCGCCGTTATGATCCTTATTAGAGGTCCAATAAGCTGTCATGGAGCTTAATCTGTAAAATACACACACTTTATATATACATATATTAGCTGCATTTACATTTCGAGACTCCTGAAGAACATACACAACATATTCAGCCTGTTAGCCTGCTCTGAATAAAGGAAATCAGAGACGTGCATTAACCTTTTGAGAAAAGAACGCAGTGAGCTGTTGAATCAAAACGTTCTTGCTGGAAATGTTTATTAGACAGGAAGTCATTAGAATGTAAATGTGTTAGGCGCTTTCTCGACCTCATTTCCCTACCCTCACAAAATACATAAATATTTGACATTTATCATCTTAATTTGCTGTTCAAACATTCAAAGCTGTAAATTTGTTATAGCTACACTTCTGTTAAAAACACGTTATGTACAATAGACAAGATATTGCATTTGGCATAATTACAACAATCTTGTTATTTAATTTACAGTACTGATTTTTGTGAATGTCATCATTTGGCATTCCCAACTAATCCCGGTCTCATAAAATGTGACCGTAAAAAGGAGAAAATAATCATACTAAAGTTAATTTGAGAATTAATAAGAAATAGAAAACGAATGAGGACGCTGTGCTGCGATCACATTTTCCACTAAAACGAAACAATAGCTGGTCTCTCCGCTGTATATTGGCCTGGATTTCATTTGCAGGGCCCTACAGAATTGTAAACTTGGCAACATTCGGACAACAGATGAAACTGTGCATGCAGAAACATTCCTGAACATTTTGCAACCGCGTGTTGGCGTTTATGCATGTTTAGAAGTGTAATAATTATTTAAACAGGTTGTAGATGGTCGCTTTACCTGCATTTTATGCAGGTAAATTAAACATGGGGTGCAGTCCAGAGGTGCCAATCCAGATTTGACTGGAACGCATGAGTTTAGATTATAAGTGTGAACAGGAATGGCAGCCCTTATTGCCCAATGGCAGCTTGAGTCTCTGTAATGCCCTAGGTAGTTCAAGTACCTTTCATTTGAAGCTCTTTTACCAGGCTTTTACCAGGTTATATCACTTTGTCTCACTGCCTTTTAGACAGTACGGTAACGCAGCGCTGTAAAGTGGTCCGGTGCACCGTGAGTTGTACATGAAGTCTATTAGAGTTGATGTCTAACGCTCCATTTGCATCCTAATAAAGCATCTTCGGGTTCAAGACATCCATTTTCCTTACAGCCCACCTGTTCCTTTGGCACAACACTTGGCAAAACTCCACAAAAGTCCATCTCCATTTATATTGCGTGGGCATGTGCGCTCTGTACGGAAACCCTTGTTGGGAATTTTTCCCACCACCTACACGGGTTCCAATCATTCAGACCCCAAACTCCTAAGAAATCTAAAGGACCTATCCATGCTGCAGGGCTCTGAAAGCCCCCATAGACTCGCCCACAACTGGTTTCTAATCATTCAGACCCCAAACTCCAAAGAAACTATCAATGCTGTAGGGCTCCGAAAGCCCATATAGACTCGCCCACAATTGCATTCCAATTACATAAATTGGCTGAAGGTACAACTTCACATTAGTCAATGCAAAGGTGGCAGTTCATACAGTGAAACATTTTTTTTGATTCGACGAATTCATGAAAGCTCTTTGCATATGGATTTTTAGTATTAAGAATATAGACTACGGTAGCTTGGTCTTACAAAAGCAGCAACTTTGTAAATGCCTATTCACACCGAGTGCAAACGTCCTCTTTTTTTAAGTGACCCGTCGGACTGCAAATAAAATTGACTTAATGACATACATGCTTTTTTATTTACAGAGCCACCGCTACTGATGCACAATCTAGCACATTGGTAGCACTTTAACCTCTGCACTAGAATAGGACATATGACTGTTGTCTTTGCACACCCCTTTTTGAAGACGAAAATGACATATGTAAGCAGTTCCAATTTGTGAACTCTATGTAATACAGACATAAACCCAGTCTCCTTTGGAAGTCCACTAATAAAATATGTGCATATATTATAAATGTGCATAAATATAAACCCACAGGGCACATGGGAATTCATGCAAAAATGCACAAAAAAATACATATAATGCCAATGCAGTAAAGTGAATTTAATGCAAATCTGAAATAAATAATATTATTTTCTCGACACTTTATGGACTAATGTGCTAATATTTTATTTTACCACACATTTTCCCTCGCATTCGGTGTGAATAGGCCTTAGACCCAAAGTTAAATGCAATCCTGAACGTATCATGCTAACATTAATAAAGAGGACTTTTAGCACCTTTTGCCTAAATAAAAAGTACAAAGTACTTTAAATCGTGCATTTCTCATTGATAAAAAGACTCTTAAGGCAAATATGTCTTGTATCAACCACTACAAATAAACATTAGCATTGATAAATCTATGAAAAATCTGAGAAAATACCATGGTACTAAGTTCTGTTTGGAGTTAATTAAGGGGCTCGGGTAATTTGACAAGCAAAGTTATAATTTCGGACCTAAAAAGTGCATAAGATGCAGTCATACCCCTGTATCCCTTCTCTCACTCTAAATATATATAATAAAAATATTCCAGTCTATTTTATACATGAAATCTAAATCGGGAGATTGTAATCGTAAACCCAGAGAGGTTAAGTGTAAAAGTGCAAACGGTGGGGATGGAGTGAAGGGCACAGCGTTAGAGCTGTGAGACTTTTCTGGGAATGGGTCGGGGTCTGGGAAACTGGTCGGGCCGGCGCGGCTCAGTGTTTTGCCTTCGAATCTGGTGCGGTTTGGGAGGAATAGGTGGGGCGTCGATGCTTGGAGGAATCGACATGCTCGGTGGAAGCGGGACCTGTCTGCGGGGGTTGTTCCGCTCGTGTATGCTGTAAGGAGGCGGAGTCTTGTTCTCCCGCCGAATGAGCTCGTCCGATCCGCTGGAGGTGGAGTTTGGGAGGGTGTGGTCAGTGGGCGTGTTCTCAGTTCCGGAGGCCTCAGAGACGCTGCAGCGACTGAGAGACGAGATGCCGCTGCTGTAGCTTCCGGAAAGCACCGGAGAATTCGACACCAACCCTGTTGACTGGCACTCGGTGGGTGAGGGGGTGAACGGAGGCGCAGGGGTCTGCGAATACAAGATGAGAGAAAACATAAAGCTCTGGGCCACAATGTAGTTAGTAAAAGATAAGTTACCTCATTCTGCAATAAGAAACCCTTAATAAAGAAACCATCATCTGCAACAGAAGCAACGTCCCGCCTCACAGAGCTAATCTGTACACTGGAAGGCCAAAGCACAATATTCTGCAATTTTTATTCTGCAATTATTTCGAGGCAATACTGTCTCTTTTCATTACGAAAATAATTTCTAGACAATTAAATCCGCAACTAAGACTGCAGCTGTTTCTAGGACTTCATTTCACTGAATAAAGCGTATTTAGTCTGATTGCACTCTGGAGAGAACTTCAAACACAACATTTCCGCTAGGATAATTCAGCTTTGTGCAGCAACTACAAACAAAATACACACAGTTGTGAATGGTGCATCTCAATAAAAGAGTTTCAATGTAATATATATATATACTGTATGTATGTATATATATATATATATATATATATATATATATATATATACATACACATACACACATTAGGCCTTTATAACATATATATATATATAAATATATATACACACACACACACACACACCTATAACATATATATATATATTATATTATTATATATATGTATATTATCATAAAAATATATATTTTAAAAAGATGAACTTGCAACAATATGTATTGGCAACATAATGGTAAAATTATGGAGCAGTAAAATATTCTGGAGCAGAATGGAAATTTGCACTGGTCGATGTTGGGTTTTTCCAGCTGTGACTGACTGTGGAATCTGTTCTCATGTGTGTGTGTGTGTGTGTGTGTGTGTTTGGTCATGCGTGTATGTGATATGTCACAGTATAGCTTCAGGCATGAGACTATTTCTGAGGCAAACAACCGTACACAGGTGGTCACACAGGTTATCCTTTCCTTTTCCAACCCACTGACCGCACTTCCTTCAGGAAATTCACCAGCATTCCTGCTGAGATCTCTTTCCATCCAAATCACTCCCTCGCTGCTTTGTTCTTTGTAGCTTGACAGATTTGAGCATTTCTGATTTCCAGGAGGAGGAATGATTTGATTTCTATGCAGTCATCTACACTTTAAATGTGAACAGTTTCCTTTCTTACATGGCTTAGATTCCATATTCTTTTATATGATGTGTGTTTCTGAATACCAGGTGACGGATCAATACATGGCACGAGACGAGAATTCAGGGAAACGGCAAGAAATGTAATTACCAACATGAGACGTGCCGAATGAGGCGGTGTTGAGTAGGAGTTTCTGAGAAGCCATTACAGCAGTGTTCTGCTTTAAGGACTGTTACTCTGAATGAGGAGAATGTGCTTTTATTTAAAACCTGAATACACTCACTGCAACACTGATAGCACCAGCTCCAAACTTTCTTAAGGTCTGTGACCCTTTTTGACTATTATGCCCTTTGAAAGAAAAATACTGTGGTTTCTTCAATACAGATACCTGCGTTTTCAGTAAAGCTGTCATTTTTCTTCACTGTATTGGTATCGTACATAAACACAGTGTTGGACTCAAAAATGATACAGAGAGATAACATGAGTGAAATATACTAAGGTTCAAAGGTTTGGGGTCTGTATGATTTTTTTTTCTCTCTTTTGCACCACCAAGGCCATATTTATTTGATTAAAAATACAGTATAAACAGTAATATTGTGAAATATTATTACAATTTAAAATAGCTGTTTTCTATTTGAATAGATTTTAAAATGTAATTTATTTCTGTGATGCAAAGCTGAATTTTCAGCATCATTACTTCCTGACAATGATCCTTCAGAAATCATTCTGATATGCTGATTTGCTGCTCAATAAACATTTATGATTATCAATGTAGAAAACAGTTGTGCAGCTTCATATTTTTCTGGAAATTGTGATTTATTTATTTAAATTTTATGTATTATTTATTTAAATTTATTTAAAAAAAATTATTAAAAGTTCACAAAAACAGCATTTATTCAAATTTCCTGTGACTTTCCTGTCACTTTCAATCAATTTAATGCACCCTTGCTAAATAAAAGTATTAATTTCCTTTAAAAAAGATAAAAGATCTTACTGACCCCAAACTTTTGAACGGTAGTGCATATATATTTTTTGTAGCAATATACGTGTGCCACCATTGAGATGGAGGACTTTTAGATGGGTTAGTGATTTCTGGAGGATCTGCACCGGATCGCTGCCAACTGAACTGCTCAGGACTGGCGTGAACACAGACAAACAGTGTCCCTCTGTCTAATCGTGGGCCCAGTTGGATTGACTTGAATCTGACCCAGTTTAGACGGCCTGGATTGAGTCCCCAGACACTACAGTAAACATCCACACCAGTAAATACATCAAAGGTCACTTCACAAAACACCCCAGACAACAAGAAAAGGTCATACCTTCTGCGGCGAGCGTGATGTCATCACGGGGGACTGTGATCGTGTAGTCTTGGCAGGAGATCCTATTAAAGGACACAAAAAGTCAATCTTCTTCACTTGATACAGGAGCCTGGGACAGTAAACACGGTCTCGGCTGTCTATTAATCAGGGAAGCGCTTTGTCAAGGTCGCTCGGCTAATGCAAAACAGTTTAACCATTCGGTACAGTACCAGTTCTTTTCTAGGAAGCTCAATTATAGTCCACAGATATAGAACCTTAAAAGGGTCGTATCATACTTTTTATAATGCAATTTGTTCCCTGGGGTCTACTTATAATGTTAGAGAAGTTTTGGAGTGTCAAAAAGAGTCATAATTTAGGTTTTCATGACCATTTCCCATCCTCTCTCTGACCCCGAGTTTCACTTTTCTTTTCTTTTTTTTTTTGATATACTGATCAAGAAGTTGCACTATTTATATTTCTAAAAGGTACTTCATAATAATCATGACAATAATAATGATATTATTATTATTATATGTTATTTATAATAATAGCAGCAGTTTTATACATAATAATAATAATAATAATAATAATAATAATAATAGGTAGTACTCATTATTTATTATATATAAAATAAAATAAAATAAATTATATAAAAATAATAAAAATGTCAAATAAACTAGTTACAGTATAGTTTGATCTGAAAGTCACTTCATAATAATAATAATAATAATAATAACTGTTATTATTATTATTATATTAATAATAACAGTATTATACCTAATAAACTATGATTATTTTTTATTATTTATAAAAACTAAAATTAATATAAAAATAATAATATAAAAACTATAAAATGTAAAATAAACTAGTTACTGTATAGTTAGTTACAAAAATCACCATCATAATAATAACTGTATTAAATTAAAATAATACAAAATATTACATAATACTAGTTATAGCTACTATAACTACTGTATTTATATATAATATATAATTTGAAATATAGTAAATATACTAGCTATAAATATACTACATAATAATTATAGTTGTGAAATGTAATAACAGTCACTTATCATATTGAAATTAATATAAAAAATACAAATATGATAAAAACACTAGTTATAGTTTATATTAAAATAAATAAATACACATACATACATACAACGAAAGTAAGACAATGCAGAAAAGACAACGCAGACCAACATCTGAGAGGTAATGAAGCAGCAACAGTGCAGACTGAGGTTTAAATACACGTCATGCAGTTTAAAGACAAATGCTGTGAGAAATCTCATCAAGAACGATTATAAACAAAAGAGTGTGTGGGAAGGATCCCGTTGTTAGATGATGTGCCTTTTCTCATTAAATATATGGAGAGAGTATCTTCAAATTCTCACTGATATGTCTGACCGACAGACCTCATGATGCAGAGAGACAAAGAAGTTAAGACGAGCGAGAAACCAGGAGACTTTAGAGCAGAAGAGTGGAAGATCTGAGAGTTAAAGCCTTGGGAAACATCTATGTGAGTCTAAAGGATCGGTTGGAGCGGATTTCTTTCTTTACCTGAGTACGGTGGTCTAGGAGGGACAGGGGGACACCTTCCATTAAAATCAGAGAGCGGCGTGTCTAGACTCCAGCTACTTGGTGCAAGCTTCACCACTTTCACACACAAAACATGCATTTCAGGTACATTCAGTCAACTCAACTCAAAATATGACTGGCAATATCGAGGTTTGACCTGTCCTGCTACAACTTCCTGCCTCAAAAACAGGAAATATATCAAACAAAGATTTTTGTATCGTTAACATATATTTTCCATTTAATGTCTTATATGGAAAAAAAATATCCCAAAAATATTCGACATTCAAAACCTTCTAGACATTTTTTTTCCCTCAAGTCAATGTACCCACTACGAGTAAACCATTGATTTAAATAACTTAGAAGAACAGATGAAATAAAGATGATGAAATCTCCTGAACATCTTCCTGTCAATCAGAATAAGCGTGAGTCTGTTGGTGAACCTCTTTGGTGGTTCAGTCACAGCTGTCACAACACACGGGAGCGGCGAGCTGTCGGCTAGCATCAGATCCAGTGCGCTGATCGCCAGACCCCATCACTTCAGACCACCCTCCTCACAGCAGGGCGGCAGACTGAAGATTCATACACTCACATGCACATGCTCACCTTTGTCAGGGGTGGAGATGTTGGGGTTACTGCGAGGCAAGGAGGCGTCGCCCGCTGGGTGTGGAACCGGCCTCTGTAAAAGAGAGTCATGTCACATGAATGCGGTTGTGATTTCTGTCTACTTATGATTTACTAAAGGCTATAGGTTTAATATTGAAATATCCATGTCATTGCTCATCATATTTTGTGCTTTATTTGTCATTTTCATTAATAGCAGAGAAGAGACTCAAGCTTCATTTCAACTTGAACTGGCTACAGCCCACAAGTGAAAAAAAGTGGCATTTCATCAATCCATTAATTCATGCATAATTTACACTAACAGTATTTAACGAGTTATATTGATTTTTTAAACTAAAGATACAACTAAAGATATAGTATAGAGTGAGGGGTGAAAGTGATGTCATTTTCCTCCCTATTAGAATTTGCAGCTGATTCTGAAATGGGAATTCTGTTAATTTGCAAATTAATTGTCTCAATTACGAGAAATAAGGTTTTGGTTACATGAAAGTCCTAATTACAAGAAATAAAGTCTCAATTGTGAGAAATTAAGTCTCAATTATAAGAAATAAAGTCTTAATTGTGAGAAATAATGTCTCAATTGCGAAAAAGTCTATTATGAGAATGTTTCAATAACAAGAAATAAAGTTGCAACTACGAAAAATAATGTCTCAATAGCAAAACATAGTCTGTTATGAGAAAGTCAATTACAAGAGATAAAGTCTTAATTCTGAAAAACAGTCTATATTACGAGAAAATCTCAATTATGAGAAATAGTCCTAATTAACAGAAATAAATTCTCAATTAGGGGACAGTCTTGTAAGAAATTACGAATTACAAGAAATGAAGTCTCAGTTATGAGAAATAGCCTTTCAAGTCTCAATCGCAAGAAAAAGTCTCAATAATGAGGAATAAAGTCTTAATTGTGAGAAATAAAGTCTTATTTGAGAGAAATGAAGTCTCAAATACAAGAAATAGTCTCAATTACAACATATAATGTTTCAATTACGTGACAAAGTCTCAGTTACGAGAAATTAAGTCTTCACTGCAAGAAATAAAGTCTCAATTGAGAGATAGTCTTGATTACTAGAAATAAATTTATGATGTATAGAGTCTTAGTTGTGAGATATAGTCGCAATTACAAGAAAAAGTCTCAATTATGAGAAATAACATTTCAATTACAAGACCTAATTTCTCAATTGCAAGAAATAGTCTCTATTATGAGAAACAAAGTTTAATTTAGCAGAAATAGCATCTCAGTTACAAGAAACAGTGTCTCAATTACGAGAAATGGTCTTAATTTTTTATTTTAATTAAGTTTTAATTATGAGAAAAAGTTTCAGTCATGAGAAATAAAGTCTCAATTGCAAGAAAGTTTTAAAAATGGGAAATAGTCTTAATTGTGTCAAAAACTAACACTAGCTTCTCTAATCTTTTTGTTTTCTATCTGTCTGTTTTCTTTTTATTTATTATATAATAAAAAAAAAACCTTGCTACGTGTACTGCGCTAAGCTAACTGAGACTTGTTATAGCACTTGCATATCATTGCTCTTTTGTTGATTTTGATTGCTTCTATTGTCCTCATTTGTGAGTCGCTTTGGATAAAAGCGTCTGCTAAATGACTAAATGTAAATGTATTTTACCTCACTAATAATTTCTCTGAGACACATTCACAAAATCAATTTTACATGGTCATTTTTAAAGATGCGGTTAATGCAAATCTTACAATGAAGAAGGGAAAGAGAGGTAAACCCAACCAGTACACAATAAAGCTTTCAAAAACACTCCTATATGACCTGAACACTGGTGAATATTAAAAACATTGATATTCTAATCATGTTCATACCTGTGCGGGATCCAGGGGGTTTGGATATATGGCACTGCAGGGTCTCTCTCGCGGCGAGAGGCAGTTCTCTCGGGAATGCTTGTGTTTATCTGACAACTGTGGAGAACCTGTGAAGGGTGAGGAGGTGTAAGCAAGGGTGTGATTTCAGCAACACACCGACACGAATGCTCACATTATGTGCCCACACACACAGACAGAAAAAGGACATAGATCTTGCTCTCATTTCTTTGCTAACCAGCCAGCACATGAAATAAAGGCTTGTCCTCGTCTTTCCCTCCCACTAGGGCGAGAATTGTTCTGCTGGGGTGACAGACGGCTATTTCGCAGGGAGAGATAGACTAGCCGACATGGGGAGCGGCCTGGACCTGCTCAGAACACTAACTTCCTCCTCCAATACAGGACAGGAGGCCACGGCTCTCTTATGCGCCCCGGTGATAGTCATCATCAGTCTAGAGTTCTTCAAGCTGCATTTTATGCCGTCTGTAATTCTCCAGAAGCGCTTCCTGTCTGCCGTTGCTTTATGGGGGTCTCTATGGGAGGCATGGAGGGCTGCCAAGGGGAGACTATAAGATTACATAAATGTCTCCATACATATTCCTGTTTTTATGACCTGTGTCCGCAAGTAAACACATGCTGGATGAGGGAGATAAGAGGCCAAGGAAGAGCAGAGGAGAGAGAGAAACAGAGGGGAGAGTTCTGCTATATATCAGGACGCCAGCTTTCTGTAACCCACAGTAAAACAGCATTAAATGGGCCATAAACTTCGCTGCGCTGTAGCATTTTATTTTTAATGCGGAAATATGTTTATTACGGAAGCCTGATGCCTGATTCGGAATCAGAGTAAAAAGTAAAAAAAACAAAAAAAAACAAAAGGTAATTGCAATAAAGCTTAAAGTAAGATAGAGTCAAAGTTGTAATTGCAACAAATAATAAAGATGCAATCATCAAAATCAGTAATAATTTCTCGCAATTGAGTTTTGTTTGTTGATTCCAAGTCTAAGATATGTCATATTGTGAAATCTTAAAGGGGACCTATTATGCAAAAATCACTTTTATAAGGTGCTTGAACACAGTTGTGTGGCTGCAGTGTGTGAAAACAACCAGCCTATTATGGTAAAAATCCACACACTCATCTTTTATATTCCCAATAAATAGGGCTGTGACAGTCGCCTGGTTGCCACCGGCGGTAATAAGTGTGACGTCACAAGTTTTGTATACAAGTGCAATAATAGTAACAGTTGTAATAGAATTCGGTATTTATAGCATATACCATTTAGCTGTAAATTGTTTTATTTAGACTGTTAATTCACAAAATTCACAAACACCATGGCATTTCCTTTACACCGTGTCTACACCGGACGCGAGAGGCGTTGCGTGGCACGACAAAATACAATAGTCAATAGAACACAATACATTATAATCAGTGATGCTCTCTACACTGGATGCGGCACGGCACGACAAATCCCCGACAGTAAACTGATGCCTCGTTTTATTTATGACGTGCTGACACAAAGTTCAAATGATTTTTAACGGTCGCTTTGTCGCATCCAGTGTAGACAGCTGTTGCGGTGCGGCGCGGCGCGTTAAGTGTTAAATGGGCGAGCACTTCATATCTCAAGAGCCGTTTCCAGTTGCTATTTACGAGAGGAGGCCAGCGAAGACCCGCTTGCTTGGTGGTGGAATAATGAGGCAAGATACCTGGCCACGGTTGCTTAAAATGCATTTGCGCAACAAGCACACCATCTGAACACGTGGTCAGTGCGGCTGGAAACATCGTAACACCAATGAGGTCCTCCCTTAAACCGGACAATATCAACATGTTTGTTTTTCTGTCAAAGAATTTTAAATCTAACATTATATAAAAGCAAAGGTAGGCTTAAGCATTAGTGTCTATGTTCTAATTGTTATCAGGCAAACGCAGATTTTATAGCATGTGATTGAAGTTGTTACAACTGATTTAGGCTACTTTATTATTTAACTACATTATTTCTTTGATAGCCTAGTGTTTTGCAGTCTGCGTGTTGCTGTGTTCACTGACGGAAGTGCTAAAATAAACACATACATTTGTTAATAGATGTTTGAGCCACGCCCGCATTTATTTATTTTTGTTTCAATATATATATATATAAACACCGCGTCACCGCCAGTAGTTGGTCCATTACCACGCGGTGGTAAATATCTGCCACCGTCACAGCCCTACCAATAAATCATAAACAGTCTCTCAGAACAAGCGATTCCTGATTCTCCCTATGTACACGTCATTGTAGGGAGAAATCCCCGCCCATTTGTGACGGTCTCTGCCCTATTAGCATAAACAGCCCTGAGTGAGAAGCAAGCAGTCCGCCATTACTGTTTTCTTGCAGTAGCTGCTGGAGATATACAATGTCAGCAATTACAAGTGGCATGTGTTGAGATGCATCAACGAACATAGGAGTCTCCATAGACTCCCTCCATCTGAGCCACTGTGGCAAGAATTCATTTTCGAAGGAAATGTCCCGTAAAAAAATCGGTAAAGTCCTATATAGATATATATTTATTCTGAAAAAGGAATCAACACCAACGCTTTGGGCGCAAACGTCAGCTCCAGACAAAGTAAGCACGTCATATTTTGGTTTTCAAATTGCCTTTCTCAAAGAGCTTCTCGGCACTCTGTAAGGCTAATGTTGCTAAAGCTACCATTGTCTCTGCCTGTTTTCACTGATGCTGCTAGAATGATCGTAAATAGGAATGTGGTAGTTAAAAATTGCATATGAAAGCAATATGGCAATATACATATGATATTTTAGTGCGTGAGATTGTTTGTTATTGTTGGTATGCTGGAGCATGAGCTTCTGAAACTCCGCCTTCTTCTGAAAAAGGGGACAGAGCAGCAGCATATTTGCATTTAAAGGGACAAACACAAAACGGCGCATTTTGACTCATACACTAAAAGTGGCAACTTTAACAAGCTATAAAAAATGATCTGTGGGGTATTGAGCTAAACGTCACATACACACTCTGGGGACATCAGAGACTTATTTTACATCTTGTAAAAAGGGGCATAATAGGTCACCTAAGAATCAAATACCAAAAATAAAGTTAAAACTAACAGAAAAAAGTCACAGTTACAGGAATAAAAGGGCAATTACGACTTTGCATTATAAAGTCACAAATAAGAATTTTTTTTTTTTTTTGTAAAACAGTTTTCGTAACGTTAGATTTGCATCAACGAGATATAATTTAGGTTTACTAACCACTCTCTGACCCTTAGGTAAAAAAAAAAAAAAAATTAAATGAAGTATAAAAATATCACCAAGAATGCTTGGTTGGTGCATTTCAAGCACACAGTCTGCTGTACATATTTAACAAGGGTTCCTGTGTTACTGTGCTGGCATCAAACCTCAGTAGCTCTGCTGTGTGAACACCAAAATAAAAGCTTGATATAGACATACTGCAAAGGAGCAAAGGTTTGGAATGGCTGCTCTGAGAACGGACTGACTCTTCTCACCTCTGGCACTGGACGGAGCCGAGCTGGTCACGTTGGGAGAGGCCGAGTGATTGGAACTGAGACTTGAGGTAGACGGACTTGGCTGGAAAGAGAAGAAAAAAAAAGTGAGAAACATAAGAAAGAGTCCACAGAATTCTTCCCTTTGTTGTCGGTCTATAATATGGACGGGTTATACAATAATCATTTCGTCTGGGATAGAAGAAAAAAAGCTAAATGATCTGTCCGTCCAGTCTATAATTCACACCTACAAATACGATTCTCACAGTGAGAGAAAAGACAGGAAGAGACAGGAAGATTAAGCGGGGATGTGAGAGAGACAGATGAAAACAGAAAGAGGGCAATTAGGAGAGAAAAAGAAGCAAAGAAAAAGAACAAGAGAGAAAGAGGGAGATTAGAAGGAAATATGAAAGACAGCGAGAGAACACAGAGTCTGCCGGTGTGTGTATGTGTGTGTAAGTAGTTATCCAATGGCAGCCCAAGCACTCACCTGCATGTTGAAGACTTCATCTGAGCTCTCTGATTGGCCCGTGATGTTGCTTACTTCATTGGAGGCCTGCGATGACAGCGAGGATGAAGAGTAGCGGTTGACCGCTGGGTAGCTGAGGGGACTGAATAACATACGATAAATATGCAATTAGAAAGACTTTAACAAGTAGCATATTTATTATTTATTTTATTTTAATGCTGTCATTTTCATGGTAAGAATAAAGTGAATAATACGAGTCATACAATTAAGAAAAAGCTATATGAGACATTTAAAATGAATAAGAGAACAATTCTAAAATACATTCAGGTGATACTTTGTCTCTGAATAAAAATGTTGTCTATTAAGAAGTAGCATAAAACTTTGGTGAAAATTAGTATAGAATTGGCTAGAAGATTAGCAAAGTTAATATTTTGACATCTTCGAAAAATATTAGCTCCTAATCAGCCAAAATGTTGATATTTGTTGCAATTGGCCAATAATCATTATTAATTGATCAATAAACTGACTTTGAAATCAACTGACTTCTCAATGAATAATGAACATTTTCTGCTTTGAAATATTTTGAATGTATTTTGTGTAAATACTGTGTAAACAAAGGTTTAATTTTAGCATATTTATCTTTGTGTCATCATTATATTTTATAAAATATAAAAACATTAAATTAAAATTTTATCATATTAATTAATGATTATATTTATTAATTAATAATATTAATAAAATATTATCATATTAATTAATGATTATATTAATTAATTAATTATATTAATAATTAATATAAATAATATTAGATCAAATATAAATACTATAAAATATCTAAATATTATATTTAGGATTTTGAATTGCTAAAAATGAATTGACAAAAATATTATTATTATTATTATTATTGTTAAAAACAATATTCTTCATAAAATTATTGCTTTTTGTTGTTTCGATTGCTCACTTGTAAGTCGCTTTGGATAAAAGCGTCTGCTAAATGACTAAATGTAAATGTAATATTCATGATCAATATTTTATCATTCATTATCAGTACTACTACTACTACTATTACAACTACTACTACTACTACTACTACTAATAATAATAATAATAATAATACGACTGCTAATACTATTACTTATAATAATCATAATACTAATCATCATCTTCGATCATAAATTAATTAATTAATAAAAAATTAATTAAATCAACTGATTTTTGAGTCAGTGGGAAGAATGCAAGCATATAACGCTATACACAGAAAGTGAGAAAAATGTATTGCATCCAATCACAGTAAATTGCAGAAATTAGCGTGCTATTTTTCCCCAACCCTACTTATATTATATATATGAACATTGTATTTTCTATTTGCTATCCTGCTCTCTAGATACAAACACTAGCCACTGGAAAAACCCAAATTGCCGACTCAAACCCGAAAAGAGCTCCTCACCTGCGGCGTGACACCACGCGCGCTCCTCCCTCTGGACTCATTATGTTGGGTGCTGAGTTTCTTCCAGCTCGAGGGCTTCCGTTGGTGAAGTGGATCGGACTGGCTCGCACATTGGCTGGAAACTCCTTCAGAGCGTGGGAAAGACAGAAGGATGAGTGCACGACAAACAGCTTGGGAAATCAGAAAGAATCTGACTGCTGATATGCACCTGTATGCCAAGGCTGGATTTCATCAGATGAAACTGATCCACCAGCTTCTTGTGCAGAGGCCGCATGTCCTGAGGAACGAACTTCTCATGCACCGTCAAACCAAACTCCAGTATGTGAGCCTGAAGGACAAAGGATGTGCAACGGTCATGACAATGCATTTTAACCTGAGTAATTAAGTAAAACAGAATATTTAGTGGTAAATAATGTAGGGGAGAGACATGATTGTATCCACTAAGATTTGAATAAATCATGAAAAGTAGGCTATATATTATTAAGCAAAAATGCTAATGTGAGATATACAGGTGCATATCGTGAAAAAGTACATTTTTTCTTGTAACATTTCAAAAAGTGAAACTTTCATTTATTCTAGATTCATTACATGTAAAGTAAAACATTTCAAAAGTTTTTTTGTTTTAATTTTGATGATTAGAGCTTACAGCTCATGAACGTCAAAAATCCCGTATCTCAAAATATTAGAATATTTCCTAAGACCAATCAAAAAAAGGATTTGCAAAACAGAAAAGTTCAAGTTACGTAAAGGTATGTTTAAAAGTATGTTAATTTCTGCACTCAATACTTGGTCGGGGCTCCTTTAGCACAAACTCCAGCATCAGTGAGGTATGGCATGGAAGCGATCAGCCTGTGGCACTGCTGAGGCACTATTGAGCCTTCAGCTCGTCTGTATTGTTGGATCGACTGTTTCTCATCTTTCTCCTGAAAATATCCCATAGTTTCCATATGGGATTCAGGTCAGGCATGTTGGCTGGCCAATCAAGCACAGTAATATCATGGTCAGCAAACCACTTGGAAGTGCTTTTGGCACTGTGGGCAGGTGTTAAAGTCCTGCTGGAAAAGCAAATCAGCTTCTCCATAAAGCTTGTCAGCAGATGGAAGCATAAAGTGCTCCAAAATCTCCTGGTGGACGGCTGCATTGACTTTGGACTTGATAAAACACAATGGACCAACACCAGCAGATGTCACGGCTCCCAAATCATCATTGACTTCGGAAACTTCACACTAGACTTCAAGCAGTTTGGATTCTGTGCCCCTCCAGTCTTCCTCCAGACATTGATTTACAAATGAAATGCAAAATTTACTTTTATCTGAAAAGAGGACTTTGGACCACTGAGCAACAGTCCATTTATTTTTCTCCGTAGCCCAGGTAAGATGCTTCTGACGTTGTCTCTGCTTCAGAAGTGGCTTGGTAGCCCTTTTCCTGAAGACGTCTGAGCGTGGTGACTCTTGATGCACTGACTCCAGCTTCAGTCCACTCCTTGTGGAGCTCTCGCAAGTGTTTGAATCGGCTTTGCTTGACAGTATTCTCAAGCTTGCGGTCATCCCTGTTGCTTGTGCAACTTTTTACAAGTCCAAGTTGTGAAATACTATCAACAGTGAGAAATAAATCTCAAATATAAGAAATATAGTTGCAATTATCCCAAAAAAAGGCACAATTATAAAAATCAAGTTCAAACTGTGAAAGTCTCATTAGCGAGAAATAAATCTCAAACATGAGAAATAAAGTTGCAATTATCCAAAAAAGTCGCAATTATAAGAAATGAAGTCCAAATTGTGAAATAGTTTCAATAGTGAGAAATAAGTCTCAAATGTCAGAAATAAAGTCGCAATTATCAACAAAAAAGTTGCAAGTGTAAAACAATTTAAAATGAGTTGATAATGAACATTTTCTGCTTGCAGTTATTTAGCATGAATTTTATGTAAACAAAGATCTAACAAATCAAGAGTAATAAGATGAAAGACATTTATTAAAGCAGATCACAGGATCCATTTTTATTTCATGTTGTCTTTTAAACCACTCACTTCATAATTAAATGATCAGTAAAATATTTTCTCCCCCTTCAGTCTTTAAAAGTTCACTTTCATGCTTGTAAGTGGCTTATATCCATGGTTACTGTCTAGACAACAGCATCATGTGCTCGGCTCTGGAGATTTCCTGGTTACTAAGCAGCATGGACACGAAGGGAAGAAGTGAGACTCACAGAAACCCAGCTTGTGCAGATCATAACGGCTAAATCCCAAACGCCGGTGGAGAAACAGACGTGAATGATGAGCGCGAAACATAAATGTGTGTAAAATCTGGTGTAGATTAGATTTGGTTTCTTGAGACAAACCTGCTCAAACATTAGTTCTCGGAGACGGCCGATTTTGTCTCCGTCTTCGGGGTGATTCATGATGTAGTCCTTCACGAAGAACGCCTGCGAGAAATAAAAGAGACACAAAATTACACTCCTTAACCACAATGCATTGTGCCTCGCCAGCCTCCACATATTTTGTGGTGAGAGTTACAATTTACCTTGACATCTTTAACAAACAATATCATGCATGGTTTAGTCAAAACTTGATTACCTTTCTGTTTTAAGGGACATGAAGTGCTGAAACCAAATAAAGTGCAAGAATGTGAGCTTAAAAACATGCGTGTTATCAGATCTTCTAAGCTAAAGGGGAAGGAGAAAGAACAGACGGTGTATCTGTGTCCGATTTGTTCCAAGGACGATGGACTGGTATCTCCAAAGAAAAAGTGGGTGAGCAGAAGCTTCAGGAGGCAAAACTCTCAGACTTCAAAGATTCCAGCATGCAGATTTTTCCATTGCCTCGAATATGACATTTGGCCTGAACACCAGCCGAATGCTACCAGCAGATGCCTATTTAAATTGCAGCTGCACACTACACCTGCACATCACTAAAGCCACACTAAAGCACAATCACAGTGAGATTTAGTGACAAAGTGGCCGGAAGACATGTTTTTTCCCCCATTTTTCATGAGCTGAACTCAAAGATCTAAGACCTTTTCTATGTACACAAAAGGCCTATTTCTCTCAAATATTGTTCACAAATCTGTCTAAATCTGTGTCAGTGAGCACTTCTCCTTTACCGAGATAATCCATCCATCCACAGGTGTGGCATATCAAGATGCTGATTAGACAGCATGATTATTGCACAGGTGTGCCTTAGGCTGGCCACAATAAAAGGCCACTCTAAAATGTGCAGTTTTACTGTATTGGGGGGGTCCGAAAACCAGTCAGTATCTGGTGTGACCACCATTTGCCTCACGCAGTGCAACACATCTCCTTCGCATAGAGTTGATCAGGTTGTTGATTGTGGCCTGTGGAATGTTGGTCCAATCCTCTTCAATGGCTGTGCGAAGTCGCTGGATATTGGCAGGAACTGGAACATGCTGTTGTATACGCCGATCCAGAGCATCTCAAACATGCTCAATGGGTGACATGTCCGATGAGTATGCTGGCCATGCAAGAACTGGGATGTTTTCAGCTTCCAGGAATTGTGTACAGATCCTTGCAACATGGGGCCGTGCATTATCACGCTGCAAAATGAGGTGATGGTCGTGGATGAATGGCACAACAATGGGCCTCAGGATCTCATCACGGTATCTCTGTGCATTCAAAATGCCATCAATAAAATGCACCTGTGTTCGTTGTCCATAACATATGCCTGCCCATACCATAACCCCACCGCCACCATGGGCCACTCGATCCACAACGTTGACATCAGCAAACCGCTCACCCACACGACGCCATACACGCTATTTATCTACTAGATTTAATTGCAGCTACCTGATATGCCTGCAGATCGCAAGCAGTCGAACGCCCTTTGAATGTGATGAACTCCGGGAAAATTACTTGTGAATTATTTTCACAAGAATTTAAGGAACGGAATAAACATACCTCTGCCTTACTAAATGATATTTTCTCTGAACTTCTGGAGAAGATGCAACTATCAGGAAAGTCTGAAAATCGTTAGGCCGAGCCAATTAAAAGCGAGGTGCTTGTAAATGAGAGGAATTTCAGAGTGGAATTTCCTTGAAGGCTGACCTTAAAGCGCAGAATCACGAGTAAATATTAACGCCAACAGCTGGAACGCTCAATAAACAACTAATTGGCAATGCTGTCATGTCTGCGCTCCAAATACATTAACTGCTGCTCATCCCAGACCCTCAGCCTCAGGACGCTCAGCCTACACGAAGCGAATTTAGCACAAATGTACATTCTGGAACATATACAAACACAAACTCGCCTGTATACGGTCGACTCTCCTCTTTAAAGCTGCTCTCCAAGTCTATCAAGGTAAATACTGCAGTGACACTAAAGCGAGGTTGCTATGCAACAAGCGCTCATACGATCTGGAAAGATCTGACTTCTTTGAGATACTATAGATTTTCCCAGGGTTTCACAAGGGGAAAGATTTTTCTTTCAATGCTACTGTTTCTGTAGTTTATCGGCAGAATATACAGGGAAGTTACGGCCGAGATATTCTCTTTCGGACAGGCTAACCACGCATTAGAACTCCGAAGGTATCCTAGAATTCCCTTCGGCCATCTGAAGGCTCTGTGTTCTCTGGCAGAGGACACCAGGAGACAACCTTGAGAGAGTGTGTATACATTTTTCAAACATGAGGTGGTCTTGCATCAGTGAGGACTTGGAATACATCTAATATACAACCTCCTGATAGCGAGCGAGACCTCCGTTGACAGCCGCGTCGATGACTCCGTTGAGACACATGGTCAGGGGGTTGATGTTCTGCATCTGCCGGGTTTGACATTGCGTGATCAACGTCCGCAGTTGCAGGTTCTTGTTCTCGATGACCTCGATAGCGTTCTCCAGAGGACTCACCTCCACCTGGGGCCAAAAAAAACCAGTGAAGTTCGCCAACAAGCCAAAAACAATGGTTGAAAAAAGCTTTCATTCAATATTTGGAGAACTTTAGAAAAACTCCAAATTTAGTTTGTAGGCCTGAAACATATCTTATGCAAGCATGGGAGTGTAAAAGCTTCTAGCTTTTGTTATGATTCTTATTGACTGACTTTATTTTAATCCAAAAAACAATTTTTAAATTGGCACTACCAATCAAAAGTTTGAAGTCAGTAAGATTTTTTATTTATTTAAGAAATTAATACTTTCAGTAAGGATGCATTAAATTAATAATAATAATAAAAAAAAAAAACAGTAAATACTTTTACATTGTTACAAAATATTTCTGTTTCAAATAAATGCTGTTTAGGAACCTATTTGTCAAAGAATCCTTAAAAAAAAAAGTAACAGGGTTTCCAAAAAAAATATTAAGTAACAAAACTGAATGGAGTAATGGCTGCTGAAAATTCAAAATACATAAAATTTTACAATATATTAAAATACAAAAGTGTTAATTTAAATTTTAATATTATTTCACAAATTTCCATTTTTTATTGCATTTTTCTAAACTAATTCCTGCCTTGGTGAGCATTTAATTTTCATCAATCAATCAATCAATCATGCCGCCCCAAAACTTTTGAAAGGTATTATAATTATTCAGTTGGCTTTCTGACTTATACTACTGTTCACAAGTTTGAAGTCAGTAAGATTTTTTTTTTAGAAATTAATATTTTCAGCAAGGATGAATTGAATTAGTTAAAAAAAAGTAAAAGACTTTTCATTGTTACAAAATATTTATATTTCAAATAAATGCTGTTCAGGAACCTATTCATCAACAAAAATATTAAGTAACAAAACTGAAGACTGGAGTAATGGCTGCTGAAAATTTGCAATAAATTAAATTTTACAACACAAAACTGTTTAAATTGTAATATTTCACAAAATTACTGTTTATTGCATTTTTATCAAATAACTGCTGCATTGGTGAGCATGAGAGACTTTTTTCAATCAATCAATCACTCAATCAATCCATAAATAAATAAATAATCTTGCAGAAACTTTGGAAAGGTAGTGTAATTAAAAGGTAGTAAAATTAAATCCTTGTTGTGAATAAGATTATTTTGCTACACATTAGGTTTCACCAAATAGTGCCATTTATTACCAATTAAGTTTAAAAAGTGTGCATATTAATAAAATTATCAAACAATTTTCAGTCTACTACAATCTCTACTTTGAAAGGTAACTATCAGTCCCACTGAGCATTCGTTTCCAACATTTAAAAAAAAGCATAATAAGTATGTACTACAAGACCAAAACACTCACAATGCATTGGCTAAGCATTCAAATTTACAGTTTGTTCCTGACCTTAATGCGGTGGGTGTGAGAATCATACTAAAGGAAAAGTTTCATGGGAGATCTACTTACCAGCTCTCTCCTCTCCACTTCAAACCAGCGTGAGATGCCTGGGAGACTCTGAACAAGCGTTAACGTTGTTCTTTCTACCCACAGGCTCTGAAATTCAAAAGCAAATGCTCATTGACACACATCATAGTTCAAACCGTCAGAGAAAGTCCAAAAGATCCCATAAGGCAAAGCGGTAAAAACATATTCAATGAACGAATGACTCTCCTCCTCCAGTATATATAATACATATAATTTAATCTACACTTTAAACAGCTCATTCTCAGCAACACAGTCCGCTTATCAAGACACACTGCTCCACATATTAAATTTCACATTCATAAATTCATTTCCCATCCAGCACAGCCTGAGAATTAACCCGAGCTGGCGCAGGTATAACGGAGGAAGCTCTGTAAGAACTTCAGATGCTTGATTGTGATATTCAAAACCACCTCAGTCCAATATAATCGTATCATCTGGATAGCGTCTCAGCCGAAGTTTACCTCTAAATGAGATTTTCAGACATTATTACTGGGCGGTAAGTGGACCGGGGTGGTGAGTACCCCCGGTGTCTCTGAAAATATAATATCTGGCAGGCTAAACAGTTTATTTCAAACACGGTAACCACCGGAGGTCGAGGGAAACCTAACCCCCGCGGTGGATCGAATCCATGCCGAGGCTGTGATTGTCTATGCTGGATATATTGAGTGAGAGGGGAAGGGAAATTATATTTGGAAGGAGCGCATCTCTCAGCCCCTAAAACTTTAATTAGCCTCTCTGGACCGAGGCTGTGAATAATGCAGCATGTGAGAGAACACCTGAGCTCTACACACACACACACACACACACACACTGGCCGGCAGACACTGGAAGGGAAGGAATGAATACACAAGAGAGAAGAGAAAGAGTGAAACACAGGAGATGAGAAAAAAATGTCATCAAAAGAACGCCGAAAAAGATGGAATAAAACATCCTGTAATAAAAAACACACATTATTTACTAACCTGCATTACTTTTTTTCTACAGTCCACACTTTTTGAAGAATTTACTGGTCAGTTTTGATCAATACATTTACAATGAACATGGTCAGGAGTCTTCAAGCTTCTAAATGGACGGTAAAGGAAGTTCATATGATTCGTGCACTAAATTATAAATCCCAAAAAGGCATATGACAGCTTTTTTAAGAACCCGAATCATCAGAATTCTGCCAGATTTACTGAATAGAAACAGTTTGTGTTGCACACTAAATTTAAGTTGTTAATCACTGAATAACACTGAAGTTAGCTGACCAAATTTGTGACCAAATCATTCAATATTTTCATCAGAAAGTATTTATTTTGGGATAAAGCAACTGCAAAGTAAATAATGCCAATTTAAATGAATCGTTGATCCAGCAGACAAAACAGGTCTCAATGAATGAAAACTGGAGTATTCTGAAATACTGATTCAACAATACATTTGCTGCAGTTAACAGCAAACCAGAGGTCTGTTTATCACACAAACCTATCATATCACTTCAGAGGACTTGGAATATAGACATATGAACAACTTTCATTGTACTTTTATGGTGGTTTTGCATCTTATTTTGAGGCTTAGAAGCTCCAGTCTCCATAACAGAAACTGCATGGAAAACAGCAGCCAGCACAATCTTCAAAAGATCTCATTTTGTGTTTCACAGCACAAAACAGTCATATAGGTTTGGAATGATATAAAAGTAAATAAATGATGACAGAACTTCAATTTCTGGCCAAACAATTAATTTAAGAGTACGCTCTGGCCACTAGCTCACCTTAAATTCGTTTTCTTTGTCTTTGGTGCCCTTGTGAAACGGGCGGTCGTAGCGAAATCTCCAGATGTGGTTAACCTTATAGAAGCTCTTGATGTTGTCGGGGACGCCGTCTCGCTGCAGGACGTCCTGGCTGTCTGGGATTGGTGTGACAGCATAGATCTGAAGATCTGCATGAAGGTTCGTCAAGGAACATGCAATATGTGTTGCTCGAGCACAAATGCATTTGAATAACTTCTTGAACAACTAAAAGTAATGTTTACTTTATTAATATTAAATTAATAATTGTATTTAAGTTTATTTAAATAATTCATTGTATTATATTATATTATATTATATTATATTATATAACTTTACATTAATGTTTAACAACAAATTTTAGGTATCTCCTATTTCACTCCCAGACCAAACGCAGACAGTACAGTTGGAAATCATCCTCCGCAAATGTTTAAATAACCAACATCTTGTGCCTCACAGACGTGAGGTCTCATCAGCACATAAATATGAATCGAGCAGGGCAGACATCCAGGAAGGCCAATGATTAATCGCCGGCTTGGATAACAAAACGCTGTGCTCATGTAGTTTGACCGGCCCTGTCTGCTCTAATTGTGCTGAAGAGGACGTCACATATTCACCGAGCGCCTGGCCTCGAGGTACATGTCTCATCAATTGAACAAACGCTCTCCTGCGACCCACTGTCTCCACGCCTGATATGCGTTCTGAGAGGGAGGGGATTGATTTTCAGCCACATGGGCGTGTATTTAAAGCGGGCAGCTCTGGCCTTGTGCTTGTTCTGAAAAACCTTGTTGTAGGTAAGGCCTTCACACATCTCTCACTGCACACTGATACTGTATAGAGCATACAGAAAATCAGTTTTGTGCATAAAAAAAGTGGCTTCTGGGATATTACGTCAAGTTTTTACTTTTAAAAATGATAAAACTGTTATCAGCAATGTGATATTGAGAATTATTACAAACTTCCTTTTCATAAAATCTAATTTACATAAGGTAGGGTGTCACATTTGCATCCAAATGCTAATTTAATTCACACCAAATGAAACTCAAACCCCAGAATTTTTATAAAAACTGCTTAAATTAGCAGGATTCTGACAGATTTACTGAATGGAAACATCTGTGTTGCACACTAAAGTTTAACACTCTATACTGTTAGGGGTTAGTTCAAATTTGTAACTCTTAATATGAGAAATAGTAACACATGCATGACATGCATTTTTGCTGCTAATAGTAAAATTAGTAAATCAGTTAGTTAGGGCAAACTGTCATGAGTTAAAGGAACTAGGACAATAACTACACAATGCAAGAGAACAGCTCTTCAAAAAAAAAGTGCAAGTATAAGACTCTCTGGTGTGCAAGTGTGTGTGTGTTCGGAAAAGAGAAGAGATGTCTGGAGGATACATTGGGCTTCAGCCTGGTAGATGGTCTGGTCAGGCTGGTTGGCGTGTTGCATTGCGATGGCATGAGGGAACTCATTGAGCATGCGCTGCTGGAACGCCTCCAGACGCTCGTAGTCATGACCACGGCACACAAACTCCTTATTCTGTACAACACACACACATATACACACATTCTGGTTAATACTGACACCAAGTGGACTTCAGAAATACTGACCGTGACATCTGTTATGCTGCAGGATGTCAAGATGACACATACCCGTAGAAAGAAGGGGAACTTCTTGCCGTAGAAGCCCACTCGGAAGAACTCTGGCTCCAGACGCTGTTGGTCCATTATTTTATCATAAAACGATGCTTCCATCATCTGTGAGTTGCAGTCATATGATAAGCAGAAAATACAGTTAATACAGTTTTTCAGTTATAGAGGCCATATTGTACACATTTGATGCATTTAATCAACTAAAAGTTAAATGTTTCTTGCACTGAAATAATAATGTTGTAGATGACCATTTCTACATTCTCTCTGACCATTTAATTTTTTTTGTCCCTTCTAGAGTTACGTAAATGACCTCTCTTATGATCGACCAACATTTTTTGCATGTGAAATGATCAACAATGCAACAAGGTTGCCAATTAGGGGTTGATATGTACTGTGAATGTAGGTAATCTTATGTTAATGAGACTCTGTTTTCCATGTGATTCTGTTAATAACTGACTTAATGCAAACAACTGTCTTATTACATAAAGAGTTTCAACTCACCCTCATTTTGCTGAGGTTTCTGTAGTCATAATAGGATTCGTACTGGTCTGCTAACTCTCTGCACAGGATGATGCCGTTCTCCCAACACTAAAGGGGTAGAGAGGGGTATTTTAATTCACATGCAGTTTCATAGCTCACCAGTAGGAGCCACTAGAGCACCATCAATACTTTGAGAACCAAGGACAGAGTCAAATATGCAAGATTTGGAGGGATCAAAAGCAAAAGATGGTATGAGGAAATTTGGCTGATCTTAATTCAATATCTGGGCAAAAATAAATAAATGAATAAAATAAAATAAAAAATAAATAAGATAAAGTAAAATAAAATGCAGATTATATTTTTCTACAAAATATATATTTATATAAATGTATCCTGGCAATCTTGACATTGAAAAAGAACTGCTACTTATTTTGTTTTAATGATTTATATTAAAAATATACATTAATATAAATAATAAGCAAAATATAAACTGCTTTTTATTATCTTAAATCTTGGAAATCTAAAATCAAATCAAATAATAACATTTTCCTACAAAATATATATTTATATTAATTTACTTTGGCAATCTTGACATGAAAATGCACTACATATTGTGTTTAGTTTGTAATGTACTAATAAATGTCATGATGCAATGTTTTTTGTATTCGCTTTTGCTTTCAACTGCAATATTTCATATTGTCTTAAAAAATTGTCCATGACATTTGTCGAATATCCACGACACGTATTGTTCTTATGCACATAATTTATTATGAGGAAACGTTTCAGTCCTTTTGCTTCCTAAATCCACCAGCACAACAGATGGCTTCAGCCATGAGGAGAGCAGACAACACCGCACTGATTTTTATTCTCATCAAGTGATTAGGTGATTGAGGTTACTGATTATGTAAATGCCATTTAGTTCTGAAGGACAACTACTCGAAATACAATCAAGCACTGATAATTTAATAGCAGGCTGAGAGGAGCCACGTGATGAGAAACGAAAGAAACGTGACACAAAAACGGGGAGGATGGCAGAAAACACAGACCTTTCCACGGTCAAAGTTCTGGATGATAGTGAGGTGTAGATACTCCTTCCTCTGCCACTCGCTCTGCATCGGGTAACTCAGAAACTCCCGTAAGGGTCTCTCTGACCATTCCAGCAGCTCGTCGTACAGCAGAAGTGTATATGAGGCCTCTGCTCACATAAACACGTCATCAAAAATATATCTGTTAACCGTATCTTCAAACTACTTCTGGTTCACGTCATGCTTGAGTACCTGTGTAATTCTGCGCTTTCAGATGCAGGTCATACAGCTTGTGAATGTAGCGGATGTACATTTCCTCTTTATTCAGCTCTGTTTTGTAGAGGTTCTGTGGAAAAGAGACAAAGAGTGGTGGAGTGTGGATATGAAGTGCTTTAAGTGCTTTTCAGCACTGATTTTCACTGTCGCTCTGGTTCCTATGAACAAATTCATATGGATAAACCAAGGAGACTTGGAGAAGAAGTGCAGAATGCAGGAAAACACTCCACAATACAGCCCTCAGCGCTGAAAGACTGTAATGTTTCCACCATGAATTAAAGCATCTAAATCACTTCTCGTGTTAACACTGTAGTCTTGAACTAAGCACCAGAATGACACCATTCACAAACATTTAATCTAAAAGACAAAGACAAATAAAGCCACTAAAGATTATATTTAAACATACCAGCAGACTGACTGTACAGCCAATCTTTTTTCCATCCACTTCCCCCAACTTCATACAGTCTCTGTAAAACAAAAAGAGTGTAATTGTGTATCTATGAGCCGAGAAAGTGACTAAGGCAGAAATTAAGAACAATGAAAATTTTTATTTACTTAATACATTTTAACTTTCGATTAGGTTGAAGTTAACTGAAACTTATATTTGTAAATGTATATTTTAATTTTTTCTTCACCAATAAAAAGTTAATAAGCAGCTTCATTACAGTATTTGTGTTACTAATTGTTTATGCAAAACTACTACAATATATTGCACTGGTAAGTAAATATATTTTAAGCAATGATAAGCATTTCCATGCCCAGAAATATTCAAAAGTTTGGGGTCAGTAAGTTTTTGAAAGATGTGTTTTATGCTCAGCAAGACTGCATTTATTTAATATCTATTATAGTATAAATATATACACATTTAAAATTGTTAATTTTAGTTTTGTTTAAATTTTTTTCTAATTTCAGTATGGTTTTAGTTCATCTATATATTTAATATTTATATTTATTTACTTATTTAAGTAATATATTTATATTAGTGCTGTCAAAATTAGCGCATTAAAGCAGGAGATTATTTTTTTCAGTTTAACGTATTAAAATTATTTAACGCCGTTAACACAGGGGCGGGGCCTGGGGTTGGCGACCCCACTCATAACTGCTAATTCGGTCTCTTTTTTCTTGACAAGAAGTGAATTTATTCAGGCGCAGAATGTCTTTATGACCACATCAAACAGGAGACGTTTAAGACGCGCTCCAACTTCACTTCAGCGCCAGGCGCGAGTCAAACGAGCACAGAAACTGCACTGTGCTCACAGCGCGTGATCTTCTATTGCATGCACAAAGGCGCATGCATAGCTTGTATAATTTCATATCAAATCGCGAAAGAAACTATGTGCATGCAATGTCGTGATCAGTTAAGTCATGAAGTTACCAAAAAGGCGATTAAAGCTGCCATAAAACTGTGCATGCATAATATGTTATATATGAGTTACATTAAGAACATGTCTCTGAAATGTTTTTCAAAACTGTCCTGGAGCATCCCAGCACTGTCTCCCTCATCTAACACACTCGATTCAACTCGTCAGCTCATTACAAGAGACTGAAATGGGTCAAAAAATTTAGAGTTGAGAGAAAATACGATGCGTGTCAGATCCTCGTCATGTTCAGCAGCAGCAGCTCTTAAAGAAATAGAAGCCAAAACAACCTAATAACCAGCTGCTGTGATGTCTGTTCATCAAGAACAAAAGAAAAAAAAAAAAAAAAAAAAGAGGAAATCAATAACTTTTATAGTTTTAGGGATTCATCTGTATTTATTTTAGAATTTAGTGTTTGATAACTATTCAATTTCTGTATATTTCTGCTGAGGAGCACAGGTAGCTAAATATGATATTTATTATAATGGGTTTATGTGAAGATTGTTTTAAGTTCACTTAAATTAGAAGTTATTTTTAAAGTCTAATAAATGTTAAAATTGATAGCCATTAATTATAACGTAATGTTGAATGGCTATAGTCAATGGTTAAATATTAGGGGGAAACATTTTTATAGGGAAATCAGTAGCTATTATTTGGTATCAGTGATACTGGCCTTCAGTCATAAAAAAGATGCCATTAAACAAATATTAAAAATATACTGTCTTTATGTTGTTTGTACATTAATTTGAAGATTAAATGTGAAATTATTGCAATATAAAAGTATATTTAAAAACTTTAATGTTAGGTGGGATTAATCGTGATTAATTTCAGAAAAAATGTGCGATTAATTAGTTTTTTTTTAATCGATTGTCAGCACTAATTTATACTGTACACCGAGGGTCAAAAGTTACGTTTTTTAATATTTTGAAAAGAAGTCTTATGCTCACCAAAGCTGCATTTTTAAATAAAAAATACAGTAAAAACAGTAATATTGTAAAATATTATTGCAATTTAAAATTACTGTTTTATATTTGCATATATTTTAAAATGTAATTTATTCCTGTGATGCAGAGCTGAATTTTCAGCATCTTTACTCCAGTCTTCAGTGTCACATGATGCTTCAGATATCATTCTAATATGCTGAATTGGTGCTTAAATAAATATTTTTTATTTTCACTTTTGTTCAGTTTAATCTATCCTTGATGAATAAAAGTATTATTTTCTTAGAAAAAAAAAAAAAGTACTGACCCCAAACCTTTGAACAGAGGTTTTTCAAAAGGGAAGCATGTACTATTTTAAGTTACAAGTATTTTTGTATCTTGTATTTGTATTGTGTGCACATCTGTACAGCTGTGTATATTTCACCTGTAGTCCAGCAGTCGCTCCATAAGCCGTGTGACCGTGGCTATGAGGGATATCCCGCTCTCTCTCCACGTCTCTCTCTCGATCTTCTTCAACAGACTGACAAGACAAAACAAGCACAGCAGAGAACGAGTCAAACTGCTGCCCACCATATGACCCATCATGCCCTGCACACTCACACAGACTCACACACAGCTGTCCAGCAGAACACTGATTACTGATCATCTTACCTAGGATACGGACCAAACAGAGGAATTCTAGTCCAGAGCAGCATAAACAAAACAAATTCATATTAATAGATTAAATGTCAACAACAGCCACTCAAACTCAGTTAGAACAGTTAGTCCGGTTAGTAGAAAGAAAGAAAGCAGAAAAAAGAAGAGAGATGCACAAGTTAATTAATAAAATCACCTGCCACACCAAAAGCCTAAAATCAATAAAATGATCAACTGAAATTAACATTTAATTTATATATCTTGCTGTAGAGTGTATAAAATGGGCCTCAACAAAGAAATTTCTTGGTAACAAAAAAATTACATTTATTATGAAACGACTATAAAACAGCTAATATACTGTATATTTAAAATATTTATTACTTTACTATATATTTATTCACTCACTAAAACAACATTAATATCTACTATATATTTATTTACTCACAATATCTAAAAGAGCATTAATATTCACTAATATATTATTGTATATATGTTTATAGACCTGCTATGTATCTTGGAAACTGTAAACAGATTACAGTTGAGGCTAATGAATACTTACAGGGGAAAAAAATATTCTGATTAATACTATGCATGTAATCTTTACTGTAAAAGCAATAAATTCTAAGCCACATGAGGCCTATTGATGTGTTATGTTGATGTGTTTTAACTTTGACAGCTTCAAGAAATAAAAAAACAAAGCTTGAAATTCTACTTTTATAGAGAATATACAGAGAAATATAAAGTCACATACACAAACTGTGAAAAAAAAACGTTTGATTGTCAGTTTTCTTTGTATGTTTTTACACTAAATATCAGGATATGCATAAAAGTGACCCTTCATGAACAAAAACATAGGATACATCTTTCATGCATTTATTATAGACTGGAAGATTGCATAATTGCAATTTTAAACACAATTTAAAAAAGCACCAAACGTGGGTGTCCTTTTTACTACTTCTACCATAATCCACATTCAAATCTGACCTCATAAAATGTTAAAAATGTGCAGAAATTGAAGATCAGATAGGAAGCAAACACTTTTTCACAGCACTGACAGACACAGTCACACAATCACAGATTGACCCACAGATGTGTGAGATCTGACCTGCCACTACTTACCGTCTCATTGCTTTATGCTAATCTAATCACTGCCCTCTAAACCAAATTCAGCCCACTAAAGACTCTCAGTATGTGTTTGTATAGCTGTTTGTGTATGTGTCTCTCACTCACATGCTGTTGAAGAGCTCTCTGTATGTTTCGTCTCCTTTCCCCTCTGACATGAGGCTGTCCAGCTTGTCGATAAGTTTTGCCTCCACCTATTACAAATAATGAAAATATGGCAAATATGGCACTGTATGAGCTATAGTCAAATAGCTGCATGTCCCATTAGTGACCAGAAGGGGGCGCTGTGTGACCTGTTTGAAGTTGCCGCTCCGGCGCTGCTCCCAGTCCATCATGTCGTGAAAGATGGGGATCATCACGTTCCTCAGGTCCGGCTGAGGCACCAGCGTCACCTCCAGGAACGGGCCAATCATCGCTGGGATGAAGTTCAGCTTGTGCTCTCCTGCACGACAAGATGGAAACTTTCATCTCTCATGTAAGAAAGACTCAAGGAGGAGTGAAACGTTCAGATATTATTTAACACCTTACCTAAATTCTGCCACATGCTAAAGATCTCACATCCCATCATGACACGCATGTCTCCGTACCTGAACACAAATGAATGGAAAACACTGTTAAAATACATCCTCTTATGCCAGTTGTTCAAAATATGATTGAGACATTTGTAGAATGATGTCCTGAAGAATGTAAACACTCAAGATATCCAATATAGAAATATTTCTTCTTCTTATCAATGTTGAAAAAAAATGCTTTTCTTTTCAATATTCTATTCAAAGAATCCCGTTTCCACAAAAATATGAAGCAGTTTTCAGACACTGAACTGGACGCTTCAAGTGTTTTCAACACCGAGTATAATCAGAAATGTTTCTTGGGCAGCAAATACACATCAGAATGATTTCTGAAGGATCATGTGACACTGAAGACTGGAGTAATAATGCTGAAAATTCAGCTTTGCATCACAGGAATAAATGATATTTTAAAATATATTCTAATCGAAAACAGTTATTTTAAACTAATAATATTTCACAAAATTATTATTTCTTTTACTATATTTTGTTGGGGAAAAAATGCAGCCTTGGGGAGCATAAGACTTCTTTCCAAAATATTAAAAATCTTAATTATTCCAAACTTTTGATCCTCAGTGTACATAAAAAAAACAACAACAAAAAAAACAAATTAAAATTAAATAAATTTAAAAAAAATAAACAATACATACAGGTGCATCTCAGGAAATTAGAATATGGTGAAAAAGTATTTTTTTTCTTGTAACTTATTTCAAAAAGTGAAACTTTCAGATATTTTAGATTCATTACATGTAAAGTAAAACACTTCAAACGTTTTTTTGTTTTAATTTTGATGATTAGAGCTTACAGCTCATGAAAGTCAAAAATCCCGTATCTCAAAATATTAGAATATTTCCTAAGATCAATCAAAAAAAGGATTTGCAAAGTTCAAGTGTGGCATGGAAGCGATCAGCCTGTGGCTCTGCTGAGCCTTCAGCTCGTCTGTATTGTTGGATCGACTGTTTCTCATCTTTCTCTTGAAAATATCCCATAGATTATATATGGGGTTCAGGTCAGGCATGTTGGCTGGCCAATCAAGCACAGTAATATCATGGTCAGCAAAGCACTTGGAAGTGCTTTTGGCACTGTGGGCAGGTGTTAAAGTCCTGCTGGAAAAGGAAATCAGCTTCTCAATAAAGCTAGTCAGCAGATAAAAGCATAAAGTGCTCTAAAATCTCCTGGTAGATGGCTGCATTGACTTTGGACTTGATAAAACAATGCACCAACACCAGCAGACGTCACGGCACCCAAATCATTCCTGACTTCAGAAACTTCACACTAGACTTCAAGCAGTTTGGATTCTGTGCCTCTCCACTCTTCCTCCAGACTCCAGTCCTTGATTTCAAAATGAAAAGCAAAATTTACTTTTATCTGTAAAGAGGACTTTGGACCACTGAGCAACAGTCCAGTTCTTTTTGAAAGGATTTGTTGTGGAGTGAGGGGAACTAAAATAGCCTAGCTATATTTACAGAGTTTATTATAATGTTTGTAATTCGCTTAGGCCTATTTCTGAATGAAATAATAAAATATGATTTATGTTTTTTTTAGAGTCTCTCTCTCTCTAAAGAACATATATATATTAATAGGCGTAGCTTATTTTAACCATGCAGCAAACCTTTACTGAATTACTGAAGAAAAAAAAAAAAAGTGACTTTAAACCGTTTAACTGATTGTATTAATCGGTCAAAATTCTTATCGGTCGGTTAACGGTTAAGCAGTTAAAATGAACATCCCTAGTAGGGATGGTCATTTATTGAAACTCAAATGTAAATATTCTAATATTTTGAGATACTGATTTTTGACTTTCATGAGCTGTAAGCTCTAATCATCAAAATTAAAACAAAAAAAACTTTTGAAGTGTTTTACTTTACATGTAATGAATCTAAAATATATGAAAGTTTCACTTTTTGAAATAAGTTACAAGAAAAAATTACTTTTTCACCATATTCTAATTTTCTGAGATGCACCTGTACATACATATAAAAACTAAAACTACAATGAAATAAAAATAAATAAATATAACCAATTATAGTATGTTAAAAAAAAACTATATATGAATAAACACCACATTAAACATTCTGAACTATAATAGTCTTATAATTTCAGACATACCACTTTATTTGACATTTACTGCTTTTGGCATAATAAATAGTAAGAAGTTTGAATTCAAAGGGCTTGCAGGACTCACTTTTCCAGAATTTTCTTCCTCTTTGAGACAGAGAAGGTCTCGAGCTGAAAGCAGGGCTGGTTGATGAATATAACAGACAGGCAGAAGTAGGAATCCCACACCTACATGGAAACAGAGAGTTTAGAGGCTGCGCCACAGAAAACAATCAGATCGACTGATGTTTCACAACACGAACAGACTGAGAACAAACCTTGTAGTCAAACTTGTCATTGAGGAAGTTTGTTCTTAAAGCGTCTGACAGGTAGAGCACCGTGGTGATGATGATGCTGTAAATCAAACATTTCAGATCACAATTCATACTCTGAAAACCACATCATGTAAAACTGCAGGGGAATAAAGTCTCTAACTTGTTAGTGACGAGCCGCATGACCGTCCAGTCTTTGGGGAACATCTCTGGTCTTATCAGGATGCGAAACACAGTGAAGATATGCAGGAGAAAGTCCTGCGAGAGACAGAGAGAAAGAGAGAATGTTTGACATGTTTCTCAGTGTGTATAATGAACTGTTGTCAGTAAGATAAAGTGGATGAGCGCCTCACCCGCAGGTGGTCTTTACTAGTGAAGCTCTGCAGGAGCTGCTGGTAGTGTCTGTCCTTCATATGCCTCAACAGAGCCAAAAGACACGACACAAACTCGCCCTGAAACACACATTCAACATGTGATACTCTTGGGGAAAAATCTAATCAAAATCCACTGTGTGATGTGATTTAGAAATTGTTTACTTTAACTGCATTTTGAAAAAGTCTAGGAAAAAATGCAAATAATGGATAAAATTTGAATAATTTTGACTGATTTGAACACTTTCTACTAAACATGCTCTGTATAACTTCAAGACATTATATTTAATATATTAAATGTATATTTAATAGCATTTTGAAAATGCTTTGAAATGCATAAATAATGGGTAAAAACTGAATAATTTTGACTAATTTGAACCTTTTAATCTAAACATGCTATGTTAATATTTAATATTTAAATCACACATACACACACACACATTATATATATATATATATATATATATATATATATATATATATATATATATATATATAATAGATTTTTATTTGATCAAATATACTGTAAAAAAACAGTAATATTATTTTTACTATTTACTATTTTGCATTAATCTCTTCAACAACAACAACAACAAAAATAAATAGAATACAAATAAATAAATAATAATATTTACTAACAAGTTTTGAACAGTCGTGTAGATGCAAATGCACACACATACTTTTTTTTAAAAAATTTTTTTAATATTTTTAATATTCAGCAGATTTCTGCATATACTTTCCCACAGTCCCACAAAAACATTAAAAGTCAGAAGATTTCATGTAGGTCTAGCTATACATTACTCATGTAAACTCATTTGCAAAACACCTGCCTCCACAAAAAAAAAAAAAAAAAAAGACATCAGATTATTTAATTCCCAAACTGAACCGCCCCATAAAACCCTTGATAAATCTCAGTCTGTGTTGAATACGGATGAATAAATTGGAGTCAAAATGAGGTATGGCGAGGTTTGCATTCACAAAAACCTTCGGGCGCTGGGGAATACGTCACATCTAGCAGGAACGCTGCCAGAATTCACCTGCTGCTTGTGTGAAGAGACTTTGATGTGTAAAGCGCTCTGACTGCTGGGCTGTAATTACCTCGCCCTCTGGGCCTGTTTCTGATACTTTCTTGCATGTTTCACTTTTTTAAATTCACTCTTGCCTATTCTCTATAAAGCTTGCTTTCTTATTTGGTTTTCTTACCGTAACATCTTGAACTTGGGGCCGTAGCGTGGGCCCTGCTGTTTGTGGCCGGTTAGCGATTTCCAATATGGTCTGCAGTAAGACACCCAAAACACTCTCCACGATCAGCTTCACCTCTTCAGATACGGCTGGCTCCTGCACACACACAGACACGCATATATGTTTGCCCTTGCAAGAGGTCAACGGTGATTTCATGCACACTGTCAGACAGGGTGCTAATGGCAAAAAGGGTGAGACAGCCATGAAAGTTTCAGCTGTCATTTCAGTTTATGCAAGTGCAGGAAGAAACCAGTGCGTCTGATGCACATCGGTCCTTCTCTGTGCGTGAGACCCGCCATTTGACTTCAAGGCCAGAGAGGATGTCTACATTTAGAGCAGCCTCAGCATTTTCAAGACAAGTTTCCTGTGGTCTTCTTCAAAGCAGAAGTCAACACGAATTGGGGATGTGCAAAACCAGTAATTCAACAAAGCTTCTGGGTTGCATGAATGATAAGTAGGTCTTCAGGGAGCCTTGCATAATTATGAGGATTTAGGGCCACGTTTTTCAAACGTGTTTCATACTCTTGGCAATGGCAGATATTTGACAAATAAATAAGCTAAAAACTCTTTTACAGCACAAAACTTTCATAACAAATGGAGGCCTAAGGATTATGCATAAATTGAAGATTGCTAAAAGCAGGAGATTTAAAGTCTGACGGACTTGAAAAGTTGTGTTGAAGGCAAAGGATTTGAATAAAAGCAGTGCATTTAGATTATTTTAAAGACCCAACTTCTCGGAGTGTTTTTTAAACTTTTATTATGCTATGAGTGTGCTATAACCCTCTCCTTTAACTGCCTTTAAATATATGGCTTAATGAGGAAAAACATCTTTCAGCATATTAAAACATACATATACATCACAAAATCAGAGCTTTTCATTTAAATACATACATTTTCATGGCCAGTGATTTACTTAATGCTTCCCAACTCGGCAACCACATACACTCTCTATGTAACAGAAAAAGCGCTGATGAGCTGAAAATGCCAGCAAACATGTAAGTTGGAGTTTAGAGATCTCTTTTGAGATTGGCTTTGTTTGCTTAGACTAAGTCTGCTTGTTGTCCAAAGTGTTGTCCTATAGTTGTGTGAGGGTTATCTTACCGTGTCATCCTTCTTGAGGAGAGACAGCATGCAGGTGAGTATGTGAGCGCACATGACGAGATCTCGCTGCTCCTGCATATGAGCCTGGAGCAAACGCAGCACCACCGGGAGCAGGATACATCTAGACTCTGATAAAAACACACACAAACATTGAGCAGACTGCCTCTAACCATCTTCATCTTCATCTTCATCCTCAGTGAGCATGTGTTTACCAGGGTTTGTGTAGAGCTGGCTCTCTACGGTTTTGGCGATGCAGTGTAGTTTGACGGCCTCCAGGGGGCAGTCGGCCTGGGACACGGTGGAGAGGCTGCCCAAGGTCTCCCGTACAAACGTGGCCACTTCCCTGACCGTAAAGAGCTTCAGCAACTCCCCGTACACAGCCGGGAACGACTGCAGAAACACTGCCTGTGAAGACAAACAATCAAGTCAAGAAACAATCTCATTCACACAGCGATAACACGGAAAAATAAACAAAATAAGCGAAGAGAAAACAGCAATTTTAATGCACTCTTCATTACGATCCAGCGATAAAAAATAAATAAATGAAAATAAACTAAATAATGGTGACAATGTGCAAAGGACAAACAAAAAGTAAATCGTTTAATTAATATAATGCAAGTTTGCAAATAAACATAATACTGTCTTAAAACTGTCTTGCAGAATATGCAAGATGTTAAATAAAAACTACAAATAAAATGTAAAAAAAAATGTTTTATTTAAATACAAATTGCATGCAATTTTTTACTTGCATGCTACTATCGTGAATAATAATAATAACTATGCAACTTTTTGAATTGGTGATCGGGCTAAATTGTACTTATTTTGTCTTCTTGGAAACATGTAATATCTTAAGTAGCTTCTGAAGGTCCTTAAACAGAATAAGAAACAGTTACACATCATCCTATGTAGTTTACATCCCCTAGCATTTAATGCACCTTATTATTATTCAAAACAAAACAAAACAATGCAAAAAAATTATAATAAAATAATGCATTTTTAGGATGTCTCTTTTTTTGTAAAAGAATGCATATTCTGCAAGGGGTATGCAAACTTATGAGCAGAATAATAATGATTATATTATTAATAATTTAAATAATAATAAAAAATAAATAATGAAAAAATTGTTCAGAAACAAATAAATAAATGCACTATATGCAACTGTTATGTGCAAAACGATGAAACAACAGTGAGGAAAAAAAAAACACAAAAAACAAAAAAGAACTAAACTGCAACTATAATGTGACTATAACACAAATATTTTTACCTATAATAAAACATATTCAAGTATGCAAATGTACAGAAATGAAACTATAACATCCACTAAAACTGTGAATATTGGCTTTCACAATACAGCTGCCTCTTCAATACACTGACTGTGACATGTCCATCCTCTCATCCAGAAACAGCAGCAAACTGCTTTTACCACTGACCCACAGCCTATTCCCACTATGAAGGAATCTCAAAAACAAGAAGAACATGGACAGAGGAGAGAAGAGGCCCAAACCTCAACAGGTAATCCTGCTGTGAGGGGCCAGTGTGGGGCGGGAGGGACAGAGGAGGATTATGGGGGATTAGAACAGCTCTGGCCTGCATTCTATCACTGCCTTTGTTCTGCTCTCTATGAAGATTAAAATGTTCAAACGGCACTCAGCCCAACACAGGGCTAATAAATCATCTCGGAAGAACATACATCTACAGATATACCACACAACTATACCCTATTGGGATGTATTAACTATTCATGCTTGAGACAATCCTACTTGAAGTGTTAAATGACACTAGTCTCAGACCACCGTCTGTCCACCGACCACCTAAAGCATACTGCACACTAACGGCTGAAATTCAGTTGAAGTTCACCCAGAAAAAAACCCCGAAAAATTGTGTTTGCAAGGTACCACGATTGTTCAATAAGCACTTTTGAAGAAAATCCATCTCTAGATCTTCCAAACCTTGTGTGGTAAGTGATATCTAACTCTAAAAAAAAAAAACTAATATATTTAGTCTAAATTAGCTTAAGTATACTGAAATGTTACAGTATCTAGTAGAAAGTAAACTAGATATTTATGAGCAGAACTGTAAATTACATGTTGGTTTTTGGTTACATGTGTGAAATTGTCAGCACTTAATATTTTTAGAAGAAAACTTCTGCTCATACATAACACCAATTTATTTGTGGTTGCGGACTGACACTTCTGTTTATTTCTGTAACATCAACTATTTCAGATAAAACCACCCCGAAATTGTGTACACAAATGAAATAAACTTTTTTTTACATCTGTCAAATAAACTCTTAAATAATCTCAGAAATGTTAATAAAATAATATAAAATACAATTGTAAAATGCAATTAGAATACATTATTTAACAAAAGTAAAAAAAAAAAAAAAAGATTTATTATTTTTATTAAATTATATTTTATTAAACAATTGTTTTTCTAAAATTAGCGGTGGAAGAAATGTATGTACAAATGAAACAATCTTTGTTAGCTTTACACGTCTGTCAAATAATCTCTTCCTGTCTAAGTGGGCCGCTCTTGGCCAAAAAAAAAAAAAACTGCCAAGTGGACCAGACTTTGTTCTGATAGTCAGACGTCTGGCTATTTGACACTAAAATGCAACAGATGCACAAATCCATGATCTGGAGACTAAATAAATTAGACGGCTGGATTTGCAACCAAAACGTGCAATACATGTCCCACTGACGCAGAGTCTGTTTGTGATATTTAATAAGCAGTGATTTTTCCCAAGTGTTAAATCAAGCTCTAAAACAATATTATGTCTGTTTTTCTCACTTCCTTATTATCTCAAGTCTTCCCTAGAGCTTCCTGTAATCTTGTTGCGCCGTCATTATCTCATGTTTTTTCATCTTACTTCATTCTTTTTATTCTTATCCTTTGTGTTCATTTACAATGTTTCTTTCTCTCATTAAAACCCAAAGCAATTCTTTCTTTGGAAGTATTCATCTTTCTCTTTCAAAGGGGGCACATGGGCACTCTGAGGGTCTTTGTAGAACACGGCAGAACATCAAAACAAACTCACGCCCAGGCTCGAACAAAAGCCAGTGTGATGGGCACCCAAGCGAAGGAGAATAGAAGATGCTCTCGCATTCAGCTCAGGGACGTCGGAAAGATTTGCGGGAGACTTCAAATGCTTCCCCTGAGTTTTAGGGAGCACAATGAAAACTGCCTTTGTACGTCATTGTCTCCATGAAACATAAATGATCCTACCGCTCAAGGGCGAAATGTGTGTCAAAATTAAGGGCATTTCTCTGGCAAATAAATGCTTAATACAGCAGATTTGCCTCAGCAGACGTCCCGTGGTTTCAGAGGACGCTTCAGGCCTGAGACTAAAATCATTGTCTCTATTAATCAGAATAATGCTCCATAAGGTAAATTCATCTTTAGGTTATATACTGTTTATATAATAAACTTTAAAAATATTACTTTTACTTTGAGTTTATTATACAATTACAATATAGTAATAATTATTATTGTTGTTATTATTATTATTATTAACAACATCACAGCCCAGAATTATAAACAGAAATAATAAAATAAAATAATATAAAAAAAGACTGTCACCAGATAACAACAATTATATTACTTATAAAGTTTATTATAAAATATACAATAACAAAATCGTAATAATAATAATAATAATAATTATAATTTTATAATATTAGTAACAACAATAACAACAACAATAATGTATTATTATTATTATTATTATTGGGTTAACAACATCATAGCCCAGAATTGTAAACCAGAAATAATTATTAATTATACAAGAATATGAAAAAAAACTCTGTATCAACAGTAGAATTTAATTGTATTTTTATGTTAGTTAAATTAATTTTTATTTTATTTATTTATTAAATCTATTAATACATTTTATTTTTATTAATTTAAGTTAAATAATTATATAATAAAATAATGCGTTTTTAAAACTGGTGGTGGAAGAAAAGAAAGAGGAATGTTGCATGCTAAACTCGAACCCATTTCACCCACTAGAGCACCATAGCATGTGTTAACTATACAATATAAGGAGTTTTCCAACATAAACAGATCTGTGTGTCTCTCACCTGTGTCTGTGTGATGGGCCGTGAGGCCTTGTTCTCCTGCGAGAGGAAGAAGCGGAGGGACATAAAAAGCTCGAGCATACAGCAGCGGAACTCCTCCTCGTTCTGTCCGCCCGTGGCCAGCGCAAACAGCCGTCGCGACTGGATAATATACTTAAAAATATACTCCGTCGCCTAGGAAACCAACAGAATAGCAGATCTGAGCACAGAAAGCAACATAATAGCAGCCTAATTAAGAATGCATGGGCTGTGTGAACTAATGCGATGTGGAAGTCATAACGGCCCGCAGCGAACCATTCCTAAGAAACTGAATATTCAGTAAATTACAAATATAAATTGTATTTGTGGCTGTAGAAAATCAGAAGATGGAGGACAGTAATGACAGACTCTAAATATCATTATGAAGGGCAGAATGGGTAAAAATGATTTGAGAGAGCGAGAAAAGACATGTAGTGTGAAGCATCTCACCTTCAGCACCTGTTGGATGTGTTCCTGACGGTCCGCTTCAATAATGCGGTCCACATACCACTTCAACACCTTGATCAGATCCCTGCCACAGACACAAACACACAACACTGCGGAAAACTGAACATCGACATTATGTTTGTTTAGTAGCATTGAAAGTATTTATAGGAAATCAATCTGACGTGTTTCTGAATTGTATTTATTGCATTAAAAATTAGTTTGTAGAGTACTGATCCCATAATTTAGTAGTAATAATAATAATAATAATAATGACTAAATATTAGCAAATTAACAGTATGTTTGTTCTGAGCCCACAACTTAGTAAATAATAAAATAAATAAATAATGATGACTGAATACTGGCAAATTAAAAATATGTTTGTAGTGTAATGAACCAACAATTTATAAATAAATAAATAGATAATGATGACCTTGATGAATTAATATGTTTATAGTGTACTGAACCCACAAAATAAATATTTTTTTCTGAATTGCATTTATTGCAAAATTGGCAGAACAGTATATGGGTAGTATATTACTAGTATTACTCCTGTAGTGCTAAATCTATAACTGGATAACTGGATGTTTTTATGGATAGGAGAGAGAAAGTGATCAGAAACATATGTAGGGTGCAATGTAGCATGCAAATGTTGCAATCCGGATTCAAACTTGCATTGTCTGTAGGAGCACCAAAGCCCAATGTAACCACTAAGCCATGTGTATCGTGTATCGAAGTTTTTTGTGTCTTCTTCCCAAAACATTAACATTCTAATCAAGCACATCTTTATTCTGAATTTCAAATAATCAATAGAAGAAAAAAAATAGATCTAAAATGCAATTTTAAGCGAAGTCGTGATACTGCAGGAAAATAAGAGAGACTTCTTAATCGCAGTGTATCGTAAAAGCTCATGTATTGCAACACATAAAAAGAAGCATTGCAATAGCATCATATGGTGGGATCCCTGGCGTTTTGACTGATTTCCTAGCATTGCAGTGAAAAGTTGAAGGAAAGTGACGTCTATCGCACCGGAGCGAGTGAAGTACAAGAGGGAAGTTCTTGAGCTGATTTTCCAATGCTCTGCAAGCATGCGGTTACATGGTTTTTAAGAGACTAAAAATCACAAGAAAAGGAGAACTGAAAGTCAGAACAGAAGAGACTTTAAATGAAAGAGCATGACAATATATTTGCACCAGTGAGCAAGAATAACTAGAAATAAAAAGATATGTCTAAACACCCCATGAAACTGGACTGTTGTGGCTTTTAATCTGTGTCTATTTGATTTCATGCTAAACTACGAGAGAAAATGAACTTACTGCAAATACACTGTACAGTCTTTCTCATTTTTCAAGTGATCTGTTTGATCCTCTCCAGTTTTTAACGTAATTGGTTGCGTAACATGCACATTCGACAACTGCGCAGGCTGTAATGTGGGCTGATCTCTGACCCAGATGAATGAACATGCTATTCGAGAGAGGAATCAGTGCTTCAAGAGAGCTGCGATCAAACGTCCAGGACAAAAACAAACTATACAGTGACCCTACAAAGTATTCGGGCACTTAAGCCACATCCAATGCATCAAATATCATGCATTATATAACAAAACCTCAACCCAAGTGGCATTTACATTAATGAAAGACAGCACAAGCACACATTTACATCTTTACATTTCCACTTCAAATCAATAGATCGATTCCAGGTGTCCTGAGCATTAAACGCTTCTGATTTTTAACGTACCTGTATGACAGGGCTCCTGCAAAGTGGCTTTCAATGTAGGTATCCATGACTGGTTTAAAATGCTGAAACTTGCTGTCCTGGAGCAAGTTTATAATGTGCACCTGAATGACAAAAATGCACATTCACAGTAAGCAACAAGCAATTTCATTGGCCTCTATTGTGCAAAAAAAATTAGGGTCTGTACTTACCAGACAATCAAACACCTTGAGTGCATATCTTTGTGAACTCTCGTCCAAAATGCCAAAAAGCGTGTCCAGTGTGTCTTGTAAAAACTGATTTGAGAAATTTGACTTTATTAGTAAACGTGCACCAATTAGGAGAAAGATCACTTTGATTGACAGGTTCATTAACCAACAGCAAGGCTGTGAAGGGAAGCTGACCTTAACTATTTCTGAGCCATCGATCTCTTTGAGTTTAGACAGGCTGTCGCTGATTCTCTCCGGATGGGCTCTCCACTTCAGTAAGTCCAGCATGTCACCTGCAGGAAACAGCCAATAAGCAATCAGTGTGTGAAACTTCATGCCAGATACCCAAATGTTCCCATATTCTGTGATGCATCATGCCAAGAAAACTTCCAACTAGGGACGTTTTGTCCTATCAAATACCCTGTACAAAGAGACACACACATTACCGTTCTGAGTGAGTTTGGTAGAACAGAGGAATGATGTGATCCATAAGGATTCCTTAGTGCCTTTCATAGTTTGGTTGTTGCCGGGCAGATTTGATTTCGAGAAGGTCAGTTTGAGGTAGCGAGCACAGTCTTGCAGGTTAGCGTTCTCCTCACACTGGAAAACATTAATGAAAAAGATCCTGTCAACCATTTCATCCTATTTATATATATATATATATATATATATATATATATATATATATATATATATATATATGCAATTTAATAATTAACACATCACCACACAACCAAACAAACAAATATATATATATGTATGAATTCTTGCAAAACGAATGCCAAAAAAATACTTTGGTTTATATTTATAAACAAATTAGAAACCTGCACATATTTATGCATTAACATACAGACCTATATATTTATATGTACAGTACATAACATGGTTGAGGTTACCCTAACCAATAAATATGTATTTCATTTACTTTAAAATATAAACAAAAAAAATGTTCATGTTATCATAATATATTTCAATCATTTATTTTTAGATTATAGATTTTGCATACATAGGGTCACATACAGGTGTCCAAAGTCTTATTTGCAATAAGCAGAACAACAGGTTGACCCTCTAAATTATTTAATAATTTTAATATTCCACAAGAATCGACCACAGCTAACTAGTAAAATAAGAATTATTTTCCATATACATTCCTGATAATTTATTTATAAAAAATATAATTATTTAATATTTAGTTCTATAATTATTTTTAATTAATGTATTTCTGAATTTTATTTTATTCTTTTAAATAATGGGGTATTATCTAAGTACATGTACTCACTATATATATATATATATATATATATATATTAGTGCTGTCAAACGATAAAAAAAATTAACTAATTAATTGCACATTTTTCTAAAATTAATCGCGATTAATCCCACCTAACATAAAAGTTTTTAAATATACTTTTATATTGCAATAATTTCACATTCAATCTTCAAATGTACAATGTACAAACAACATAAAGACGGTATATGTTTAATATTTCTTTAATGGCATCTTTTTTATGATTGAAGGCCAGCATCACTGATATCAATACTACTGATGTCTCTATAAAATAGTTTTCCCCCTTAATATTTAACCATTGACTGTATAGCATTCAGCATTACAGTATAATTGACAGCTATCAATTTTAACATTTATTAGACTTAACTTCTAATTTAAATGAACTTCAAACAATCTTCACACAAACCCATTATAATAAATGACATATTTAGCTACCTGTGCCCTTCAGCAGAAATATAAAGAAAATGAATAGTTACCAAACACTAAATTCTAAATCAAATATAGATGAACCCCTTAAAGCTATAAAAGTTATTGATTTCCTCTTTTTTTTTTCTTTTGTTCTTGGATTAATAGACATCACAGCAGCTGGTTATTATTATTTGCCTGCTATGGCTTTAAAAGCTGCTGCTGCTTTCTGACCCACTTCAGGTCTTAGTCTCTTCTAATGAGCGGACGAGTTGAATCGGGTGTGTTATATGAGGGAGACAGTTCTGGGGTGCCTCAGGAAAGTTTTGAAAACCATTTCAAATATGAGGCATATATAACATATTGCATGCATGCACACAGTTTTAAGGCAGCTTTAATCGCCTTTTTTGGTAACTTCATGCCTTAACTGACGGCATAACTAGGACATTGCATGCACGTAGTTTCTTTTGCTGTTTGATATGAAATGATACAGGCTACAGCGCGCGCCGGCACCTTTGTGCATGTATTTGAAGAGCGCGCACTATGAGCACAGTGTCTCTTCCGTGCTCGTTTGACTCGCGCCTGGCACGGAGGCGACGTTAGAGCGCGCGTCTGAAACGTCTCCCGTTTGATGTGGTCATAAAGACGTTCTGCATCTAAATAAACGCAATCCTTTTCAAGAAAAAAGAGACTGAGGCAGCAGTTATGAGTGGGGTGGCCAACCCTAGCCCCGCCCCTGCGTTAACGGCGTTAAATATTTTTAACGCGTTAATCTGAAAAAATTAATCTCCTGCGTTAACGCGCTAATTTTGACACCACTAATATATATATATATATATATATATATATATATATATATACACATACACACACACAAACAATCAAACCAAAAATAATTCAGACACCAAATATAATTTTAGATTTTTTTTTTTTACTAGTGGGTGCAGGACACTATAGTTCATAAATGTAAGTGAGGATAGCAAAATAAAGTGAACTGTGACATTATACCCAATAATTCTTCATACAGTGGACTACCAGTAAATTTAGGATCAAAAAATATTCAGCCACTTTTATGTTTTTATTTATTTTTCTTTAATTGCTAATGCGGAGCAGCTTTAACATCTTGAAAAACATCATCTTTTGTGTTCAACAGAAAGCACAAGGTCATATGGGATTGTAACGAAGGTAAGTACAATGATGACAGATTAGTTTTATTTTTGGCTGAACTATTGCTTTAATTAGCATCATGCAATCGCTCCACATTCAGTCAGCAGTTCTGTTGCCTCTAGCAGAAATGCAAACAGCTGACTTATTTCTTTTTTTTTTATCATTTATCTTGCTCAAACTGCTACACATACTGTAAGAGGTCAGCAGAACTGTTGTTGTACATGACCAGTGACACAGCTCAGTGCAATATTACAGGATTCAGTGATCTCTAGTGTGTTACGTCGAGACTTGTGTGTAAACGCTGGAGCAAACCGCCCTATTTCAGCGGGTGTAATTAGGCAACGAGAAGCTCACAGCATCATACTGGGCCTGTTTATGGGCTAAGCTTTCCTGAGGCTACACACATTGATTCATATACACTAATAAAAGTTATTTTATAGGTTTTACATGGTTAGATTTAAATAGGACATATGAAAAACTGGATTTTAATTGCAATTTTGAAATAAAAGGCTACATGGACATTACTAAGCTGCAAAAAATGGGCCATTTGGAAATCATCAGAACATTATTTATTATAGTCTTTTATTTGTTCAGCAAAAGATTCTTTAATGAACTGATATACTAATGGAGTGTGAGGGGTGACAGTACAACATGACACACATAACAGCAGCTCTCTGTGTCTGTGTGTTTGTGACCTCTTTTAAGCCTGTTAAATCCACAAACACTTCCACAGTCTGCAATTTCCAGAGCTGTGCCCGAAGCGTGCTGTTAAATTGGGTGTGCCGCAGGGATGTGTTTTCCGACACAGTTATTTAACTCTTACACTTTTTAATGAGAAGCAACTTTTTGAATTCAGGGCTTTTCGAGGCAAAAAGGAGCATGCAGAATGAAATAGGTGTCAGCTAGGACAATTTGTCATTTGACATACAGCTGCTCTTAAATTGCTTTTGTTGCAGAAAAGCCAACAAGACATTTTGACAGCTGTACCTTATGAACGATGAGCTCGTGGGTGCCGTCGGGCAGAGTCCGCCCGTCTTCCTGCATTAGAGGAACGAATGAGAAGCCGAACAGCTTCTTTTCCCCCTTGTCTTTTGCTGGAGAACACAAACACTGTATATTACAAGCCAAATCCATATAAAACTCCTTAACAAGAAAAGTTTTTATGCTGGAACTAAACATTGACATTTAATCTGGAGATTTAGGCCACTACATGTCTCTGACTCTTCTTGACAATATCAGGAAAAATAGTCACAGCCATACAGAAAATATGTTGTGTTTTGGATGCTGGTGTTAATGAGCAATACATGCTTGGTAAACAAGTCATCAAAATGTAATGATTAAATTAACAATTTATATTCCTTAATGACTGCATTATCCAGTCTTTTCATAATTCTGAGGAAGAAAGAATGGACAATGTACAATATTTGGAGAATATTATACATACATATATATATATATATATACATACATATACATATTATTAGTGCTGTCAAACGATTAATCGTGATTAATTGCATCCAAAATAAGTTTTTGTTTACATAATATATGTGTGTGTACTGTGTATATTTATTATGTATATATAAATACAAACACATGCATGTATGTATTTAAGAAAAATATGTTATGTTTATATATTAAATATATTTATATATAATATAAAATATAATAATATAAATATATATATATGTATTAACATGTAATTATTTTCCAAATATATACTGTATGTGTGTGTATTTATATATACATAATAAATAAACAGTACATATACATATATTATGTAAACATTTTTTTTATTTTGGATGCAATTAATCGTTTGACAGCACTTATTATTATAATTATATAATTATATATTATATATATTTTATATGTATTCTTTTTACATTTATTCATAACGCCACTGTCTTTGTTATTTTGCCTAAACCCAAACTTTTCTTTGAGTCATGCCACGAACAGAGGCATCAGTGTCTTTAGACAGGAAAAATCACAAAAAACAATGTCTCACACATTCAAAAGTCAACTACTGAATAATAAAAGAATAAAAATAGGCCGCACATGGCCAGTGACATCATTGTGTCATTTCATTTGCACAAAACCAAAGCCGCATCAACCAATCATTTTGCTCCAGCATCATTATTCTGAATAAAAATCTTGATTCTCAACCCTACACCAGCACCAAAACTAGCATAAACCAATTTGGACAAGCACAAAAATTCATAGTGGTCAATAGATCAATGAGGTGTTTTGGTGTACAGGAAGTCTAAACATCTGACAAATACAGCACTGAATTAAGCACATATGCTTAACTGGAAATTATCTGCATAAAAAAAGACCTAAAAATATCCCTTGGCGATCTCCACTTCTGGATCATTCTTGTCCATATTAAGTGCCCATTAGTGATGCTCTGACTCACACGGTTCACTGCTACATCTCCTGCAATCTCAACACTCATTTGAAATTCAGCCAATTTAACTTCTCTCAAGCTCCGCATCTAGTGTGGGAAATACTGTCTTGCCTCAGTCTTATGTGAATATGAAATGCATCCTAAAGCGAGGAAACAAAAAGAACAATGTTTTCTCAGCAGTCGCGTCGGACTTACTAGAACAGTGGCGGAACTCGAAGCGGACATGAGACCCCCGGAACATGTCGACTGGGATGGGCAGCTTGATAAGCTCCGCCCAGCGCGGGCTGTTGTTGTGGTAAAGCACGAAGGTGTGATACTCGTCTCCACCCGGCTCGCCCGAGCCCACGGCCACAAACCCCTGCAGAGAGACACAGTCGACAGAGACTGAGTGTGAGAGGATACAGAAAACCACAAACCTCTCACCGCTCCACCTCGATGGCTGTTTGTCAGCCGTGACTGTGAAAACTATGCCAGATTTAGATGAGCTTGACACAGAGGAAGTGATTTTTAATGCTGTTTCATATTACCTTGACAATGTGTTTTTAGTTCTGGTATCCTAGATTGTCTGTACTTATGAGCAAGAAAGGGGAACAGGACATATTTATGAGTTTAAAAACCTTGAGGATCTGTCCATCGGCGTCCAGAGCATAGACGGTGACCTCTACGTTCCTCGCCACGCTCTTCCCTCCCTTCTCGAACTCGCCCTTCTCCAGCGTTATGTAGAGATCATTTCTCATCTCACCTTCAAGAGAACAACATATGTGAAAAAATGGTTTTAAATCAAAATTTAACAACAAATTGGATGACCAGCTTATCAGTAATATAATAAATTATATAAATATATATATGTTTTATTCATTTTTTATTATAAAAAAAATTATATATATATATATATATATATATATATATATATATATATATATATATATATATATATATATATATATATATATATATATATGTGTGTGTGTGTGTGTGTGTGTGTGTGTGTGTGTGTGTGAGAGAGACCCTGGACCACAAAAAAGGTTAAATCACCTTCAAATGGGATCGAACCTACAACTGTTTGCAATCCAGAACTCTTATCAAGATTTGCACCAAGAGTGCATTTTCAGCATGGATTTTCAATGTTAAAATGAAACCACAAGTCCTTGAGTAGGATGCCTTCACAAAGACGGTGATTTAAAAAAAAAAAAAAATTTAATCAAACGACTTTTTACCATGTACATTGATTTTTATGCTGTTTGCTCAGCAGCAAAATCCACAAACCAATAAGACTCAAGCTTTTTCTCATGTTTCTGGAAGTCAAATTGATTCTGGAATGAAAAGGCACTTCACATCGATTGAATAGAAATGCAAAAGCACATCTCTCCTCAACAAGCTGCATGATTTGAAAACGTTGCAGGTTTCATACTATATACTTCAGGTGTAGCACCATTAGCTAATGATAAAACATGGAAAGTTTCATCACGATTATGACAGGAGCACAAACACAAAGTTCATCTCTCCCAAATGTCCTCAGCAGGTGCATCATGTGACTCACGGATAAGGCCGCTAACAAATTAACACATTCTCTATCACACAGTAAGTGTATTTACATGCTCACACCTTGCAATTTTTCATGGTCCATCCGTGCTTCGACACCCTCACCTCAACAGCTCTGCATGCACATTTTCACATGGGTGCAAATGCAAATGTTACGGCCAAAAATAGGTAATGGTTCAATGCAACCACATTTATATGATGTATCGCTCATGTCGAGGAAGCAAGCACAGGTCCATTTCCTGACACTAAAGATATATGTAGATACATGTACAGTTGCATGCTTTGTCCCATGCAGCATGGTTTTAAAATACACTGTGAGCTGCGGGTCACGTTTTTAAAGCATGCAAACGAAGGGGACAAAGAACTTGCGCCACCGAGCAGAGGAAGTGTGGGTTCCTGTATGTGTGTGTAATGCATTTAAGTGCGTGCAGTCCTATTTCAAGACCCAAATTCAAACCAGTAGTCATGCCAACTAATAGCCATATAACAGTTGCTGTAGCAACAATCAGAAAAAAAAGTCAAAGTGAGTTTCCTGGAAGATGGAAACTGGACTATATGTGAAACACACACTGAGAAAGAAGAGAAGATCAGCCTACAGCAAAGAACTAATAATAAATCGGGCAGCCATAAGGCACGGTTACTGCCAGCGACGGCACATTCATCCAGGAGGCAGCAGACAGGCTGCTTGTGCAACCAAAACATCTGGGTCAGTAATGGAAAGACTGAAGGAGAAAATAGTCTCAGACGCACACAGACTGCCTGATGAATGCCGCACACAAAAATGGTGAGAGCTTCTCGAGCTTGCAAGTTAGAGTCTGATTGGTTGGCTTTGTGGAATTTATGGGAGTCAAGGTACACTGGATATTATCAGTCTGATGGGAAAGAAGATCAAAGTAGAGTGAGGCTAAATTATATAGCATCAAAAGTTTTGTTCGAGAAAATAAACTGTAAATAAAACTAAATACAAAAAAAAAAAAAAACTCATAATTACATATTTTGTTAGTTTGGAGAGACTTTCTGCAGGCTACAATTAGAGAGAATCAAAGAATCCAAAAATATGAAGCAGCACAACTGTTTTCAGCATTGATAATAATAATAAATGTTACTTTAACACTAAATCAGCATATTAGAATGATTTCTGAAGGATCATGTGACTCGGAAGACTGGAGTGATGATGCTTAAAATCCAGCTTTGCATCACAGAAATAAATTACATCCTCAAATACATTCAAACAGAAAACAAGTATTTAAAATTGTAATAATATTTCATGTTATTGTTTTTACTGTATTTTTAATCAAATCAATGCATCCTTGGTGAGCATAAAGGGGACTTCTTTTAAAAACATTTAAAACTTCCCAAACCCAGACATTTGAATGGTTGTGTGTATATAAGCACACAAGCAAAAAATATGTCCATTTCTAAGCAAAAATGATTTTCACCTGGCATAATGACATCAGAGAAGCCCAGTTTTTTGGTAATGGACACTCCTCTGGTGAAGAGCACCATGTATTCTCTCCGCAGCTGCTCGATGTCGCCATGCAGCAACTGGAGCGCCACCGCCAGACCTGGATTGAACACACACATTGAATTCATATTAATCTTTAAACAAACACAGCATAATATGAGCTGATTACAGATGATTATTCACAGCTTTCTTGAATCGATCACTAAATGAATGGACCTTTACCCAACAGACCGACACTGAGAAAACTCTGCACCTGCACATGATGAATATTCACAGGTATTCATTGGAGAGCACATGCATATTCATTAGAAAGCTCTGAATATAATAATCCTCCCACACTTGACTCGCTTGTTTTGAGAGGTTGTGATAAATGTCAATTTTGCCTAATTGTATTCTGTCCAGAAGAGTTTTGGCAGTGTTTCTGGTTAATATCTGAGTGGTTTGCATTTGGATAAACTGCGCTTCTTTTGTGACAATAGTAATGAATATTCACATGTAATGATGTGAAAGTGATGTAGCGAAAAACACACACATCTGCCCAGAACTGCCTCTTGTAAAATTTCTAATCACATGAAAATGAATAAAATGATCCACGCCAACTGTCGTCCACAACTTTACAGGAACAATCCTATAGGCCATCGGTACATGACGGTAAAATGATTAAGCAAACATGCATCAGGGTCTGTGCTCCCGCAGCTCTTAATGATGTTCTGAAGCAGCGCCGAGGTTGATCATAAACCTCGTCTGGCACATACTCAATGGCAACGGCTTTATGTTGTATAATCGCTGTTTGATGGCACAGGGTCAGAGAAGTGCTGTTGGAGAATTATTCAATTACTGAGCTCGCACGACGTCTCCATTAATCACACAGACAGATTCAGAACGTGCACGTGGGAACTGAGCCAATCTAAACCTACCCAAATAGAAATGTTACGTTACTAGCATGTATTACTATTTACTTCTCAGCAATTAGAAGACAATGATTAATAAAATGTTCTATGCAAATGATTTGAATGCATAATGCATAAGATATTTCAGGCACTGTATAAGTAAGATGCATTTATGGATATCAAGGTATAAAAGTATAAAATCAAGGCAATTTTTAAAATTTTTAATGCAATTTTTTTTTATAAAAATTAAAAAAAAAAATTTTTTTTAAAGCAAACCAAATTGTGAAGCCCTTTAGGATTGTCTCCAATTAAGGCAACATTTTTATTGAAAATGTTAATAAAATAAAATTAGCGTTAAATAAAAGAAAATAAATTAAAATGTAAAGGCCTTTAGGATTGGCTCCAATTAGGGCAACATTTGAAATAAAAATGTAAATAAAAAAAATTAAATTAAATTAAATTAAAATGTGAACCCCTTTAACATTGACTCCAATTAAGGCAACATTTTTCTTAAAAAATGTTAATCAAATAAAATTAGGTTTAAATACAGGACAATAAATACAATTATACATTATAAATTAAATTAAAATGCTAAGCCCTATCAGATTGGCTCCAATTAAGACAACATTTTAAATAAAAATAATAATAAACTAACATTAAATAAAATAAAAAAATCATTAAATTAGTTAAATTAAATTAAATCATTATATGCAATTCAATTCAATTGGCTCTAAATGAACAAAATTTAGATTTTTTTTGACAAGTACTATACACATTCAGTGCTCCCTAATGTAACATTGCTCTATAATTACAGTCCAAGTACAGTTAATTTATTTTCAGCCCATTATCATAATCATTATCATAATGTTTAATAAGGTCCTGATAAAGCTGTTTCTTTGTTCTGCTCAGCGTAACTGATGTGGTAGAGATTAATCTAATAGAAACGTCACGGCTGATGACTGTGTATCATAGTAAGGATGTGATCTCATTTCCACCACATGTGCAGGCATTTAACAAACCTGCATTGAATAATTTCATACATTAGCAGAAATCATATCTTCATTCGTTTGGATAAAATCTGAAATTTAGCAAGATGCAGCTTTTGTGAGCATTACTGTTCATTGTTTGGTGAATAATTGACTATGAGTCAGTCATCATAATTAATGTATTCCCTGCTTTTGCGATGTGATTATTCAACAACGGATGTGAAGATGCTGCGTACAATTACCAGCTCTTCACAGAAAACGCAGAAATTGCAAAAAAGCTGCAAATCTACCATCTGGATGCTTGTGCTTCTTTATGTGCATATCTTTTTTTTTCCCCTGCCGGAATGAAATTTATTACCATGTGTAGCTGTTTGGATAAGCCACCCTGAGGGTCTTTTCATGCTTCTTCAGATCTAAAATTATTAACTTCGAGTCATCATGCAAATGAGGTTTCTGGGAGAGCCGAGCATCTTTATACCACAGCCAGATACCACTGCTGGCGAACCGCGTACACAAGCATTATGCTGAAAATGGGTGTATTTAATTTAAGGGGAAATACACTTTTGAAGGTTTTATTTTCCCTGAAGTCCACTTATAATGTTTATCAAAGTTTCATGCACCTAAAACAGTCTTAATTGTTATTTTCATGACCATTTTCCAGCCTCTCTCTGACCTTTAGAATAAAAAAGGCTGTTACTGTACCTTTAAGAATATATGCAAATGACCTCTTAAATGATTGGCTAACCTCCTTACATTAAAATAAATGCTGATATGTAAAAGTGGGTGGACTTATGTTAATGGTGTGATGTCAAAGCCATGGCAATTTCTGACCCGTTTATGAAAATAGTTTTTAATAAATGACTTGACTGAATCTCAGGGTTGTGATGGTTACCTGTGTTAGATCCTGAGAGGTTGTATCTGGAGTTGACTTTCTTAATGATGTTATCGTGGATTTGACTCCAGTCGCTCTCTGTGTTGCAGCTGCAAAAAAACAAGGACAATCAGAGCGCTGGATTCAATCACAGAGCCACACAGATACAAAGAACAGCAATAATATTAACAGTCTGAAGGACTGGCCACGAGCCAGCTGATAATGTGTGAGTGAACCAAAGATCTAGAGCCAAACTCATCTGTCTGCCGTCCACTGCAAAGTAGGCCACAATATTACAGATCGTTGAGATAGATTTCCATTTGTATTTCAGGTATCAACTCTATAGATAACAACCAATTACTTCAAATTTGATTGTGGAAGAGAGAAAATATGCTATAAAAATAAGGACAAAGACAACTTTGTTTTCTTAAGGAAAGTTATTAGCTAGTGACATTTGCTACCAAAAACAAAACAAAACATAAAAAATAAATAAAAATAAATTAAACAAAAATCTTCTAAGCCTATTTTCATGGCAATTAAATCTGGTTTTAAAAAGATAAATAGAATTTTCGTCATTTAAACTGATAAATTTTATATACAAAGAGTGTCTACTCGAGATAAAAAAAATACATAAAGATTAAAAAACGTTTTCCTGTTGACAAATTACTAAATAAATCCTTTAGATAGCTTTCTGAATAATGATTTTGGCTGATTATCTTTATTAAATGAAAAATAGAATTCATTAGAATTCATTTTTTTTATTAAAATAAAAAAATGGATTATAATATTTATCATTTTTTTATTTTAATAATTTTTTGAATTATAATTTATGACTTTTTAAACACCTTTATTTATTTATTTGTGTTTCCTGCCATGTTATCATTGAATACCATTTTCATGGCACAAACTGGGTTAAATCTTTTAAAAAAGATTTTAAAAAAAATGTAATCATATTTAAAAGGAGATACATTTTATGTATAAAGAAAAATGTGCATACAATGTTTTATGTCCAAACACTCAAAGTTTTCGTGTTAATAATTTACTAAACAAATCCTTAAGCTTTCTGAATAAATTCACTGGCTGACTGTTTGAAATTAAATTAAATGAAATTAATAAACTTTATGATTTGTTCAGTACATTACTTTTTATTTTTTCACATCTTTACTTATTTAGGTGTTTCATGTATTGTCATCATCCAAGACTATTTTCATGGCAAATATTTTATTTTTCTGGACATCACAATTTTTTTAATTCCCTTATATTCATAGAAGAAGATTAATGAACATGAACATGATGTTGACTTGGCAACCTCATCCAATCTTACCAATCAGGGGTAAGAAAGTCTGATGCCAGGAAGTCAAACTTGGTTGATTTTACGGTCCTGAGGTGTTATGCAGTGTGTGTGTGTGTGTGTGAGGGTCACTTACGCATAGACCTTCAGCAGGTGGTCATCTTTGGAGTCAGCAGTGAGAAGATCAGCGATGCTGACCACAGCACAGCCGACCGGACGTCTGTACTGCACATTACACGTGTTCTTCTTCTCTCCTGCACCCATCCTCCCTACACACCCACACACACACACACACACACAAAACAATCAGTGCTCATCACACGCCTGCAGGCTCTTTGGCATCAGTAATTATTCAGTGGAGAAATGTCGGCTTTTACCAATCCTAATGATGTGTACCACAATATACACGTCTTTCCTCAGGTCGCCGCTGCCCAGATCCTGAATAAAACATCAGCGACAGTTAATCAGCACAGATTACTCCGCATGATTACTCTGGCAGAGATTTCATCTCAACACTCACCACAAAAAGTGTGCATTGTCTTTCAGTCTTCTCGGGAAACTTGGGCACACCGTTTTTATTGAGTTTAACAAAGAACCTTTCACTGCAAAACAAAGAGAGAGAACAAGAGAAATGCTTTCAGTTTATACAATGAGTTTATTCTGCTGTTTAAAAAACACAGAGCTCTCAATCAATTGCATTTTTAAAGTCTGTGAGGACAATATACTGCATGTATCATTTTTGGCACAGCAGACACAATGCTGTAAAATTCACTTTGCCAAATAAAATATTTACTGAGCAAAATCTCATAAAACGGTTTATCATAACAGATCCTAACTGTCAAGAAACTAAGAATTTTTTAAGTAAAACATGCTATTAAAACAAAACAACAAGTGACAAACCAAACACACACACACACACACACACACACACACACACACACACACATTTATATATTTTTTTTTATATAAAATAAAATAAAATAAGTTTTAGGACATTAACACAATGATCATTACAAGTCAAATGAATTCACAATCAAAAATCACAATCAAATCTAATCAAATCATCAAATAAAACACACACACACAAAACAAAACCAACCACTAAAACAAAAAATTAATTTTAAAAAAGACGGGGAAAAAAACATTGCGACACTTTCACAGTAAAACCATGTTTTTTGGACAGGTACCACAGTACTTTTTAGTGAGCTGCTGTATTTTTTAATATACGCATCCTGCAAATTATAGAAATGTGCATGTAAAACATGAGCCGTCAATACAAGAGAATAACGGGACAGACACTCGTGTCCTTCACCCACCAAACTCATAATCCACTTACATGACTTTCACAGCACCATGATAAAAAGACGAGCAGCCGTATAAATGAACCACAACAGGAACAATAGCTGGCAATAGAAATCGAACAAAACTTGCAACTCCAATCCACTCAGGAATACACACACATTCATGCACAGACTTGTATTAAACTGGCCCTTCACACAAACACCATGTAATTAATTGTGCATTGTTGCGATCCCAGCGTCCCATCACCAGAGGAAGGAGCATAAAAGGCTGTTTTGGCCTTTGACACGCAGCTGCAGGGCTGCGATGGCTTTCTGAAGAGGCGTCTGTGGACACTGGGATATTGCTATCGGCAGATATCACGCCAACATTTCCATAACACACAGACGGGCGGCTTTCTTTCCCCTCTCACCCCAGAATTTGATATTTCCTCCCTTGATGCCAGGGATTGTAACACGACAAGTTCAATTGGGGCACCGATACGAGCCCCCGTCTCCCTCCGGATAAATCGACACGGCCAGAAAAGTGATCCCTGTATGCCTGAGTGGATATATTAAACGTGCCACAAAATGCTCCCATGGGAACAGAGGGGGAGCAGTTACCCAGAAGGCTGTCAATCAGCACTTTGTACACATCCTGTGGCAGAAATGAAGTGAAACACAAATAGACGCTTCACACACTGACACAAGGGGCTTTTGGTAGCAGCGTTCAGTCTGTCTAAAGAAAAGTGAATACAAACAGCATCCTTGGCTTTTTGTAACAGCACTCCCTCTCCGTGCACCGCTAGAAATGGGTATGAACTGGTAACATGAGCTGCCTAACACCAGGACTGATGCTGAATCACTCCACTCAAAGAAATGCTGCAGGATCAGTAAATGTAATAATCAAATTAAATAAAATAAAAATTCAACTTTTAGTTTGTGAATTAGAAAACTATTTATGGTTATTTTTACAAACTTATAAAAAGATAAAAAATAATAATAAAATAGTATATGAAATAATACATGAATATAATACGATACAAATATACTTCATAAGAAATTATAATAAAATAAAAAAATAAATAAAATAAGAACAAAAATAATAAATGATTATATTATGATACAAATATACTTTATACATTATAAAAAAAATTATTATAAAAATAAAAACAATTATAAATAATAATAATAATAATAAAATAGTATATAAAAATAATAAATTAATATTATATTATACAAATATACTTTATAAGAAATTATTATAAGATGCTAAATTACAGACAAGTAGAAATAAAAATGAAATAAGTTATAAATAAACAAAAGTAATACTAGTATGCAACAACATGGTATATCTCCAAATATTAATGTTAAATGCCTAAATGTAGATGTTCATTCCATACTCAGAAGTATGTAGGATTGTCAGTAATGAGCAGTATTGTCTGTAACAGCACATTAAATGCATTTAGTGTAAAATATTCAAATTGGGATACAGCCCTAGTGATTCTGGGGAATCTGGGCAGCAGTGAGATTAAATCCACAGGAGCTGTCAGGATGGACATTGAGCAGATTTGAAGCCGCAGGCGAGTCTGGCAGAGGCTGAAAAAACAGGAGCCACCATTCCATATAGAAACAAAAAAGATGAATAATTAACTGGAAACCAGCCAACTAAGCAGGTAGAGAAATCGGTGATGGATCAGAGCCACATTAATATTCTCCTTCAAGACTACAGACAGGGACTGAGGGAAAAAACTCCAATCAATGAACAGAGGGGAAAACACTGAGACAATGTGAGCAAACGCCAGCGAGCAGCTGCTGAGACGGTTACAGTCTGTAATTAACCATTAGATGAGATAAACAGGTACACACACACACACACACACAACCGTCTGTAGGCTCTCACAGCCTCCACTGCAGGTGTGTTTCCCTGATGAAAACTGTTTATTTGTTTTTCATCTGTCTGGCAGCGGCCAGGAACAAACACAGGAGGAAGTACATGTAATGAGGTTATGATTGACGAGCACATCCTGGATATAAATAGGATATTTTTCCACAAAAGGAAGACTTTTTATTATAATATCGCTATAAAAGCTTGTTTAGGCCACGGGATTAAAAATAAATAACTGTAACTGAGACTTTTTATCTCACAATTCTGAGTTTATAAAATTCAGAATTGTGAGACATAAATGCAGAATTGCATTGCAAAAAAATCAAAATTGCAAGATGTAAACTCATAATTCTAAGAAAAAAGTCAGAATTTAAAGCAATTAAAGAAAATCAGGATTTTGAAATTATATCTTGCAATTCAATTTTTTTTTCTCAGAATTGTTAAATACAAACTCAGAATTGCAAAAAAAAAAAAGTCACTTTTGTAAGAAAAAGTCAAAAGTGGGCAAAAGTCTCAATTACTTAAAAAAATAAAAAGATAAAATAAAAACATTCTGTAGTGGAAACAGGCTTCCATTAAAAATGCTGTTCTTTTGAACTTTCTATTCATTAAAGAATCCTTCAATGTTGATAATTGAAAGAAATGTTTCTTGAGCATCAAATCAGCATATTAGAATGATTTCTGAAGGATCATGTGAAACTGAAGACTAGTAATGATGCTGAAAAATCAGCTTTGCATCAAATAAATAAATTACATTTAAAAAATATATTCAAATGGATACGTTATTTTAAATTGTATTCATATTTTACTACTTTTTAATATCACTACTTTTACTGTATTTTTGATCAAATAAATGCAGCCTTGCTGAAAATAAGTCGCCTTTCAAAAACATAAAAATGATCTTACTGAGTGTGAATCTACATTTGAATACATTTATAAGCATGTATAAATGATTGCTTAGACGCTCACCTGAGCGGTTTGTTCTCTCGACTATCATAGATGAAGAAGAAGACCTCCAGCTCTTCACCCAGGTTTGAGCTCATCAGACTCTTCAGATGGACAAACAGGTGATGTGTGCTGACAGGAGTCGGAGTTTCCTTCTTTCTGTGCCGATTCTCCATCTATCCATCCAAACACATACAGATCATTACATGTGATGCATCCATTTTTCAATAAAGCAAGACATAAAAGTGACCCAGTAACACAATGCATGTAAAGATCTAACTTTGCATTGTGTTTCTCTTTTTTAACACCAAGAAAAGCAGGAAAAGCTGTGCATAACATCTTCAGAAATGCACAGAATATTCCATTGAATTCCAGCAGCTCTGTGTTCACAGCACGACTCCTTTACAGCCAGCCAAATCTAATTTGTTTCAGTTAATATGCTCCTTTCTTTGCAATGACACCACAGAGTGCAATGTCAAACGCACACGCATTCACATGCACATCACTGCACACATGCTTATTTTAAGTGCACATTCACACCGTTGTTGTGTAACAAACACACTTCTCACATGGGAGCATCATCCATTGGACGTGTAGATTCATTGAATCGCACCACATTCTGATCACACATCTCTGTGTGAGGACACTGAGGTGTGAACAGGCGTGATGTGAAATATAAAAAGGCCAACGGGCAGTGCATATGCTCTATCTGTGTGTATGCATGAGGAACACAGAGACAAACACTAATGAACACTTTCATTTATTATCATACTTATTATGATAAAGTTATTATGATAGCAAGCAATTAACCTTAAACAATGGCATGCAGCCTTTAAGTATTCCACACATAATTAGCATTGGAAGTTTTGCAAGCAATTATTCAAGTAAATAGACAGTCATTAGAATTAATGTGTACCAAGATATGTTAAAAACAGTATGTCAGTGGTGTGCTGATTGTGGGGGTGGGGGTTGGCTAACATTACCCACAACCCCCAGCAAAACAGAAACGGAGGAGCTTGCAATGAAACGTTTGCAATTATAGAAAAAGCTATATTAGTAGTTTTTAAATGCATGAACATAATAATGTATAAATAACAATAATAATAAATAATAACATTTTTAAATAATGCATTTAACAAAATGCTAACACATGTAAAATAATTATGGTATGTAAAAAGGTAAATAATTAAATTGCATCCAAAATAAAATAAATGCATGAACATAATAATGTAATGTAATAAATTATAAATAATATTGTATTTTAAGGTAATTAATTTAATGAGATGCTAACACATGTAAAATAATTATGGTATGTAAAAAGGTAAATAATTAAATTGCATCCAAAATAAAATAAATGCATGAACATAATAATGTAATGTAATAAATTATAAATAATATTGTATTTTAAGGTAATTCATTTAATGAGATGCTAACACATGTAAAATAATTATGGTATGTAAAAAGGTAAATAATTAGATTGCATCTAAAATAATAAAATAAAATAAAACATCAAATAAAATTAAACTAAGTAAATGTCAAACCATTTTTATTCACACAACTGTTATAATTATGAAATAATTATTTGAAATAGTAATAGTACTATAATATTATTATACTTCTTTATACAACTGTTATAATTATGAAAAAAATAAAATTATAGTTTCTAAAATTATACAATAATTAATAAAAAGGTAAACATTTATTTTATGAGTTTAAAATAAATGCTTACATTCAGGTAATAAAGGTTAAATACTTCAAGTGCATCCACAAACTTGGTTTCAACTTCATGAGTAAAAACAAATATATCGAAGTACCTTAATAAAAGAAGGGGGAAAAAAAAATCAAAGAGCATTAGTTCCTCTTTTGCGAGAAATGACGTTAGCCGAGGCTCAAATAACAGAGTTTTAAAGGGAATGAATAGGCTAAAAAGATAAAGCACTGGAATTTCAATAAAGACTTTATTCCTTGTTTGGCAGGTCGGGTCAGATCATGGAAGGTTCTGGACTCTAAACCGCTTACTTTCACATCAAGAACTCCAAACAAAGACCACGTGAGCTCTGATAATGCGTGTGTGGGGTAATAATTATCATGAATAATCAACCAAGCCAAACCAATAAAAAAACATTCATGATATCTGGTTCTAAAACTGACTAAATAATTTTTATAAATAAAAAATAACCCTGGCTGATACAGATAGTCCAATTTACTGTACATTTATAGTTCTTGCCATGTTTTCCCACTCCCAATCTCACAGTTTCTTTCACACACACTCTTTTGTGTTGACATCTGAATCCTCAGAACTAATTAAAGTGTGTGTGGTGCGACTGTGTGACCTGATTCACTCCCAAACTATTCATCACAACACTCTGGGTATGTGTCACAGGTAATGAGCTCAGTCTAAACACACACCAAACACCTGCTATTCAATCCCAGCTAAACTAGACCATCATAGCACAAAATAACCCAAATAAATCAATAACGACTGCCAAGAACTTCCTTTTTTAGCTTCGACAGCCATTCATCATAAACGCCAGTTCTAAGTTTAAACAAGATCCGTTAATAAAGCTGTCATAACTTTTGAGTTCAAATGATTTTTTTGGCCGTCAGGAATTAGCAGGTTGCAAACATCCGCCTCGCGTTTCATCGCATATGCAGCTGATGGCAAAAAGTGCCACATAAACCACAGAGACAGGGTGCGGTAATGGAGTCCGACTGCCAGCGGAGGGTTATTACATTACATTACACAGTACTGGGACACTTCAGGTCATGTTTAGCCGAGGTAATGCTCCACATAACTCAATTATATCACAGTAGAGACTCCCCGCTGTCAACAACCCTCCGGCCGATGACCAGACTTCCACATCCATGACGGCTGTAATTTTCTGCAGCGTATCTTGACTGTGCGGTTCAGAATTACTGTCATTTTCCCCATGGGGCCTGTTACTTGAGCTGAAGGGAGCGCGTGAGGCTTTCATCACAGGCCTCTTGCGTTTAACAGAATGGGATTAAGTGGCTAAATCGGGGATGGAGAGAAATCTTTGATAGTCTGAGGAATGCGGTTGTTGTGGGAAGGCAGGAAAACAGACGTACCAGACGGTAGAGCTCGGTGACGCTGATTTCATCCGGGTCCACCATGCTGAACTCCCTCCTGGGTACCAGGTCCAAACCCAGCTGCCTGTGAAAGATGGAAATAACAGCATTACTAGTTCACCGTATCTTGCAAGTGAAAACGCTACATATAGTCACACAATCAAAACCAATCCGTAAGAATCTGTTTTTTAATAAACTGTTGTGTGAAGCTGGATTTTGAGATTTCGCTGTGGACGGGGATACCAAACGAAACACTGCAAAATTACAAACCAAGCAGAAGACCAAGATCCTGCTGCTTATCACAGCCGGTTAGGACAAAATCGCATGGAAGAAATTAATCTCACAAACAAAAGTCTTGGACACATTTTAGGCCCCCAAATAAATCACAATAATTAAATAAGAATTTATATTTCACAGAAAAAAATTAAGAACATTCAGGCCCATATGTCCAGATGTTTTACTTGAGTGAGTATTTCTGTAATTTACAATATTCTCTGTGGTGATTATCATTAGATTATAATTAGTGGAATTAATGAATTTACTCATATTAAAACAAGCATAAAATATATACAGTACAACAAATAATACCAAAATATATAAATATTTAACTTTATACTTGCACTACCAAAAGATTTATTTTACAAAAAAAATACTCCTCTTTTAAACTTTCTATTTAGTAAATAATAATGCTTATTTGTTTAAAAAAAAATGTTTTTTACAAAAATATTAAGCAGCCTGACTTCAACATTGAAAATATTAAGAAACGTGTCTTGAGAACCATAATAGAATGATTTCTGAAGGATCATGTGACACTGAAGACTGGAGTATTGAGCTTTGCATCACAAGAATAAAATTACATTTTAATATATATTAATAAAGAAAACCATTATTTTAAATAATAATGTCAAAAATTTTCTGATTTTAGTGTACAACCCCAAATCAGAAAAAGTTGGGACAGTATGGAAAACGCAAATAAAAAAAGAAAGTAGTGATTTCTAAATTTACTTTGACTTGTATTTCATTGCAGACAATATGAACACAAAATATTTCATGTTTTGTCTGGTCAACTTCATGTCATTTGTAAATATACATCCTTCCCTGTCATTCAGACCTGCAACACATTCCAAAAAAAGTTGGGACAGTAAAGCATTTACCACTTTGTAATGTTGCCATTCCTTTTCACAACACTTAAAAAACGTTTAGGGACTGAAGACACCAAGTGATGAAGTGTTTCAGGTGTAATTTTGTCCCATTCTTCCTGCAAACAAGTCTTAAGGTGGGCAACAGTACGGGATCTTTTCGTTGTCGCATTTTGCGCTTCAAAATGCGCCACACATTCTCTATTGGAGACAGGTCGGGACTGCAGGCAGGCCAGTCAAGTACCCGTACCCTCTTCCTCCGCAGCCAGGACTTTGTAATGTGTGCAGAATGTGGTTTTGCATTGTCTTGTTGAAATATGCATGGACGTCCCTGGAAAAGATGTCTTCTTGAAGGCAGCATATTGTGCTCCAAAATCTCTATGTACTTTTCAGCATTAATGGTGCCATCACAGAAGTGCAAGTTACCTTTGCCAAGGGCACTGACACAACCCCATACCATGACAGACCCTGGCTTTTGGACTTGTTGCTGGTAACAGTCTGGATGATCCTTTTCTTCTTTGGTCCGGAGCACACGGCGTCCATTCCTCCCAAAAAATACCTGAAATACTGATTCATCTGACCACAGTACACGTTTCCACTGTGTGATGGTCCATCCCAGATGCCTCCGAGCCCAGAGAAGTCGACGGCGCTTCTGGACACTGTTAACATAGGGCTTCCTTTTGGCACAGTGCAGTTTTAACTGACATTTGTGGATGTAACTACGTATTGTGGTACTTGACAAAGGTTTGCCAAAGTAGCCCTGAGCCCATGTGGTGATATCGCTTATAGATGAATGACGATTCTTGATGCAGTGCCGCCTGAGGGATCGGAGATCACGGTTGTTCAGCTTAGGCTTGCGCCCTTGTCCTTTACGCACTGAAATTCCTCCAGATTCCTTGAATCTTTTAATTATGTTATGCACTGTTGAAGGTGAAATATCCAAATCTCTTCCTATCTTTCTTTGAGGAACATTGTTTTTAAACATTTCAATAATTTTCTCACGTATTTGTTGGCAAACTGGCAATCCTCGGCCCATCTTTGCTCCTAAAGGACTAGACCTTTCTTGGATGCTACTTTTGTACCAAATCATAATTACAATCACCTGTTGACATCAACTGTTTCAAATCACATCATTATTTAACCAATTTACCTCATTACTAGCCCTAAATTGCTTCTGTCCCAACTTTTTTTGGAATGTGTTGCAGGTCTGAATGACAGGAAAGGATGTATATTTACAAATGACATGAAGTTGACCAGACAAAACATGAAATATTTTGTGTTCATATTGTCTGCAATGAAATACAAGTCAAAGTAAATTTTGAAATCACTACTTTCTTTTTTTATTTGCGTTTTCCATACTGTCCCAACTTTTTCTGATTTGGGGTTGTATTTTAAATAAATTTAAATGTTATTAAAAACATGAAACAACTTTACCAACCCTAGTCTTTTAAACAGTAGGGAATTTTAATATTTATTTATACTAACTTTTTAGTTACAGTTAAAAAATGACAAGTTTTGGGTAATTACGGTAAAAAGAATTTGAATGCAAATAATATGCTTAATTGTCACAAAAATGTCAATCTTAATGGTTTCAATCTCTCATGCAGAATGCAAGATAATTCATACTCGCATAAATCATGTTATCTGATGTTTAATAAACTTATGTGGAGCTGGATTTTGAGATTTCACTTTTCAATTTGTGTGAAATGACCTGAACATGTTTGCGACAGGTGTTTTGTGATTAACCATGTTGCTTTAACACATCACACAGGTGATACCGTACTCACTCGTTGCCCCAGTCCAGACGTGCCGTGATGTGCTGTTTGACATCCCTCATGCGGTCGTGGGTCAGGTGACCCACCAAAACCTGCCGCCTGAGGTCCAAAATCTCATTCATCACATGCCACAGTCTGTGAAACAGATCTCCTTCATTTTTCTGTGGGGATAAACAAAAGATGGGAAAGATAAAGGTGAAATGTTGACGATACAGCTTTAATAAGGGGTTTATATTGCTGTAGCACTCAAATATAATGACCTGGTGTAAAAATAATTCACAAACAGTCCATCCCCCCCCCCCCCCCCCAATGCAACAACAGCTTAAATACAAATAATATATTCCGCCCGACAGCGTCTGTGCACCCGGAGTTCACGAAACCAGCGTCTGGCTGTGGGCGGACTGCTGTGTTTGCCCAAACAGTATTTACCACAAAGAGCTGCTTCCACATGGCGCCCCAGTCCCTCAGGGTGAACGTCATCTCCGTAATGACAGAGTCTTCGGTCGGCACCACCGTCTCGAACTGCCTGTGAGTCAAATATGGGCGGCACACAGCACAACACATATGAGATACACCTCATCTGCTTCTGCCACAGATGCTGTACTGTTCGTTAATCAAAGCAGAAAGCAGATGTACAGTGGAGCGCTGGCGCTTTCCTTCTGTTCACCGTCGCTACATTCATTTAGCATTATGTTCAGGCAGCAAAGTCTCACAACAGATGTCTGTGCACCAACAAAATGTCATAATATGGTTGCAGAAAATACAGAACACCAATTATATTGGAATATAATTCAGAATATGGAAGAAGCTAAAACAATTACGTGGCCAGATATGTAGGGCTGAACAATTTTGGAAAATAATCTAATTGCGATTTTTTTTTTTTACCAATATTGCGATTGCGATTTAATATGCAATTATTTTATAAAAACAAAACAAAATAAATATTTCAGTTTTCAAACTAAATAAATTCATTTTACTTCCATAAACTTTCACTTTCCAAAGAAAAAAAAGTGATACATTTTTCATGCTGCAATAGTTCGTCAATAGGCATACATATTTATGTTTATCAACAAAATTCAGTCCCAGCTGTGTGAGATTTAGGGAAAAGCTAAATATATCGAAAAATCCAAATCAAATTAGACTGTTTAGTGGTGTATGGAGTGACATTTTCTTGCAGACTGCAAACTATAGGTTAAAGTAGCTGTACTGCAGTAACAATAGTGAACAGATGTGTAAAATGTGCATGTTTTCACTTTACAAAGACATGCCAGATATCTGTGATTACACAAATGTTATTAATATCACCGAAACTCCAGTTCAATGTTTCCATGGGGGGAGATTTACTACAGTAAATACTGAAACAGCACAATGACCAAGCTAAATACTCCGCTAAATGACTTGGTGTTTGTTCTTTCCTTTCAACTCACCCTTTATTCTTGATATTAGCATTCTTCAGATGGATGTAGCTGCATGGGAAAATGCCCTAATAAGAAAGACAGATAGACAAACAGATAAATAAACCAAAATAAAAAATGAATAAGCCTACTAAGAATCAAGGGAGAAAACAGACAGAAATAAAGCAAGATATTGGCTTTGATCCGTGCGTTTTGGCTGACTGTGTTGCTGTGATATTTCAGGAACTGAAAATAGCATCCGACACAGACACGACTGATAAAAGACAGAGACGGTTCTTACCTTGGCATTCGGGTTCTTGAGGACAGATCCTCTGTACCAACCTGAAACACAACATTTCTGTCACTTTCATCTTTAATATCAGCCAAATGTTTCCTGACTGAGCCTTATCATAAAGGTACTTTCATAGGATGTTATCTAACAAAACACAGCAAGTAATGTTGGAAATGTCCTTAAATATATATACAAATATATACAAAATACATATACAAATTTACGAGCGATAGTTCACCCAAACAAATGGGTGATCTGTCATTATTTACTCACCCTCAAGTTTTTACAAACCTGTACGAGTTTCTTTCCTCTGTTGAACACAAAGAAATATATATTTTTAAGAATGTTGGTGACCAAACAGTTGACGGTAGCCATTGACTTCCATAGTATTTATACTATGGAAGTCAATGGCTACCATCAACTTGAGGGTGAGTAAATGACAGAATTTTTCTTTTTTTTGTTGAACAAAAAAATATATATTTTGAAGAATGTTGGTAACTGAACAGTTGACGGTTGACATTGACTTCCACAGTATGGGAAAAAAATACTATGGATGTCAATGGCTACCGTCAACTTGAGGGTGAGTAAATGACAGAATTTTCACTTTTGGGTGAACTATCCCTTTAAGTACGATAAATCTGACAGAACTCAGATATGCGTGTCTAGTGAATGAATATTAAAAATGCTTATTTCTATTAAAAGATATTTAATATCTCAAACATCCAACCACATAGCACTAAATAATATAGCATCTAGAGTAATAAAATAGCAATTGCAGCATTTGTTTCACCAAAGATTTACCATATACAATACAAATGCTTTTTAAACACCTTTTATCACTTACTGTAGGAACTTAGTGGCATTTTTTTATGATATTTACTCAACTGACACCCACTCTATCCATTTCATTCTAACACAATGGCCAACTAACCAGACTTAAGGTCCTTAAGACTTAAGGCACACTGAGTCCGAAATTTTCGTCCAAAATTTTCGCACGTTAAAACAATAAATACGACCTCACGTTGTGTCAATCACGTTTGCACACTGCCTCCGAAACTTTCGTCCGTCAAGAAAAAACTCGGATCAGGTTCGATTTTCTGCATTTTCACATCTGTTGCATGCATTTTGATAGGAAAGGATGAGGAATATGAAAAAAACGGAAAAACGCATGCGAAAATTTCGGACTCGGTGTGCAATGGCCTTTAGTCTCGTTTGACACACCACTGAGACTAAGCAATGCTTTGATCAACAAGATACTGTCAACCTCAGGATCACTTTTACTCTACACTACCACAGATGTGAACATCTCCAGCACTGATACACTTTGTGCCCACTGCGAATCAACCCACAATCTGCGCTTCCTGGCAAAAAGCCGAGAAGCACACTTTGAAGGTGTGAAAAACAGGGGGCCTCTGGACGGTAAATGGTGTAATAACAGCAGTTCAATATAGAAACATGACCCTTCATCTGATGATTATCACTTGCAGTCAGTCAGGAACTAATGATTATGTAGTTTCATATCTACTGTTAAGATTTGTGTTCTCCTTCACAACATTTCTAGTGTTCTCCAACCCGAAACAGGCTCTCTTACTCAAAAAACAGGAAGCGCGTGCACCCAGAGAACAAAGGAGTGTGTCTTCAAAGGGTGGAAACAGGAAACGAAGGAGTTGAGTGCAGGCCACAAAAAAAGACCGGTTTCAAATCCTCCCGCTTACTTGAAGAATGAGCGGTGCTACAGGTGTCTCTGTGTCAGCAGTTTCTCAAATCAAGCCGACCCTGATGAAAAGACCCTCTTAGATCAGAATGACTTTCCACACTAGTTTATTTAGACTGGTTATAGCTGGTTTCTTGCTAATACACAAACCCTCTCACATATATACACACTACCATTCAGAAGTTTCAGATCGGTAAGATTTTTAAAACGATTTTCAAAGAAGTCTCTTCTGCTCACCAAGGCTGCATTTATTTGATCCAAAATACACAAAAACAGTAATATTGTGAAATATATTTACATTTTAAAACAACTGTTTTCTATCCTTCAGAAATCAATTCTAATATGCTGATTTGCTGCTTAAGAAACATTTGAACTTTGATGAATAACATTTATCTGAAATAGAAAGCTTTTATAACACGCTACCATTTAAAAGTTTGGGGTCAGTATGAAAGAATGAATTTTTTTTTATTTAGAGAGATAAATTAAAGGAATTAATACTTTTATTCAACAAGGATGCATTAAATTGATTAATATATATATATATATATATATTATTTGTTTTTTCTTTTTTTTTTACCAATAATTCATTGAAGGTCAGTAAACAGTATTTTCATTAGATGGTTTCATTGCAGTGTTATTTTAGTATTATTTATATATTATAGATTAATATTAATATATTTTATTAATATATTATAAATAATTGACATTCTGAATTTGCTTTTATTTTTAAAATGTTCAGCTTTCACTTAAATTTTAGTTTAAATTTTAGTAACTGTGGTAATTTAAATTTTGTTATGTGCTTTTGTAACTTTTTAAATAAAAAAAACTAAACTACTCAGGATTCATTGATTTTTAGTTCAGTTTTAGTTTTAATTTCTAGTTTTAGTGCTCAATTTTAGTCCTTCAACACAGTTCGTTGTCAAGACAACATTTCTAATTTAATTTAGTTTACGTTTTTCCATCTAATATTTATAATTTATTTCAGTTTTATTTCAATAAACATAAATGTTTTAAATACATTTAATGTTAACCCTGATTCATTGTCTGTATTGCTGTATTAGCACATTCCTAACTGAAGTAAAATTTGGCTGAACAGTTAATGAATCGTTCTAATAATCATTAGATTAGTTGTATATCAAAATAATGGTTAGTTGCAGCCCTTTTTGAATGAATGAAGCTGTTCAACCTGCATGGACTTCCTGGTAAAGCTGAATGAAAAAGGAAGTCCTGCTGGTTAAGAAGCCTGGTGGGAACAAAAATGCACATCACATCCAAAACAACATATGCTGGTGACCAACTGCTGGTCTTTTCAGTTGGCAAGCTCCCAGACCAATCTGGCAACATTATACTCAAGCAACCCTGCTAACATGAAAAAGCTTAGACAGTTTAAATCAGCTGGACAGCTTAAATGACCAGTTAAAACTATCACTGATTACCAGTATAATGTATGTTTTCAGCACTTTCATCCTTGTCAAGTTGGTCTACCCACAATAATCAGCTTGTGCGAGTAACAGACCAGCATTGTCCATCTTAACCATTTTGAAATTGAAGCTGGTCCAAACTGGTGTAAACACAAAACTGGGGTTTATACTATTGAAATAAATGTAAAAGAGGGCTGACATCAGTGATTATGTACCTTCACATTTCTCCAGGATCTGCACCGTGTCACCGATCTCCAGAGGCAAGCCATGCTGCACCGTTCCTCGAAAACTGGCCAGCACTGCAGCACAAAAATAACAACATTAATTATCAATAACTCAGTTTTTACCAGGGTTATTCAATTAAAACTAAAACAATAAAAAAAAACATTTTCATTACTATAAGATCTCATTAGTGAGCATTAGTTAATGCATTAACTAGCATGAACTAATAACAAACAATATATTTAATGTTATTTAATAAAAATGTTCATGTTAGTTCATAGTGCATTAACTAATGTTAACAATTACAACTTTTGATCTTAAAAATGTATTAATAAATGCTGATATTATCATTAACTAAGATTAATAAATGCTGTAGAAGTTTTATTCATTGTTAACTCATGTTAACTAATATTATCAAATGAAACCTTATTATAAAGTGTTAACAGTATCTCAAATACTAAAATAACACTGGTGTTTACAACAAAATGACATTTCAGGTCAATATATGATGCATTTAATCAAGCAAACACAGAAAAAAAATACACCATTCCCTTTCATTCATACACATTTGTGATGCTAAAACTCTATAGTGCGAAGACTTTTGACAGATTGACCTTTTGGCTGAATTCAAAGAGTGCACAAATGTAAAAGTTCCCTGGTTTGCAGTATTGTGGGATCTGAAGTAATTTCAGATGCTCAAAGCCTAGTGTGACCTCAGCTTATGCTCATAAGGGCAGGGTTGCCAGATTGCTCTGAAGTTCAACGCCTTGGGAAGGTTTAATAAAAGTGCCGTGTCTCTCTTGCTTAAGCGTTCACCTGAGGAGACTCGCTTTGATGAACATGTACGCTAGGAGACTTTGAAGTCAAGGCTGCCAGAGCCAAAGAGGTAAAGGAATAAGTAATCTTAAAATAAATTAAGAATATGGAGACCAAACGATGGTGACAGACATGTGAGAAGAAAAGAAGTGACAGACTATGAGCACAGAAAACGTCAAAAAAGAGAGAGAGTGCAGAGAGAATAAGAGGACACGTCTTGTGTAATCAGCATTCCTCACAAAAACAAACTGAAAGCTCTCATATATATTATTATGATGTCATCATTGCTCACTCCACTCAGAGGCGATTATGGGATAGGTGTGTTAAATCAGGTTATCTCCTCACCTGCCTGAGATCACAAAGCAGAAATGATTTCTGCAGTGGATTTCATGGTTTTATGGGGCACAGGCCAATCTGGGATACCCACACAGAGGCTCTGACCTAACTGAGAACTTCTGTGTGTGCGTGTTATAAGATTATAATGATGATAGAGTCCTCATAAGATGCACAGAGCACCCAGAAACTCTGGCACATTCCCAAACAAATGATTCTTAGGAGTCGAAGTGCCATCAGTATTTTCCAATCAATTCCCAAATGATGAGTCGATTTAGTCCAATCGATTCCCAAATGAATGATCCCCATGAGTAGATTATTTTTAGGTAAATCAAAAACACACAGTGGGGCCGGTTTAGGACTCCATTGAGTTGTTTCTGTTTAGTCAATAACATTCACAAAGTGTCAGAAGTATAGTCCAAATGATTCCTTAATGAATGACTCCTATGAGTGGATTCTTTTTTAGTGAGTCAAAAACAAAGTGTAATCAGTGCAGTACAAGTGATTCCCCAAAAAATTACATTTTAGCGAATCTAAAAAAGTCAGCATGACCAGTGTTATCTAACTGCTAAACGAATAAGTCTGATGAGTTGACTGAATTGGTTTTTAGTGAATCAATAACATACCAACTCCAATGAGTCGATTCTGATCACTGAATCAAAAACATGAACTGCAATTAGTGCAGTCCAAGTGATTCCCCATAAAATGATTTGGTTCTTTTTAGCGAGCTGGTTCTTTTTAAGGAATGCAACACATTCAACATAATCACTGTAATCTAACTGCCAAATTAATGAGTCTTATGAGTTGGTTTAGCAACCCGGTTCTTTTTAATGAATCTAACACATTCAACATGAACAGTGTAATCTAACTGCCAAAGGAATGAGTTGGTTGACTTGGTTCTTTGTAGTGAATCAAAAACGTACAATGCGACCAGTGTATGCCAACTAATTCTCAAACAAATGACTCCTATGAGTTGATTCGTGAATCAAAAACATACAACACAACCAGTGTAATCTATTTCCCTAATCTAATTACCCAAAAATAAATAAATAAATAAATAAAATTAAATTAAATACATTTTTTTAAAAATACTAGTAGAAGTGCAATCAGAAACAGAATTCCTCAAGATTCCCATCCTAGCAACCACCCGCACTTCCCTAGCAATCACTGATTTGGCAACCTCTGAAGAAGACGTGTGAATTATAGAAGTACATTTTGCAAGCAGCAATCCTCAGAAAATGTAAAACTGTAGCTCACATTAATGTTTCATCATGCAATTGTAAATATAGTGAACTGAACCACTAAAACCTGGATCTAACAGAATATTTTCACCGAATGACAACTTCAAGCCGTTCTTGAGTTCAGTGCATCTCCTCGAGACACTCATCTGATTACGATCCCATCGTCCAACATTTCTGTTTATCCAAAAAGCCTCACAACCCAAGTTGCACATCTTTTGAGTTTTTTGCAGCTGCATACTATCAGTGCGATTTGACTTTAAAATTCGGAAGCCAAAATAACAAAGTAGGTCCGATGAATTAATTATACAGGTTTTCGGCAGCAGCACATTAAATTATTCAGCCTGGATGTGGAGTCCTTGACAGAGCTCAAATCCTTCCCCGGTAAGTGTACGGCAGCTGTTAACTGAGCCGCAGCGTCACCAGAGAGCCTCAAAAGTGTTCAGTGACTGAAAAATACTTTCTCTTGTTTTTAATTACCTGAGGAAAGATAAAGAGCAATAAAGAGAAGGAGAAAGACATCCTTACCTCTCTAAAAAGGTGAACTACCAATATAAAAATTCAACGGCAAACACACAAATACGCTTTCAAAAGCTCAACCATAGTGAACCAAAAATGTATGTAGACACACTTAAATGTTTAAATGTCAACGCATTACATGATAAACATTTTTGCAATGAATTTTAACCAGAACAGGTGATTTTAGTGGATGTGTGATGATTTATTAGTCCAAAACTGACAACTGTCACAGCCATATATCAGAAAGCAACCCCGTATGTTGCTGACACACTTTAGTAATTAACACAACAACATCAGAAAGACACACTTTGCTTTCAAAAACATGAACACCTGTTATATTTCACAACATTTATGACAAATTGCATATTTATAGTAGAGCGTCTGATTCCCAGACATAGATTAACCCTGAATCTGAACTAAATTACAATCTCATCAGTAATTCTGCAGTGAAAATCCTTTTTAGCACTAGCCCTAATCTGTGTTTGGGACTCTGGCCCGTAGAGTCTGGAGAATCATCTGTAATCATCTCTAAACCATCTGTAACTAACAGAACAAATCATCTCTGACTATGTTTGCACACTATTAATCACGAGGAACTGGAAGTTATACCACACTGAAGATGAAACAGACCTTGACGCCCCATCTCTCTTCACTTGGTTTGATACATAATGTTCATCCACAGTTAACCAAAGCTCCTGGATACTCTAAGCTTTGTTCAAAATGTAGCAAGCTGCCTCGACATCGACACAATCAGCTACATTTTGGGAGTGTTTACAGCTACTTTAGATAGACTACAACAGAATGAAAACAAAACGATCAAAACTAAAATAAAATAATGTATTTTTATTTAATAAAAAAATAAAAAAATGCAATTGAAATATTTGTAGTTTGGCTTATACAAATAATAATAATAATAATAATAATAATAATGCATAAACCAAATTATACAAATATTTTTGATTTAATTGCCTTAAATTGTAAATTGTATTAATTGTAATTAATAATTGTATTTTTTTTTATAATAATAATAATAATAATACATTTTATTATCAAATTAAATACATGATATTATAATATACATTTCATCACTAAATTATATATTCTAATAGTATTGTAATGTTAATATATTCTAAAAATGCTTTTATAATTGTATAATTGCTAAATTATATTCTAGTAGATACAAAAACTAGCCTGAATGAAAGTGAAATACCTCTTGAAGTGTCAAAATCCACATTTAATATGTAGCTGATTATACTAAAATATATTTTTACAGAAAAAAGATTTTATTCAAAATTGTGGAAAACATTACTATTACAATTATTGTTATAATTATTATTATGGGTACTTATTTTTATCAATTCAAACTAGCAAAAACTACTTTAGACAGACTACAACAGAATAAAACAAAATGATCTTGAGACCAAAGGTACATAAAATAAAATAAAAAATAATAAAATACAATTTAATATAATAATGTATATAATGTATAATAATTTATTAATATTTTTAAAGCATTCTGGGTCTTATCAGAAAATGATATATAAAATGCTTTGATTTGTCCTAAAAAGCTAGGCCTATCTTGTTATGTTTCATAATTTTGCATACTGTTGATGGAGATGATGTCTAAAAATGTTGCATAAGTAGGCAGCAAAGTCAAAGCAACTCTGATGGCATGTGCATTGAGTGGCAGAGAAACAAACACACAGTTCAAACCTCAGCAGGACGCCACGCTCTCGCTTCCCATAATCCCGCTGGGTTGACACAGACCTGAGACAGCGAGCCTCATCCCTTTGGCTCAGACATGGAAATAGAGAACTCAACACAAGACTCTGTTTGTGTGGATTAACTGCAGATCTGGTTTGGGTTTGAGAGGGTGTGATGCTACAGTTGGGTAGTCTAAGCTCCTTACAGCACGACACAGAGCTCAGGATGATGGCTTTACCCTCGCCGCTCAAGTTCTGGCCAAGAGACATGTGTATCCGCCTCAGTGCTTCCAGGTTTGTGCCTGAGCCGTCCGGGAAACAGAAGCAGAGCTAAAGATTTGCTGCGTGGAGCAGGGAAGAATTAGATGGTTTGGCTCCTGAACAAAAACATACTGCTCAAAGTAATCATTAACTAGTTTTCAACAGCAATTCCAGTAGTACCTAGACGGTATGGTGGACAATATAATACCAAAAAACATACATTAAAACTGTTGAAATTACATTATAGCATAATAATAATAATACATTTATAAATTATATTACTATTGTTATTATCATTATTATTATCATTATCATTATTAGTATAAGCCAAATTATACAAATATTTCAATGTAATTATCGTTAATTATAAATTCTAGTAACTGTAATTAACAATTAATTGTAAATAATAATAATTATTATTATTATTATTATTATTATTATCAAATTACATATAATAAAATATTATAATATACATTTAATCACAGAATTGCAATTTTTAATAACAATAATAATAATTTGCATAAACCAAACGATACAAATATTTTCAATGTAATTGTCTTAAATTGTTCAATTCATTAATTGTACATATTATTATTATTATCAAATTACATATATAATAAAACATTATATAATTGCTAAATTATATTCTAGTAGAAACAATAACTAGCAAATAATTTCTGCCTGAATGAAAGCAAAATACCTCTTGAAGAGTCAAAATCTCTATTTTATACTTAGCTATGATTATACTAAACAACAACAACAATAATAATTTGTTAAATATATAAACAAATATATTTCATTTTTTAAATTGCAACCTACTTATATTCTAAATATTTAATATATACTATATACTAATATATAATATATACTAATATATATACTACTATATTTACTAGGGCTGTGCAATTAATCGAAATTCAGGTTCGATTTCGATTTCGGCCTCCAACGATTATGAAAATACAATAATTGAGATAAAACGATTATGGCGCCCCATTCCGCCCCCTTTCCAGCTGTGCGCTTTCACTCCTCCATAAAAGCCCATTTTCACGTGTAAATCAGTAAAATCATGTAACGTTACTTTTGCAAAATTGGACGTGCTTGAGTTATTGAAGTTGATTAGATTTATTAATGTTTTTAAAAAGCGCGAAAGAGAACTTGCGCTGTTCCTCAGGAGGATATTTGTGTATGCGCTCAGAGACGGAGCAGAGCACAGACATGTAAAGTCATCCTTTAGCTGAACGTATGCGCCTAAACGGTCAAATACACGCAAAAATGTGTCAAAATGCGGCGCTTAGTGATTATTCACGTAAACCCTCGTCGGTTATGTAATAAATGAATGTAAACAGATGATACTGAAAATACGCGTGTAACAGTAAATTGGATCCGTGCGGCTCTTAAAGTGACAGCGCGCTATATTCCTGCTGCCGACTGTGTGCTTTGTTAATCAAACAACAAAAGACAAAGACAAAATCACTCACTTCTCTTCACAGAAGGTCTTTTGTAGCTTTAATAAGAAACAAAGGAAGTTTAATTCTTACAGTGAAGACTATGCTGTTTTATTTTACATTTGATTATTCAATTTCTATAGTAGGCTGTTAACTGAATACTTTAGATTTGCATTAAAAAAAATGTTTGGTTATACGGCCCGCTAATAATCGTGTTAAATAATCGTGATTACAATATTGACCAAAATAATCGTGATTATGATTTTTGTCATAATCGAGCAGCCCTAATATTTACCATAGTACTATATATTATATTGTTTGCAATTGTATAAAAATACACAACTGCACTGCATGATATTTAGCTCCTGACATAAGAAACACATCCAAACAACATAAACATCATATCGGCTATTAACCATCCTGTACACACTCAAAAAAATTACACATTAACATGCGGTTACCTCAAAATTGGTTCAAAAGGATCCCCTAATGTGCTTTTAACCTCACTTAAATCCAGCTCGCCCCATACTGATTTGTGTTCCAGACATGAACCTGACAGCTAATCAACCTCTAGATTCATTCATTATTCATCGCCACATTAATATGCAAATGTACGCTGGCTTCTGTGTTGTCCACGACCGTGTTGCCAAAACGAGACTGAATTATTAACACAATATTTAGGTCTACACAGTGAGCATCCTGCAGCGCAGGCCCAATAAATAATGCAGAAACTGGGAATATTTTGTTTGTTGGGTGGATCAAGAAGTTGCAAAACAATTAGGCAAGGGTGTGCTAAAGCATTTAGTACAAGTAAAAGTGTTTTTTTCCGTACAAAACAAGATTTAGGGCATGTAATCGCCTGTGATACTAGCAGGCAATTAAATTCGATACACTCCAAGACTTCAGAGACCAACGATGTGCAATTACAATCCAGAAATCTGAACACCACCCAACAGGCCTGTAAACCACAGTAAATTACTGATGATACGGGTGTAAATAGCTATTCCACATGCACACTCAAAATCCTTTCCTTTCTGAGCAATGCAGAGAATCCCACCACAGCCATCTCAACAGCGTGAGCCTCAACCGCGCAGTAATACACATGCTGTGATGTAAGAATCTGAGTCTATGGCCAGTCCGACAGACCAGCGATTCATCTGTGCTTCATAACAGGAGCTCGGGGTTCTCTGGCACGGCTCTTGATATGCTTGTGCCAAAGGAGCGGTCACTGTGGAAATCATTCATTACCGCAGCTGCTGAAGAGGAAGACGCTGTTGATGGTAATGTGAATGTGAGTGAAAGGTTCCTGCATTGACAGAGCAGGGCTGTTAATTAATGAGCTCGTTTAGACATTCCTCAGCCTGGACGATGACACCCGAACACATTTAACCCCTCGCTCCGCTACGGATCTCAAGGCGTAAAGCTAATTGAGAACTGCAAGAGGTGGAAATTAAAACGTCGATATCTGATACACAGCTACGAGAAGGTTGGCAGATGGGGTAGAGTAGTCGAATAAGGGGATTTTACTGGAATAAAACTTTTTCTCAGGGATCAGGTCCACGTTCCTGATGGAAATTCTAATTGCATAAATAAATAGATAATTTTGGGCTAACAGAATTAAAATAATTAAAATTGGGAAACAATAAAAGTAAAATAAATAAATAAATACTAGCAATAAAACAAAATAAAAAAGTAAATAAAAATAAAAAGTAAATAAAATGAAAAAAGAAAAGAAAAGGTAAAAACATAAAAATAAAGTTAAATTAATATAATACAAATTATAAAAATAATAGTAAAACAAAAATCAAATAATAAAATTAAAATAAAAAGAGTAAAATAATAAAAATACATAAAATATTTTGTAAAAAGTCAAATAAATTAAATGATAACAATAAAAAAGAAAAAAAGAAAATGAAAAGAAAAAGAAAAAGAAAATGAAATGAAAAAATAAATAAAAAGAATAAATTAAAAAATACATAAAATAAAAATAAAGTAAAAATGAATATAATAAATTATATAAATAAAAAAATAATAATAAATAAAAATATAAACAAATTAAATAATCAAATAATAATAATTAAAAATAAAAAAAGAGTAAAATAATAAAAATACATTATAAATATTAAATTAAAAAATGAAAGGGTAAAATAAAAAGAAAATTAAATAGTAAAAATACAATAAAAATAAAAAAATAAAAAAGGAGTAAAATACAAAAAATTGATAAAAAATAAAAAAAGTGTAAATTAAAAAAATGCATAATATACAAATAAAGTAATAAATTAATAGAATACAAATTATAAAAAATAAGAGTAAAATACAAATTATAAAAAATAAGAGTAAAATAAAAATAAAAAGAGTAAAATAATAAAAATACTAGAGGTCGACCGATATTGGATTTTACCGATAGCTAGGTTGGACCACACTGGCCGATACCGATTAATCAACCGATAGTTTTTAAAATGGATACTGAACGAAAACTAAAATAGAGCTTTGCTATTTTTAAAAAAGCAGTAACAGTACTGAACCATACTTTGTAAATGAATACAAATTTAGTATTAATATTAATTATTATATTGATCATTAAAGTTATTTCATAGTTTACTAATGTTAAAAGAAGAAACTTTAAAATTTAAAAATGAAGATTTTAGAATTCTATGATAGAATGTATCACCTAGGGTGAAGTCATTATATTTGTCCCAAATCATTGTTAATGTACATAATGTAATTTAATAGAAAACTATGTGAATGGCGCTCTGTTCCGCGGCAGGATTTTCTGTCGGCTGTATTTAAATGCGAGTCTGGAGTTTCCCGCTCTGTGCAGCGCGCAGTGTCACATGCCAAAACAAACAACATGTGCTGTCAGTGATTTCCGCCTCTAGAGGCTGCTCTCGTACTGTATAATGACAGCAGACCATTCTCAACCACTCCAGCAACAGATGCAACACGGAAAACTATCGGCATGGATTTTTGCCGATAACCGATAGTTCTGCAAATCAACTATCGGTGCCGATTAATCGGTCTACCTCTAAAAAATACAAAATTAAATTATTAAATAAAACAATTAAAAGGACCAAATAAAAAAGAAAATGAAATGGAAAAATGCAATACAGAAAAAGAAATAGTAAAATTAAAAACAGAGTAAAAACTCAGGTACTGCTTCACAGCATACAGACAACACACACACATATACACTCTTTTGGCATTAACAATAATCTGAGTCACATCCCTCCTGAGACATTCACACTTCTCAGTCCCTCAGCAGGCATTTTGTTTGGTTTATTTGGGCAGCATTGTGGGTTGTGCCTTCACTCAAAAGACCCCACACGCTCCCTTCACATTGTGCTTGTGTCATTTACTGCCCTGAAAGAGCAGTTTTGCTCTGGCAGTTTATCAGAAATAAACGAAGCTATTGGCGAGCGGCCGCAGGCTGAGAATTGCCTGTTATCTATGTTTCAGATATCTAAAGGTCAGAGAAATATCATTTGGTGTCTCACAAAGAGAATAATCACAGACTCTCCTCTTTCTTGACAGAGTCAGAGGTGAGATAAGCTGTGTTTTGTGTGTGTTGACCATCAAGAGCATCAGACGCCGTCCAATACAGGCATGACAACAATTTGAGCATCAAATCATTATGAATGTGAATTGCAGCTTGAAGAGGACAAAATGAGTCAAATGCCAAATAAAAATTGATATAATAAACATTAGAAAAAAATAAAATAAGAGTAAAATAAAAATCAAATAATCAAATAAATAAAATAAAAAGAGTAAAATAATAAAAATACAAAAAATATTAAATAAAAAAAGAAAAATGAAATAAAGAAAATGTAAAAAATAGATCATTTGGGGCTAATAGAATAAAAATAATAAAATGAAATTAAGGAATAATAAAAGTAAAATAAATAAATAACAGTAAAATAAAAAGAAAATGAAATGGAAAAAAAAGAAAAAAGAAATAGTAAAACAAAATAAAGAGTAAAATAAAATAAAGTAAAAATTAATATAATAAAAATTATAAAAAATAAAAATCAAATAAAAATAAAAGAGAGTCTTGCAGGGGCTGTAAAATGTGTTTTTCAGTGTAAGTGTGATATAAATGAAGGAGCGGGAGCAAGCGGTGTCTCCACAGGCCAGAGTAAATCATCATGACTCTGATTAAATCAGAATATAGGTCAGACTTCTTAAGCTGCCCACTTCACCTCATTCAGTGCCGTAATCTGCTCTCTGCTTCTTTTGCCCCCATGTGTGTGTGTGTGTGTGTGTGTGTGTGTGTGTGTGTGTGTGTGTGTGTGTGTGTGTGTGTGGAGGGATTGCGATGCGATCCATTGCCGTAATGTTAGATTAAAGCTTTTAAATACTTAGAGCTGGAAAAGCACTGCAGGATAATTCATCCTGATTCCTTGATTCATATCTAAATTCACTATAGCCTATCTAGACTCCACTGCCATTGTTATGTATGTTTTTCTCATGATGTTTAGTCACTGTGCTCTGACAGAAAGCTCAAATTACCAACCACTCATGCAGTGTTTCTTTGCATGGTTCCTTCATTTAGGGGGACCAAACGGTTTCGCTTCTCTATTCTTCTATTTTCCTCAATATCTGCCTGATACTTGGCCTCTTTCTCATCAGAGAGATCTGGCTGTATGAAACTCTGATGTCCTCAGATCTGAAATACAGATTTATCACAGATTTTGCAGCTATATCACCATTTCCAACACCAGATCCTGAGGAGCAGAGAGTGATAAAATTGCTTAGCCACATCCTCTGTATCTTCACAGATTTCGGATTGCGAGAGCTGCTAAATTAAGAGCAGTACAAAAAGTTGGGCAAACTTAAAATTTTAAGGCAACCAGCTTCAGCAGATTTTTGAGTTTTCTCAACTTCTTGTTTTAAGTTTATACAACAAAAAGTTGAGAAATTTCCTAAAAAATAAGTTGAGAAAACTCAAAAATCTGCTTTAGCTGGTTGACTTAAAATTTTAAGGTAGCCCAACTTTTTTTTTTTTTTACAGTGAACATAAGCACGTCAATCTTCAAACTTTTCCTAAAGTGTCAATCAACAAATAATAATCAAAACTTTTCATCAATCCTTTCATCCTTTTCATCAGTGAATTAAATGGATCTTATTACATGCAGAAAACAAACAAATAACAAATAAATAAAAATATTTATTATCATTATTATCATCATCATTACTACTACTATTATTATTGGTACTTGTTTTCTATTCATTTATTTAAATAGTACTTTACAGCAGATTTAAAAAAATATTTATCAATAAAATTGAAAAAAACACATTATTAATAATAATCATAATAGTAATAGTAGTAATAATAATAATAATGATTATTATTATTATTATTATTATTTAGTTTGTCATTATGTAATTTATTAATAAATTATAATGAATCATTAATTATGGATACTTTTTATAAGTATAAATTCACATTCAAGTTTTTGTTTTTTTCCTGACAGCAAAATTCAAAAGAAATATTAAATTAATAAAATAAAACAAATAAAATGTAAAAATAATAAAAATGTTAATACTATAAAAATAATTATTGTTGTTGTTTTTGTTGTTGTAGATTTCGAAATTAGTATTTATCTATTTATTGTATCAATATTTATTAAATAAATAAATCTATTCCAAAAAGGAATATTTATCAATATTTAAAGCAAAGCAAAGCAAAGCAAAGCAAAACAAAATAAAGAATTTGAGTCCCGAAAAGCATTTGTGACCAGACCGCCAAAGGCAAGTTAAAACAATCTCAAACTTGGGCAGGGTTGCAGCATTACACCCTTTAATCTAGCTGAGACACTCGCCTCAGGACCAGGACACTCCAGAGGCCACAAACTCATTCTCATATGGTCAGTACTGATGGTCACATGACCTTTCTAATTAGGGATGCATCGATCCGATACTCAGGATCGGTATCGGCTCCGATCTGGTCATTTTCTGCGGATCGGGTATCGGTGAGACAGACCGATCCAAATCCGATATTGTGTGTATAATATTCTGTGTTATTGTTAAGCCCCACGAAAGCACAAAAGCATTATAAAGCACCATAAAGTCAAAGTCCAAGTGTTCTGAAGCCGTTTCATAGTTTAATATGAGGTACAGATGAATATTTAAGTCTTTAAATTCAAGTTCAGGTAAACTCTACTCTCCGCTGCGTCTGTCTGTCATCCTCCATTCAGCGTTCAAACTGCGTGCTGCGTTCGTTACTACAGTCAAAACAATGAAACTCTCTTCAAGAGCACTCAATAACTGAGATTTAAAACCGTTAAAAGAAAAGGCTCAATAAACTATCGCGCAGATTTAATAAGCTACGCATCAATATCTCTTTCCTCTGTGCTTTGAACTTCTCTATCAGGAGCTGCGCGCTGTGACTCTGTGCTGCTTCAAGAGCATCATTCTGCGCACGGGATGCGCATAAGCGCTATGTGCCGCTCTGTATTGGAGCTTTTCGTATTATAATACTTTTGCGCAATGAAATTATTTATAGCGTTTCTTGTACTGTCCTATCAAGGCTATTAATAATCTAATGTATAGCACAGTAATGGAGGCATGACTCCTCTATCATATGTTGCTGCCTTCATTACTGTGCTATATATTTAAAATGTATTTTAATTTTGTAGTTTATATTTATAAATAAATACATTTACTTGTTTTCATTAATGTATTTTACAACAATGCAAAGAGCAATGTGTAACATTTTACCAGATTTAGTCCTTCACATATTCACTTTTATTTGTTCCACTAAATAATGTTATTTCACTAAATGTTTAGATTTTATAAAATTGTGCACTCATGATTTTTCTAGAATAACTTTTGCTGCTAAATTATCCACTAACCTAGTTTATAATAGTATTTTTGTCATAGATGGGCCTGTTTACACCTGGTCATTTCATGCGTTTTCTCTGATCGGATATCTATCTGATTTGTTAAAACGTTTCCATGTACACTTGGCCACATAAATCTTCACAAAATGGATATAAATCCGATCTTTCCCGCGCTATATTTCAATTTAACGAAGTTCGTCAACGAAATCAAAAGCACTGCATTTTATTAATTATCAGCTCATTTCAAGATCAAAGACCGCAATAGGAGAGCGCGCGGCATCAGCACTGGAAAGATATGTTTGTCTTATACTTTTAATGAAGATGATTGTGTGTTGACCATCTGCGTCTTATTTCAGTTTAATTCGCGGCTGTTTGCGCGTCTGCTTGCTGAAGAGTAGCTGAGTATCTCTTCAGCAAGCAGACACGCAAACAGCTATATGACATTCAGATATGACTGAAGCATCGCCGCGGATGCTTGTTGCATTAGCGCAGTCATATCTGAATGTCATATAGCCTATAACACGGTCTCACACGTTTATTATTTTTACATTTTGGGAGGAGTAAAATTCACGTATGTGGTTTCAACAACCAGATGCATTTACACTTGTCCAGTTTCGTCTGGAATGCGGCCCAGACCACCTCCTGAAGTGGTTTGAGCGATCAGATTTATATTACAAAACTCATGAAGTGACCAGGTGTAAACAGCCCCTATATATTTTTTTCATGTTATTTTTCATTAAAATTAAGTTGTCTAGTAGATTGTGTTTAACGCACAAAAGAGTGACACAGAAGTAGCCTATAGAAACTCCACATTGATTTAAAAAAAAAAAAACTGTACTAGGATCGGATCGGATCGGAATTGGCCGATACTCAGAATTTTCTGGATCGGATCGGATCTGAAAAAATGGTATCATTGCATCCCTATTTCTAATGTTTACTGGCTTTGTGCAGCAGACAACAGCTTCTGAGGCTTGTTTACCAAGGGAAGACTGAAAGTAAAGGTTTAAATCAATCAAGGTGTGTTTCATGAACTGCTTTTATCCATTGGCCTTTCATGTGGCCTTTGGTATTGGTCAAACCAGTCTTTCTGTCGTAGTAAATGTTTTACCATGACCAGAAACATTTCCACCGCTGTGGTGACCTTGTTTAACACACACTCATCTATGAGCGACGGCCGCACCCAAACAGAGATGTGAAAGAGAACACAGACCGCTTCAGTCTCACACACACACACACACAGATGTCAATAAATCCCCCACACTGCCTTGAGCTGTTCACACACACACACACACACACACCAGAGGAAGGAATCCATATCTCATCAATGTCATACACAGTCATTATCATCACCATCTTCATCATCACATCTGCTCACCGCTATTATTACAAACATCTCAATCAGCGACACGCTCTCCACCCACAGGGCTGAAGAACAAATTAATGTATGGAACAAAATCAATGACGTGACAAAACATTAGAGCTGTATAATCAAATTCCAACTTTTTATTTTCACTATATTGCATGAACACTTTAGGTCCTTGAATCAATATTTTATGTGTGCATTCATATCTTTTCCTACAATTAAACTTTCATGAAAGAACAGCGCTTGCCTATTTCATTGCTAAGTGAAGGAAATATGCAGTTAACCTTGGCCAAATTTAAAAATACTGACAGATAATTTAACGTGTTTGCGATTCTGGCAGATAAAAAATAAAACAAAAAAGTTTTAAAGCACATTATAATAGTAGAATTAAAAGGTGTCAAATGTCAAAAACAAACCAAAATCATATTAAAAATGTAAGTAATGCACATGGATAAAAACAGCAAGATGATGATTATTTGTAAAATAATAAAATAAAATAGAGAATTTGAGTCCTGAAAGCATTTGTGACTCATGAAACTCTTTCAGCCCGTAGAAAATTAGCAAAACAGAAATCTCTTACAGGGTTTCAGAAACACACCTTCTAATACAGTTGAGACCCTCGCCTCAGGAGCAGGACACACCAGAGGTTACAAACTCACCTTCATATTGAGTCATGTGACTTTTCTAGTGTGTACTGGCTTCCTGCGCCAGACAACTTTTAAAGGCTTGTTTACAAAGGGAAGGCTGAAAGTAATGCATCTTGCATGTACTTATGTCTGGCTTTTAATATGAGACTGTGATCTGAATCTGATCACATAAACAAAATACATAAACAACAAGTATTAAGGTTGAGTGGCGTACAAACCATGGTAAATCGATCAAACTCAGTCCAAAAAAATATATTGTAATTGTTGCATCTTTAACACCCTCAAACCCAGAACTGATTCAGCTAATCACATTGCTCACACAAATGATTGACATGCTATATATCCAATCAGCTGTAGAGTACTATGTTACAATAGCTAAATGGAGAACAGAAAGATGAGTCTCTCTGATGAGTGCAGTATGAGCGGATTCACTTCACAAACACACACACACCTGAGCACACAAACGCACACGGCTCGCTTCACAGAGCAGCGAGACACCAAAGGCAAGAGACCAAGGAGAGTGAGACGGCGCTGAACAGCATGTAGGACATGTCTGTCTCTCTCTATGGTCCAGATGGTGGTCTTCACAGCAGAGGCCTCGAGACCCACTGGAGCGTGTATCATCAGCGCAATAAGACTGCAAAATGTACTGCGATTATTCTTCAAAACAAGTGTCCATGCTGTCGGACAGCGAAAGTAGACAAGCCAACAAGGTCAGGCCAAATCAAATGCACTAGTTATCAGTAAGCGTGGATCGGACCGGAGGCTGCTGGTGTGGAACACGGCTGTAACAGGTGAACACATCAGTCATGTGACGCGCTCGGCCGTCCATATGTCCAGCAACAGACCGCAGAGCCAGTGTGGCGTTGTGGAGCTGACGGGCAGCATGTGTTTGGACTGCTACACTGCCAATTACTGTCCGGACAGCTGCCCCAGTTACGGGTCAAGGGCAACGTCAACATGAACCGCACTGAAAAACAAACAGAGCGACGGACTTGCAGAACAATTAAAGTAATACACACAGATTTTTACATTATATGAAGAAAATAGATGGTACAGTAATAACAATAAACCAAGATTCACGGTATCAATAAAGCAAAAAAGAAATAAAGAAAAATAATAAAATAATAATTAATAAATAATTAAAATGAATTAAAATAAAGATTAAAATAAACAGAATGTTTACAAACATTATAAACACAGAAATTTCCCTTCTCTCCACAACAAATCCTCTAAAAAGAAAACTTTTAATATACTTTCTAAATGGCGATTTAAAGCATTTAGGCTATATAAATGTAAAGCCAAAAACAAATTAATTTAAGTGAAACTGATCCCTACCTCTTTCATTCGCACGAATCCAAATGTTTTCATATTCGCGACGTATGTGGATGCTAAAATATTATTATTTATGAAATAGGCTAGCTTTGTGCTTATCGCATGTATATCCTTAGCATATCAGTGGTCACGCTGAATACAACAGGCAATTTTTGCGTTCCAGATTTTCAAACAGTGATGATCAGGCTGCAAAAATATGTTGTCAAAAATATGCCGTTTTTAGATTATGTATAAATCGTGCTGCTGTTTAAAAGAAATTTAAATAAATACCATTATTAATTATTATTAGTAATTATTATTAACAAAACTTTTTATTAACAAGCATGAGCAACAGCATCTGAGCCATGAGAAGCGCGCCTATAGTGCAGAGAGTCCTCTGAGAATCCATCTTACACTGAGAGGGAAACATGAAGCATCACATCAGTCACTTGAATTTGTGATTGGTTGACAGCAAATTTCAAATATTAAATGGAATGATAAAATAACTTATTAACTGGTTAATGGCCATTTCAATTTTTTGTTCTGTTCGGAACTATAAAATTTGATTTCGTTTCTGGTTCTGTTCCCGTCAAAATTTAGTTTGTTTCGATTTTAGGAACCGGTGAGGCCTGATTGTAAGGCAATTTTCTCAATATTTAGATTTTTTTTGCACCCTCAGAGTCCAGATTTTCAAACAGTTGTATCTCGGCCAAATATTGTCCTATCTTAACAAACCATACATAAATGGAAAGCTTATTTATCCAGTTTTTAGATAATGTATAAATCTCAATTTTTTTAAAAATTGACCCTTATTGTGGTCCAGGGTCACAAATGTGAAGATAAATTTGTGACAATTCAGACTTCAAAAGAAATTTTAATAAATACAATATGTAAATAATAATAATAATAAAATATTTTTAACATTATTATTAGTAATTATTATTAAATAAATGTATTAACAATTTCAGTTCTGCATATCAGTTATTAAAGTTAATGTTTAAAAACAGCATCATTCATTTTAATGACATCTGTATCAGCCATGAGTAATATCACTCATCTTGAAAACAAGCTAAGGTTTAATACCTGGGGTTCAAAAGTGCAGTGATCAATCGTAAAATTAATATTTGTCTGAGCAATTACTAGTACCGAAGTAACAAAACCCAGTGCCGAAGGATGTAGACTTGTGATTTTTCTATTGTGACAAAGATAACTGTGGTCAGTGACACATAAACTCCTGTGAGGGAGGAAGGAAGGCAGTGTGAGTGTTTTGTGGTTCGCTGGAAGCTGTAATTTGTGTTATCTGTATATTTTAACTCCAGGCCGTTCCAGAGTGATGATCAGACAGCCGCGTGCTGCTGTTTACCCATCCATGAGCAACAGCGAGGAGAAGCGCGCGTGCGAGAGAGAGAGAGGGAAACATGAAGCATCATCAGCATGCAGTCCTGTTATAAGGTGAGCCGCCGCTAGCGCCCCAAGCTTCGTTTGTTTTGGCAAATCGTTCTGTCGAAAGAAGCACAAGTGTCTGGAGAACGTTTCTGAGGATCAACATTGATCAGAGTAACAATCATTCTCAACAAGGAGCAAAAAAACAATGACATGCATGCAGATAAATAGCAAGCTAAATAAACATAAACCTACATTTTTACATTTTCTGAAGAAATCAGATGGTGAAGTAGTAGCACAATAAGCTACATGGTTTCATCATTAATGTTATATCTGTACGAAAAAAAAAAATATATCAATTATAACAATGCAATAAATATAATAGCTTAAATAACAATAAATTAATATTATTTTGGATTATTAATAAGACTTTATAATTATTATTATTATTAAATTGTTCTTATTTTTAAATTAATAAAAATAAATCAATACTAATACTACTAATGATATTAACTATTATTACTATTATTATTGTTATTGTTGTTGTTGTTAGCATTATTATTATTATTTTTAATATTATTATTATTAACCCTAACAACAAGGCACAAAAGAGCATGAAATAAACACAGAAAACCACAACTATCTGGCTTGACAGTCTGCCAACTCGTTCTGCATCTTTTTTTGATATATCTGGGCTAAATATGTAACACTGGGTTTAAGTTTCCAACAAATTCCGAGAGGAACACCGCAGTCAACCAGCATGGCTTTCCGAGGTGGATTTATGGCCAAAACATCATACTCTTTTCCAAGTTGAGCTGTAAAGTGAAGTGGCGCAAAAAGCACGTCTAATGGACTTCACTCTCGCTCATTTTTTCCCTTTTGTGGAGAATTTTTCATCCCACATCGAGTCCTAAGCCACTGGCACGCCAGGAGCGGCCGGAACATCTGCTTTAGCTTAAGAGAATCAATAACTGCCCCCTTCAGACTCCTATCCGTCCTAATATTCCTGAGCTCTCTGGGATGCAGGAATAACATCACAGCCAATACAGACGGTGCCTGCCTGGTCACTCCACACAAATCTATCCAATTCAGGATTATGCAAACATGAAACCCACAGTGTTTGTTTTCAAACCTTTCCCGAAAATGTCCGGAAAAAGGAGTCAACGGTGTAAGCAGATAAAAACAAGCTACGGAAATCTGCATATGTTACAGCTGACCTCTGAATGATGTACGTGGTTTCAAATTCCACTCAAGCTGAGAGGTTTGAATGCCTGGTTGTTTTGCCAGGCGGCGCATGCCATTTACAGATCATGTAGGATTACTGCACAAGGTTGAAGAACGATGTGCGGCCTAAGTATGCCAAAAAAACCTGATAACACTCGGTTATTCCCCACAAGTTACCAAATTTCCTCATTCCATCAGGGAACGAAAGACTTTTGCATATATTGACTGCATATTTTCAAATAGATAACAGCATATTAGAAAGTGTGACAACTAACCCCGGTGGTTTTTAAAATGCAGGATTACAGATTCCAACTAGATTGTAAAGTTTGTTGGGACAAACACTTAGGTCCTATGTTGGCTTGAGAAAGCCTTGTCTGAATTTTTGAAATCGCTTTGTAAGCTAAAAGTGTAACGTTCTAACATGTTAGAAAACCATAGTATCTCTAACTCATTACTTGAATGATTTAAGATGTTACTAGCATGAATTAACATGTTGCTAGCATGAATTAACATGTTGCTAGCACATTTTTAACACATGGCTTACAAGTTTTTAATATGTTGCTAACATGTTTATGTTGCCAACATGTTTTAACATTGTGCTAACATGAATAGGCATTGTTGTTAATATGTTTCTAGCATATTTAACATGTTGCGAACATTAACATATTGCTAGGATGTTTATAACGTTTTAAAATGTTGTTATTATGAATTGCATGTTTTAACATGTTGCTAACACATTTGCTGGCATGTTTTAACACATGCTAACATGTTTTAGCACATTGTTGTTGAGCACATGGCTAACTTGATTTAGCCTAACATGTTGTTAGCATGTTTAGTATGTTGCTACCATTGTTTTAAGATTGTTAACATGAATTAACATGTTGCTAACATGTTTTAAGATTGCGCTAACATAAATAAACATGTTGATAGCCTGTTTCCAACACTGCTAAGACATGCAATGTTAGAAACAGAGCTAGCATTAATTAACATGCTGCAACATGTTTCTAACATTAATTAACATGTTGCTAACATCTTTGTAACATTTTTAGCACATGACTTAACATGTTTTAACATGTTGCCATCATGACTTAACATGTTTTAACATGTTGCCATCATGACTTAACATGTTTTAACATGTTGCCATCATGACTTAACATGTTTTAACATTTGCCATCATGACTTAACATGTTTTAACATGTTGCCATCATGACTTAACATGTTTTAACATTATGCTAGCATGCTTCTAACGCATTTTAGCACATGATAGCATGTTTAACATTTAGCTATCATAAATTACCACATTGCTAACATGTTTTAAAACTATGCTAGCATGAATCATTATGTATAAGAAGAGGCAACTTAAATATTTCACAAGTCAACATAATTAGGCTGACTAAACAGTGTTTCTGCATACAGTGCCTTTGAATGCAACTAGCTTGGCTAATTTATTCATCTTAGCCTCTGTATCAACTGAATTGATCGAGTGGAGCAAATGAAGGCTGAAAAAAAACAAATGTGTCCCAGTTTCTAGCCCGAAGTGGGTCAACAGCAGCCATTTACACCCTATAAACACGTCTGTAATTAAATAAAGCTGATAGAAAACAGCATGGAGCTCGACAGGCGAGGTGTGAAAGGTGTAAAAGTTGGCATTTTTATAAAAAAGATGGAAGAATGTGGAGAAAAAATGGAGTGTGGCCTGTTTTCCTTCTTCCCAGCACAAACACAACAGCAAAGCCTCATCTGTGCAAGCATTTGACCTTTTCCTGACCCGATGCATCATGGGAATTAAAGCTTTAGTGAGCTACTGTACTATCAGTGCACCCAAAACATCCAAAACAATGGAGTAAACACACTTGCATAACTAACAGCTGGGTTGGGATTGTCCCGTGTAAGTTTGAAGTGTTAGTTAGCTCAGCTGGACCGAATGCCCAACTGTCCCAGAATTCCTTTAGGGCAGTGGACTCGAATGCCAAATGAACCTCTCGTCCAATGAGGAGCAAGGCTGAAACCAAACACTCATGTCCAGATGAGAGGTTGTGGTTAGTCTCTCCTCTGAAATCTGGTTGGATTCTCACAGGTAAATGCCTGGTAGGGGCCGTCCCAACCACAGCTTTCCCTTTGAGGGTACGGGGCAGCCATGAAGAATAATGGTGAGGTTCAAAGACAATTATGAACCTGTGAACTTTGAGGTTAAGTTTCACTTCAAGGTTCGTTTTGAAGATGATTACAATACAGCCTAGATCCAAATTCACAGGTGCCTGAAGCATAAAAGCATGAAAAGTTGTGATATATAAATATTATCCCTAATATTTGTAAATATATTTTTCAATATGTGTCTATTTAAAAAAAAAAAAAAAGTTAGTTTAATACGATTCATCATAAAAATTACATATTGTAAAAAATATATATAAAATATATAAAATTACAAAAATATTATACTATTATTTGTTGTTATAGAATTATAAACAAACACAAAAAAGTATTGCAAAATCAATGATATATATATATAAAAATGAAAACAATTATGCAATATAAATTAATGCTATATAACGTAAAAAGAAAAATATAAAAATAAATAAATATAAAATGATAAAAATGCATTTAACTAATTAATGCAATAATTGTTATACAGGCATAATATTTAATGTAATGTATAAAAAAATATTTAAAAAATGCAATATATAAATACATGTTATAAGTATTATATTTAACTATAACTTATATATAAACCACACAGCAGATAGATTAGGCAGACAGACAGATAGATTTTATATACATTTCATTTTTAAAACCGCCAGTCGTAATAAACACATTGGCCTCCCACTAAGGTTGTGACGGTGAGGAAATTTTCCCACTGGTTAATCGACGTGTGACAACACCGGTAATACCGGTATCACCGTGGTGGGGGGGTCGTTTGAGTTTTCCCTCGCTTTCTTTCGGTTTTAAATAGCTTTTTAAAAGCTCTGTGCGCGTTTTACTTTCACATTCAAATTAACGGCAATTCGGCGTCAAGCAGTTTGTTTAGTTCACTTGAGTTTTCCCTCTTTCCCTCACTTTCCTCCACTTTTAAATAGCTTGTAAAAGCACCTTGCACATTTTACTTTCACTTTTAAATTTGCGGCAATTCGGCATCATTTGAATTCAATTCAAGCAACAACAAAATACAACGTAGAACATATAACTTTTATTAACAAAACGAATAAAAATACACCATGCTATAGGCCTATGCCTAATATAAATTAACAAAACTTGCAAATTTTAAATAGGTATACAAAACTGAAAATCAGTAAAGACTGAGGAACAAATAGGCCTAATTATAAAACCGTTTATTAGCTCACTGCATACACCTCAAAAATTACACAGTTTAAAAAGCACCTTTGTGGAACCACTTGAGAAACGAATGGCATCATTTGAATTCAATTCAAGCAACAACAGGCACAATGTTCCAAAATTTTATTAACAGGCACTTTTACATTTGGTTTTGAAACTCTCGTCGTATCACCTATTCCACGTGATAAATGAATTGATCTGTGATATACAGTTCGGTGTGCTGCATTGAAGCCGCGTTCAGTTATAAAAGTTCTGTTCTCTAACTGAATTTTAATTAATAAAAAAATAAAAATCAGCAAATACTGTGGAACCAAATAAATGAGAAACGAATGTTAAAAAAACTTCCAATATCACCTTAGATAAATGGCAGGTCAACAGGCTTTTCAAAATCCAAAATATTTTTAAAACAGGCACTTTTACATTTGGTTTTGAAACTCTCGTCGTTTATCACAATATTCCTCACGTGATAAATGAAATCTGATCTGTGATGGGCGACTGTCGTTCGTTCGGTGTGCTGCATTGAGCAGCCGCGTTCAGTTTTAATTGTAGTGTCTGTTCTCTAACTGAATTAAATTATTTTTATTACTATAAAAATAATGCCGGTGGGCAAGTGACGTAACCGGTGTTGTGGCTTAACACCGGTTTCACCGCCAACACCGTCTATCGCAGCAAGCCTACCTCCCACACATTCCCTCATCTCACTGACATGCACATTACTACAAAATTGTGAATATGGCTGTGAATATGGAAAAACATGACTACACGATTGCATCAAGACTGAGGCACTGCTTTCACTTGTGGCGGCCTAATTTTAACAGTGCTAAGTATTGTTTCACAGAAAACAAAGTGCAGTGTGGTTAGCACCAACTGCTATTAGAGGACGTCAAACGTATGTGACATGCAGCATGCCCCATTTACATGTCAGTATTTATAGCATCTTTGCACATTATGCTAACCCACCTTAGTGCTAGCAACCACAAAACTCAGACCCAGACCAGCAGGGCACGACGAAGAAAATATGCTGTTGATGTGAAAGAGGCTCTTTCTAATTTTAGACTAACTAATTGCATACTGACACCAGCTAAAATGCCTATTTGTCTTTAATAAATGCCTATTAAATAACTAATCAAGTTTTTTGAAGCTAGATCTTGTACTGTATAGTTTAAAGATGGATAATTATGGATACTGACTTTCATAGTAATTTTTTCTCATATGGAAGTCAATGGCTACCGGCAACTGTTTGGTTACCAACATTCTTCAAAATAACTTATTTTCTGTTCAACAGAAGAAAGAAACTCATACAAGTTTGGAACAACTTGAGGGTGAGTAAATGATGACAGAAGTTTACTTTTTGGGTGAACTGTCCCTTTAAATCCACTTATACTCTAAAAACAGAGTGACATTTGCGTTATTGACTTTTCTAGAAGTAGACTATGACCGTTTTGATCAATTCTGGTTGTCATCTCTCCTGTATGTCCATCATGAAAGCACGAGACAGCAGACGATACACAATCAGGCCCAAGGCTCTCGTCGTCATTATAAAAGAGCCGTCTGCATTTACTCACCGTGTCGCTTGACTCCCAGCGGGCCGAACGAACCCAAGTCAGCTGTTTGGCCACACAAAGGAGATACATTACAGTCGCCGTCGCTGAGTGGCACTTCATTTAAGACTTAATTTGCACCCTGAGGAAAGTCAAATAAGGACGCCAGGTGGAGGACTACCAGGGGGCGAGGATCTGCCCCAAATATCTGGGTCTCCAGCTGATCCAGGCTGCTTTCCGTACTGGCCAAAAGGACGGGCCCGACACAGATTCTTATACTCGCCGCTGCGGCAATCCAGCAACGGAATGTGACAAATCTGTGTCATGCAAACATTTTTTTGATAACACATCTCCTCATATTTTACAAGAAAGACCTCATTTGTGAAATGAACGTGTTTAAAGGGCAAAAGAAAGTGTCTGAACGTAAAACAAAGGGCTTGTAGCAAAGGAGGAAATCCCTGAATGCTCGTAAACTGTGTCGGATGCTGCCGCCTGAATGCTAAGCAGACCCCATTCCATCAATGATGAGAAGGAAAAAGGAGAACTCGCCTCTCCGGACAAACTAACTTCAAATGATGAGAAGGGAATGAAAGTGATTTACTGGATTACTTCAAATCCAACCGAATCTCTTTGCATATAAGCAAAGGGCTTCAAAAGAGCAAATCATTTAGAAAGTAATGAATTCCGTAAGGAAATGTGAGTTTAGAAAAATGGCATGCTTTGCTGTCAGTGATTAAGTACAATCAATCAAGCAATCATCATAAAAAGAGGTTGCATAGTACAGCAATAAGCCACGTGTTACAGTTTTACCACTTGTTCATGGGGCATTTTTATCTAAAACCCATTGACCATGGTCAAAATCATATCCTCTCATGGTTTATTGCTTATTTATTTTGTGTATCATAGTAATAATACAATATATTATTGTATTATTACTATTAAATAATTCTATATCAGTTTAATACTATGTAAATAACTGTACTATACTAAATAACTATACTAAATAAAGAAAATACATCAAAAATACATAAATGCATACTTTTTTCTAAAATGTATAGGCTATAATATATACATTTATACAAATAGCTTTTTCATAATTGTGGTTCATCTCATCAAAATTCAGTCAAAACCATCCGTTTCATAAAACACCTTTAAAACAACACATGAATACAAGAGACATGAAGTTTAAGATATTTACTTCTTTCCAAACCACTAAATAAATGTAAACTTTAGAACCAGAAGTGCATTTATTCAAGAAGGGTTCTGTGTACCTTCTACTCTGTAACGGCCATAAACCAAAGCAATGCACAGGTGACTAAATCTCGAATCAATGGAGGTCAATACAGGTTCACGCGACACGTAGAAGACATATTAACAATCAGCAGGGTGTTAATTCGCCCTGCTGTCAACATGTAAGAAGAAATGCATTAAGTATAGGTGAAAATAGGAATCACAGTACTGTCCCAGTCCTGGCCTTACTAGGGGGGTAAAGTGATCTAGATATAGCACATCATCAAGTGCATGAGAAAGTGTGGCAGCTAGTCTGAGCGAGATATGTTAAAGCAGCGAATTTGGTGTGGTTGCCTTGACAGCAGCAGTCAGGCGAGGATACGAGCGCTGTATCGCACCCCTGACAGCTTAGATAACAGCTAATGGCCTCTCAGGTCCACTTTCAGTTCGCTTTCCCCACGGACAGAGCGGAGAAAATCTGTCGAGACACGTACATGTGTGCAAGTGTCTGGAACGAAAGATATAAAAAAAAAACAACTTGTCCAATCTGTTCCAACTGGACTAGAAGGAAAAACTGACTGTCTGTTAAAGTGATAGTTCACCCAAAATGGAGATTTTTTTTATCATTTACTGACCCTCTTGTCTTTTCAGGTTGCTATTCTTTCAGTAAAACTCAGCTTATAGTTTATAGTGACCACACTGGACATCTTTAAAAAGGCCAAAAAGGCACAATAAAAGTACCATAAAATATTACATCTACCAAGGCTTCTGAAGTCATACAATAGCTTGACAAGCCAAAAAAATGAAATGAAATGTTTCACCAGCAGCACACACACACTGAGGAAGGCTTTGAGCCGAAACATTTGTGTCTTTTCCCCATCAGTGATGAATGTTAAATAAAACGACAAAAGAAGACTGTTCTCGTGAGTGCGGATCATAATTTCCTATACTAAGTAACTTAACAGATTGACGCACTAAAATAAAAAGATCAAGTAACGAAAGAGCGCGGTGCAAACGACGTTGTTGAGCAGCATAACTGACATTGGATCTTGGACGCAAATTTGGGAAACATTGAAAATTGACAATGAAAAACATCTTAAATTTCAGTCTATTCCTCACAAAAGTTATTGTATGACTTCAAAAGACTTGGAATATAGCGTACAAGTCATACAGACCATTTTTATGATGCTTTTATGGTGTATTTTTGACCTTTTTGGAGTATGTCAGACATTGGCAATGTGTCATTAACTTGTACTGTATGGAAAGATTCTTGGGAAGAAAATTTGTACTTTAGCTTCTCACAGAAATGTAAAAAAAAAAAAAAGGGGGTTGGGCCAACATGTGGCAAGTAAATAATGCAAATTTTTCATTTTTGGGTGAACAAATTTATTTGACAAAACTGTTAAACAGAGACAGTAATGTCATTAAGATGCTCTCAGGAACTGACATTTTCAGCGCCGTCAAAATAAAAGTCCTACGCATCAGCTAATCAGAACAAACTTATCAGCCGATGGCAATAAATCTAAAATGCCAAATATCGGCATTGGCAATATATCAGTCGACCACTACTTGTCAGAAATTGGCAAATCGTCATGAACTTGCACTATGAAAAGATTATTTTCTACTTTTGCTTCTCACAGAACAACAAACAATGCAAATGTTCACTTTTGGGTGAACTATCACATTAACATCACAGTTTGCAAGTGCATACATTATTACACATCGTCTACATACACACCCATGACAAAAACGTAACACGTATCATTTGGGCTACACCGAAATTACAACATAATGACACCCCAGCACCTCTGTAAGCCATGTTTACAGCACATCGTCTCTCGTAACAGGTTTAACATCAGGGTCAGGGTGAGCAGAGATCACAGAAGCATCTTTACAGAGGAAGAACAAGCAGTGGGATACAGGAAACTCCAGGCGTCAGCCGTGAAGAAAGCGGCTTAATGAGGAACAACACGGTGGGTATGAAGAACACGGAAGAGCTGGCAAAAGCTTGGCATCCCGTGTCTAAACATATGTTTGGCTTGTTAGGATGCCGCCACTGTGGGTTTAAAGGGAGCTCAGGGTATACAACTGGATTTATCATCCTCAAACACAAACACACTCTCTAACACAGTGCAGACAACAGAAGCCTTAAACAACAAAAGGAAAACAGTTCAAGCGGCCCAGCATGTTAACTTCTGGATGTAAGGATAATGTGAATTTGGGGAGGTTTGTCCAAACAATGACAAATGGTGGAGCAATTGGCAGAAATATGGTTTAGAAAGGAACTGTTCACCTCAAAACTTACAAATTCTAGCAATATAATGAAAGTATATGAGATACAGTAATGCTCCAAAATGAATATAGGCCTAAATGAATCATAGGAGTGATTTAAATGACTTTATTGAAAAGTCTCCTCAAGTCATTTAACAGCCTTGTGAGGAACCTACTGAAATATAACTTATTATTCACTCATAATCATCCCATCTTGTTAGCTGGTATCCACGACAAAAGAATCATTTAGTCAATGAGTTGACAAATCATTCAGATTTTGTGAACTCTAATTAACCGATTCAAATGAATTGGTTTTGTAAATCAACTGATTCATTGAAAAGAAATGACTCAAATGAACCACGGGCAGATTTAGTGAATAACAACTTAAATTATAAATATTTATTATAAATAATGAAGTCATTATTTTTAATATAACTGAAACGACTCGCTAAAAAAATAAAATAAATATATATATATAAAAAACTTTTTGTGTTCCACATTACAAAAGAAAGACATGAGGGTGAGTAAATGATGTCAGTATTTTCATTTTTGGTAGAACTAGTCCTTTAACAGATGTCTGTGAAAGCCGTATCTGTAGCGCCGTCTGAGCCAGACACCAGCAGCCCTCCTTCCTGCCAAGAGCACAGATAACGAACGTCCTTCTCTTTACATCCATCTCTCCCTCACACATGATCCCTATTCACACAGACGCCTTTCCCCTGCATTAATGAGGCATTCAGCCGCACACTTAATTACATCCACGTTCCAGCCGCCAATTGCGTATTAATAATCTCCCTGTTTGCTTGCACCCTGAACGGGAGGTCAAAGGTCAGAAGGATTATGAGGTTGGGGGGAGTGTGCCTAGTTTAGGATCAATAAAGATTTTCGCAAAGAACCAGGCTTCAGTTTCAAAAGGTGGGGGCTTGTGGTTTTCAGAAAGGATCTTGTCTTTGCAAGAGAGACTATTCTGATTATTTCAGTGTCCATAACTGCAGTCATAAGAGGTGTGAAAAGACGGTGGAAGGTGTTTTGATGACATCTCAATAGCTTCTGGTTTATACAGCCAGGTAGACAGCATATTTAATTTGGCGGAAATAAAAATAGATAGACATGCAATCCGTTTTATGTATAGTAGGGATGCATAGATTAAAACAAAGATGAAATTGGCCAAAAAATTGTTTTTAGATTATGCCAAATAAGCAATCATAAATATACAGTACTTTGTATAATATAATAAAATAAAATAATTAAAAACTGCACTTTTTAAAGAAAAGCACTCATAAAATAGATTAAAGAGTTCAATCTTTGCCGTAATCTATTCCTATTCCTTCAAGTTAGCATTACAGATTATGATCTAAATCTTAAAATAGCCAAAAATCTAAATTACTTATCTAATACAGACTGATTAACATCAAATACTGGCCAAAACAATACATTTAAAATAAATAAATGAAAAAAAAGCATGCTGATATAAGAATTTAGCTCTTTAACATCCTCATTTTTATTAGTCAAATTAAAAATGGGATCTTGGCTCAAACCTTTACTCTTAAACATAACTCTTATTAAGTATTTGAATGTCTGCATTTCCTTAACATCCCCATTTGCAATTGTTCCCTTAAACAACAGGGTTTCTGATAACTGACTGGATTCATACTTTCATGCATATTAAAAGTTAAAAAAATGCATGCATGACAACAAGTCAAAACCACAAAATTGTTATTGCACCACTCAATTTTCACATAATAATAAAGAAGAAATTGAAGAAATTCAGACCAGTTTATAAGATGCTTTAAAGTGTTTTACTCAACATACATTGATTGGTTGAAGCTAATTAGTTGTCAGGGAGTTCTGATTGGTTGTTAGGACATTGCTTACTGGCCCAAATCAAAAAAGACCACTGTCTTTGATTTTCTGCTCTCTAGATATTCAGAAAAACCTACATGAAAAATGCCAGAACATTGGAAGAACACAAATTGGAGTAAAAGTGTTAGTTTTCCAGTAGATAATCATGTGCACGTTAATATGTGTGTGTTATACATGCGTTAGTATGTAGTATATGTGTGTTAGTCCCCCATCTGGAGCCTGAGTCATGACAGAAATGGGATATTATCTGGCTTCCCCATGGGTCCTTCTAAATCACTGTGTCAGCTCTTTTGAGGGCGTGGCCTGTGAACGAAGAGGCAATTACATGCGCTGAGGTGTTGAGAAGCCCCGCCCCCTCAGATCCCTCAGCTCCAGTCGTTACAGAATATTTTCTATTATGTAGGAATGGCCCGCTGCACTTCCACAACAACCTGCTAATCCCACAGGGCATCGCACAGGGTGGCCACCTCCACACAGCGTTAACCCCCCTCGCCCGCTCCACTGTCCCAGGGGGTCTGAATACTATAGGAAACAAGGGCAGCACGACAGCTAGCCCCGGGCCCAACACACACACACATTCATGAAAACACACACCAGAACATCCCAGTCAAAGCTCTTCTGGGCTCACTGAGCATTCAAGGGCACTTTAGACGGCACCCCTCTGGGTGGCTCTGTTCCAAATCATTCATGTTCGCTTTTTATTTGGTGCTTTTGAAAAAAAAATGTCACCCAAAGTCAATTAATAAACACTGCATAAATAAAACTGAGCTAATTTTTGGGACATTTCCACCCAAAATTCTCATTTCTGTAATGGAAAAAATATGTTTTTCCAGCATGAATTAAATTCTGTGCAAAAAACAAAAACAATGTATAGATACTTTATTTAGATTTCAATAATAATGCATAATTTGTTTGTTTTCGCTTTACAGTAATTTTTCTGCATAACCGTAATGACAATTTGGAGGGGAAATGTAGATATTTATTATTATTTATAAATATATATAATGCAATTTAATTACACCCAAAATCAAGTGATATTAAACACTGCATAAAGAAAATTGAGCTCATTTTTAGTACATTTCCACACAAAAATGGGCAAAAAAGCACACTAATACAAATCAAGCTGCCTGGACTTTTTATAACAAATAATTCATAATTCATCAAATTACTCAGACTTCATGACTGACAGAAAATTTGTACAGTTCCTGGCCAACGGCAATTAAAGGCCAAATATCAAGCCATTTACTAATGGTTTTAAAAATATGCTGCATTTTCTTAATGCAAAATGTGAAATTTCTTCAACTTTTCACCTTCTCTCTTATTTTGATTTTGGGGTGAATTATGTTCTTGCAATAAAAGTTGATATGATTCAAACATAAATCCAAGTTTAAATTAGATATTAGTAGAAGAAAATTCAGACGTGCATCATCATGCCTGACAGGAAACACTATCAGCTTCAGCAATGGGGTGTATTTTTTTTTAGCTCAAATGAGGGGGCAGAGGGTTTTTTTAGCATTTCTAAAAATTGGTAGAACAAGGCAGACTGATTCATAGAAAATATCCAGAGGAGCTTAAATAGTTTCAAAAGCTAGTCATATTCCACCCTCTATCTATTTCAGGCTCGCAGTTAATCACATTTGTCTTACGAAATGAAGACAGCAAAAATGTTCCGACAAAAATGTGGGTATTTCCACCCATTCAGCGTCTGTGTCTGTTTCCTCAAATGCCACGGCTGTCAAAAACAACATTAGGGCAAAAAAGATCATCTCTTCTTAGTTCCTGTTAGCAGGTAAAAAACCTTAAAGGAGGGCCATTGAGACTCTTACATGAATTGGATTTTCAGACGTTGCCTTGATTTAATTAGCTGTAATTAATCCAATTGAGGGCTAATTGGCGTCTTATTGCAGCGACTGTGGGGGTTCATTCATATTTCATCAGTGGCTGAGAGTCATTCTTCACTACTTTCCATACGAGCACCACTCGCCAGCTTCCAATTAAACACAAAAACATGGATTTTGTTTCTGGAAAAAGATCAAACGCAAAAAATATGAAGCCACTGGATATAAAACCCAAAATCCCTGTTGGGGTGTGAGTCCCACTTTAACAGACGTGGCGAGATGACAAAATCCTCAGAGAAATCACCATAACTCAAGACAAGATCCCTGAAGAGAAAACATTTGGTTTCACTCTAACAAGCATTCTTTTGCCCACATATTTGGATCTCATTGGTTACAATCTGTGAGCTTTGAATACATTTATCACACTGATGAATTCCCTCATCCAGCTGGCAAACAACCAACAGGAAACGCAGAGTTCACAGCCTTGTGACTATACCTACACTTGATAACCAACCACCAAACCGACATACACTATATTGCCAAAAGTATTGGGTCACCCCTTCTAATGAACAGGTTTGACTACTTTAGTCATTTCTATGAGTACAAATCTTAATATTAAAGCATATAATGATATTCTAGGAAATTGTGTGCTTCTAATATTATAGCAACAGTTTTAGAAGTGTCTAAAATGACTGTACCCATATGTACAAGTCATTGGTGTTTGGTGATGAGTTTTTGGCTCAAGGTCTGCATTTACAGTCACACCAGAGGTGTTAAACTGGGATTAGGACTTGGTTTTATGCAGACCAGTCAAGTTCTTCCACACTGACTGAATCAATCATTTTCTTTTTGAACCTTGCCTTATACACAGAGACATTGTCATGTTAGAATAGAAAAGGGTCCTGTCCAAACTGTTACTATAATATTAGAAGCACACAATTTCCTAGAATATCATTATATGCTTTAACATTAAGATTTGTACTCATAGAAATGACTAAAGTAGTCAAACCTGTTCATTAGAAGGGGGCGACCCAATACTTTTGGCAATATAGTGTATCAGAGAAGAAATCAAATCAACATTATCAAGAAAATCAAATAGCATGAAATGACCAGTAGGTCTGTCTCTGTCAAATCATTTTAACGCTTCTCTGGAGTTCAGAAAACTTTGTAATCTTCACAACTGCAATATTTTACCAATATCAGTGAACAAATCTTCAGTCTACTGATAAATGCAGACGCTTTATTCTCACTGCATACCAATTTAAATTCAACCATTTAAGTTACATCCCAAAAGAATAAAATGAAATAATGTAAATAAAATAAATGCAAATATAACAAAATAAAATAATGAAAATAAATGTGCATCCATTTAAAAAAAATACACCGAACGAGTAATAAAATATTTATAAAGCATTTTGTATTGTGTATTTATTACTGAGGCAAAATAAATCAGAAATATATCTAATTATTTTTGCATATCAGTTCTACATAATTCAAACACTTCAACATGAAAAATAACTGTTTGTGTGTGTGTGTGTGTGTGTGTGTGTGTGTGTGTATAGATAGATATAAAATATATATTTTAGATTAATGCATCATATTAAAATGCATTTATATTTATATTATTTATTTATATATTATTTTATTTATTAATTATTTTTTATTCATTCATTTTTTAACTGTCATCTCTAGTCCAAGAGCACAAAACGGTTTTTCACAAATCAACGGATTGAAGACACAAACATGCATCCATTTTAACTGTTCACTGCATAACTATATCATCAACCAGATTACATAAATCTCGATATGACAATGGTGCAAAACCTCACTTGACGTAATCTCACCAAATGTCACCAATCCAGTATAAGAGCATGCTTTACTTTCAAATTCAACTTAAATATGCAAGATAAAAAGTAATCTCAGCAGAGTTAATGAAACTCAGATCATGCTGGCATGCGATACATAACACATAATTCATTTCACATATGCTCTAGTATGAATGACAACACAACCCACAAAACACATTCTCCGCTCTTCATTTATTTTGCAGCGACTATATGACCTCCTAGCACTGATTCTCACAGTTGTATTGCACTCTTGGTAAAACAGCACTGAGGTCTCCAAAAGAGCAGTAAAGGGTGAAACCTAGCAGAGGAAATGCACTATACAAGACGTGAATATGATCAAATATATACATGTCCACTCAATAACACACCGTATGTAAAACAACATCCACTCAGTCACTCAAACAAAGTCACGAAACACTTGTTTCTTTTCCAAACATCTATAAACAAAGCAAGCGGGTCTGGCGTTAGAAACAAAAACAAGCAAACACACTGTAAGAGCAATAGCGGTGTGTGGTAACGTTACAACGCTGATTCAATAGTAACAGAGTCGCGTCAAGAAATAAACAGCAAACTTACCGACTCCGTATTTCTCGTGTTCCGTAGGAATCCACATATTCAGTGTGTTTGTTGTGAAAAAAGCGTACAAAACAGCGCGGTGTGCAGTACTGATGTTAAATCACTCATTTGTCCAGATTCACATCATCCTCTCGCGCAGTCATTGTTCAGAGCGCTCGAGCGAACTGCGCTGCACAAGACGAGACGCGGCAGCGCGCGTTTGTTAAACCGGTGCGCGGCCACGGTGCAGCTGAGTTGCATGATGGGAAATGTAGTTTCGTGGCGTACGCGAAACAGAACAACGATAGTGATTAGACCAAAGAGGTTTAATAATAATAATAGTTAAGTGTAAAATTAGGATTTTTATTGACCTCTTTTTATTTGAATAAAATGTTGTTGTTGTTTTTTTAGAAAATGTATTTATTTCTTCATTTATTTTATTATAGCCATGACATTTTATATGGAGGGCCAGATTACTCAAAATTAAATCATTAAATAATTGTTGAAAATGTTGAAATATATAAATAAATCGTTAAATACATATTTTAATAAATAAATATTCATTCATTCAATCATTTATTTATTTATTTATTCATTCATTCATTCATTCATTCATAATTATTTATTTATTTATTTCCTCCACATTTCATTTTCAGGGTTACGGTTGTCAGCACATAAATAAATAAATCACAAGTATGGATTCCATTGTTACTAGATGAGTGTGAATAAATAAATAAATGATTGAATGAATGAATGCATATTTATTTATTTGTTTGTTTATTATTTATTTATTTATTTAACAATTTACATAATTACATAAATACATACATACAGTGCATACATACATACATACATAAAAACATACATACAGTACATACATACATACATACATACATAAATACATACATACAGTACATACATACATACATACATAAATACATACATACAGTACATACAAACAAACATACATACATACATAAATACATACATACAGTACATACATACATACATACAGTACATACAAACAAACAAACAAACAAACAAATAAATAAATAAATTCAATCCCAGCCCTTTACTCATACAGTGTATTGTGCATGAGAGAAAAAAGGCAAGGGTCAAAGGGTTCTCGTACATGAGTCTGGTGTAGATTTGATCAGAATTTCCAATCTAATAATCTGCACTAATCCAATGTTGCAACCTGCCTCTATTTCCTGTAGGAAGAATCTATGCTTACATCTAGAACATCTTTTCAGGAACATTAATTTCGAGAGTGAAATTCAGTCTTGCTTGGAAAAAGAATCATGTCTTCAATAACAGCACAGCATACACAGTCTCATCACCTAACAGCTGTTATGGAAAGATAGAAGGATAAAAGGTCATCGATGGTCAGTCAATGACAGTGTTTTGAGTGTTCATCGTGTCAAGGTGGAAATACCTCCTATGGTTAAATCCAACTCACTGTGAAGAAAGAAAACAGTACAATGCTACACAAACACACTGTTTAATACCCAAGTCACATGTGTACTAACATAATTCCATATATAATAGAATAGGCCAAATGAAAACATGAAAAGCCCTGGTTAAACCATTGATATGAGACACAAAAGAGGAAAAGAGAAGAAAATAGGATGAGAGTGAGGAAAAGGATTTGTGTGAAGTGTTAAATGGCAAAACAGATTAAGCTAAAAGTCTATGTACTCATATTCCCCTTAAAAGACAAGTACTATGGGAGTACCATAGTAAAGTGCAGGCCATGGACCCCGGATAAATATGTTTTAAATGTTATTGGGAAATAATTTAGTTTCTATTACATTGCGTAGTTATGTTTTCATACTCACTATAATACTGCATTGTTAAATTATTTCCTTATTTATTTAGTATATCTTATTTTTATAGTTTATTTAGTATCCCATTTTGTTATGATTTATTTATATATTTTTACACTGTTTTTCTCTAAATTTTTTCCACAAGACCATGTTGGAGTGAACGATTCACCAAATCACTCATGAAGACAGCTTGTTTCATCCCTGAATGAATCAGTGTTTTAAACAAATCGGTTGAGTGAATGACTGAATAATCATTTATAAAATCAAAAGCTTACTTGTTTCATTCCTGGATGAATCAGTGTTTTTGAATGAATCAGTTGAGTGAATGATTCAATAACTCATTTATAAAAAAAAAAGACTTGTTTCGCTCCTGAATGAATGAGTTTTTTTAACAAATCAGTTGATTACACGATTTAATGCATCACTCATGCATGACCAAGATGGTCACTTGTCGCCACCTAGTGGCATTACAACGTAACCTGCAAAAAGAATCACTGAAAATCCACCACTAATGCACAGACTGGCACAAACACAGACAATCAGCTCAGCCAATCAAAATCAAGGACAGCAACCTGTGTTGAATAAATGATAAATGTGCCCCACAGAACAACTGAGACATAATAATTGTGTAGCCTAGTTTCTGAATCCTCAAATACACAGTCAAAGGTGGACCAGGATACCTGGCGTGCATGCATTGGATTTGTGGATAATGATAAAGTACGTTTCCATTGGTCTGAAAGCAGAGACTGTGCGTCTTTGTCACAGGAGAGACCACCGTGTGAGAGACTGAATCCAAGAAACAGGGTTCAACCAGCCATGCATACTAAACACATGCTGGAGCTTTACAGTCTGCTCCTGTCCCAGCATGACTTACTCTCTCTCTCTCTCGCTCTGCAATATTTCAACTGTCCTGCACTCGAGCCGGCTGGTTAAGATACAATTTAAAACACTATTTCCGTGGATCACTCAATAGTGCTTTGCTGGATGATTACCTTGCTTAAGAAAAACGAATCTTGCAATAATCACAGCATATTGCTGCATTTTTCTGATGTCATTGATTGATTTCTAATGTAATGATGACTGAAAGGTTGGTTACTAATGTTTGCTTTGGTGGGAGACAGCGTCCTCAGTGACATTCTCTTAGTTTATTAAAGAAACAAAGAAATAAATACATGAAGAAATAAATAAATAAACAAAGAAATCACCAGTAATGACCGAATTGCTATTACTTCAGTGTTAATAAATTAAGAAATAAATACATAAAGACTAAACAAATTAATTAGATTAAAAAATAATAATAAAGTCACCAGAATGACTTAATTGCCATTAGTTTGGTGTGTAAATAAAACAAATTACTAAACAAACAAACAAATAAATAAACTAAACTAAGAAATTAAGAAATACTTACAAATTTTCATAATAATTTATTTTAAATAAAGTCACCAGTAATGACTTACTTGCAATTATTTCAGTGTGCTAATAAAAAATTATATAAAATAATAAAAACCTAAAGCAAGAAAGAAAGAAAAAAATACTAAAACAAACAAATAAACAAACAAGTATAAATAAATAAATATGTTTTAAATAAAGTCACCAGTAATGACTTAACTGCCATTAATCTTGGTGGGTAAATATAAATAAATCAATAAAAATTAAAGACTAAACAAATAAAAATATTTTTAAATAGAGTCACTAATGACTTTATCATCAATATGCCAGTGTTAAACAAACTATCAAACAAACAAATAAATAAAGCAGAGGAGAAATTTTAATTGGACGGAAAATGTGCGGTTCCTTTAAGCTGAAAGATCTGTAACCTGGAAGAATCTGATCCCCGTATCTCCAGACTCTCAGAGACACAACACGTGCAGGCATGAGGATGTGGAAGGAGGATGAGAGGAACAGCTATCTTTGTTCTTCCTCCTTTCATGCGTCCATGCAAACATGTGGTGAACATGCCAGCGACCCTCCGCACATCTGAGCCGCTGCTGCAGACTGAAGCTCTCCATGTGAAGTCTTATCTGTTCTTCTTTCAGGAGAGGAAACAAAGAGTTTTCCTCTGAGTATCAAAAACTTTGATTTCATATCAAACAGGTTTTATTTTCAAATAAAAATATGTCTCACAGCACTTCCATGTTTTTGGATGTACTTTTGTAATACCAGATTTTTGGACATGCACCATGAAAACTGAATGGCTTTAATCATGTACCATAGCATTAGGTTTTTCTGACATATCACAGTGCCACCATGTTTTTTCAACATATATAATAGTATTACCACAGTTTAGAACATGGTGCTGTGGTGATAGATCAGAAACTGAAAGACTGAAACTGAAGAGTGTAGTTTTACATTTCCAAATCTGTATGTGTAAAGACAAAAGGATCATGACTAACAGCTGCTATTTCACTTATTGATGATTATGAACTCCACTAATGAGTGTAAGACCCACCTGCAGCTTCTGCAAAACCACAGCACATGCTCGCAAAAGAAAAACAGCCCACCAACAGCCTCATCTCTAATCGTACCTGCAGAACCAGCCCTCCCGAACAGATCATTACAGTCACATTACAATTATCAAGAATGAGCTTCGTCAGTGCAAACCAGTCACAGGCTGCCATTATAGCTCAAAAACAGCCTTACGTTTGTATCAACATAGACAGCAGCAAATACAGGCACTCATCACACCGGACTAGGGCCACAAACACAGACATACTCATCTGCGGTTGCTTACTAATGTTTGCTTTGGTGGGTGACCTCAGTGTCATTAGCTCATTGTTCAAGAAATACATATATCCACTTTATTGCCATTAGTTCAGTGTGTAAATAAATAAATACTTTACAAGTATTATTTACATGCAAATAAATAAGCAAGTAAATAAATAAATAAATGAGGAAATATTAATTAAATATTTAAATTAATAAAATATTTTACATTTTTAAATAAATTCACCATTATCATCAACATGTCTGTGAAATAAATAAATAGTCAACACAAATTACTTTATTTTCAATATTCTAAAGTGATCAGTCAATCAATCAAACAATCAATCAATCAATAAATCAATCAATCAATCAATCACCAGTATGGATTTCATTGCCAGTACATGAGTGTTAAATAAAAA